>VDFB02000008.1:208469457-208510706 GCA_007258455.2 Sequoia sempervirens | reverse complement strand
CCTTGCCATCAATATTGCAACAGATGGAAACCATCCCGATAACGTAAACCACCACCATCACATCATCAATCACCCCCTAACATCTCAAAACATGTTCTCTCAAGGACCAACCACATCGATCACACCATCTACCACTCAAACCCCAATCATCAACATGATAGTTCCTCTCATCACCACAAGAAGCACCATTCCAAATCCACCTCCATCACCACCACCACCAAAATCGAACACATCAAGCCAATACAGTATTGCGTTGCAAGCCGCTCAGTGGGCTGCTTATCAAAAGGCACTCCAGCAAGTGCAAAAACAACAAGCCGCTCAACTAGTTGCTCAACAAACCACTCAAGCCGCACAAGCACAACAAGCACAACAGGTTGCACAAGCCCAAGCCTTATTAGAATAACAACAACAACAAGTTGCTCAGGCTGCATAGGCTACACAAGCCGCTCAAGCTGCACATATTGCACAAGTTGTCGCTCAGGCCCAAGCATAGGCTCAAGCTCAAGCTCAAGCTCAAGCTCAAGCCCAAGCTCAAGCCCAAGCTCAATATCAAGCCCAACAAGCACAAGCACAAGCTCAAGTACAAGCACAGGCATAAGCACAAGCACAGGCACAAAACCTTGCACAACAAGCAGCCCAACAACAAGCATATTAGCAATTGCTAAAACAATACCAAAAGAAGTAAGAAGTAGCCTGATTAGCCACCCAACAACAAGCACAACAACAAGCCCAACAATAGGCATTAATAGCACAACAACAACAAGAACAATAACAAGCATTATTGGTCTAGCAGCAATTGCAAGCATACTTGGCTCAACAGAATATGCAAACACAATCCATCAACATACCAACCAATCTTCCCATCCCACCAACAGTTGAACCTCCTCAGAACACTTTCATCCAACCCCCTGATCCACAAAACGATGTCTCAACACAAATCAAATTTCTCTCACAACAAGTGCTCGACCTTCAATCAGGGTGAACCATGAAAACACCCAGCAACTTGTGTCCTTATCCGTTTGACAAAAGCCTTGTAATGAAACCATTCTCGAAGGGATTTGTGATCCCCAAATTTGACAAATACCGTGGGACAGGAAACCCTAAAGATCACATAAGGGAATTCTAGGTTCATTGCATGGAAGTCACGTATTACGATACCTATCTGATGTGGCTATTTCGTAGGAGTTTGGTTGGCCATGCCATGGAATGGTTCTCTCACCTACCTACAGGAATCAAGACATTCCAATAAATCATAGACGTATTCATCAAAATCTACACATTCAACATTGGTATGAATGTTAGTCTAGAGGAACTATCAGCTCTTAAACAAGGGAAGAATGAATCATTCGCTTCATTCCTACAACGATGGCGATCCAAGGCCAATCGGAGAAAATGGGTCATGCCTGAGGAACAACAAGTATGCGCTATCATAACCAACCTTGACGAAGCCTTGAAATTTCATCTCAAAGTGCAAGGCATCACAACATACGACCAGTTGATCTCCAAGGTGCTCAACATCGAACGAGCCCTTATGACACAACCTCGAGGATCATCTACATATCCTAAACAACAGAGCAATCACCCATCCACTAGTTACAATGAAAAACCTCACACATGGGAAAGAAACAAAAATGTTACCAACGATGGTGTCATCGATGCCAAAGTTGTCATTAGTGCCCCTCAGCAAAACACACCTGCACCACAACAACAACCCAAAAATCACCATCAAAACAATCAATTGGACACAACAACACAACAACCAAACAATAAAGCGATTAATAATGTCAACAATCAAAGGGGACCACCCCAGCGAAACAAGAACTCCCCCAAGCAGAAGTACACTGCCCTTTGGGAACCACTCGAGGTCATCATGAAGAAACTAATAAATGAAAATCTCATCAAGGCTCCCACATATGAGAATTACCAGGAACCAGATGTCAAACCACCCTAGTACAATGAAAATCAGCTCTGTGACTTCCACAAAATCAAAGGGAACACCACTAATAGTTGCACGAGGTTGAAAAACCTAATCCAAGACCTCATTGATCAAAAAATCATAAATGTGGAACAACCAGCAAGAAATAAAAACCTCAAAATATACACGAATCCAATGCCAAATCACAACAACAAAGCGAACAATAACACAGATAAGGGGAAAGGTACCTTCAAGAACATGAATCATGTGTACAACCATGTCGTCAAATCCCTAGATGATTATTGTGCTACCATCACCATCAAAATATCCCATGTCAATTGTTGAGTCACCATAAGAGGCAACGAAATTACCATTGCAGGGTCATCTCAACCAAACAAAGCACCTGCATCCAACCCAAGGTCTGTTCCCAATGGTTACAATGTCCTTGATCAGCTAAAAAGAACCCTAGCACAAATCTCCATCATGGAGTTACTAAAAATTTCATCCACACACAAGAAAATCCTTGAGAAATCATTGGCTTCATCCACTGTCCTTGCAGATCTTGATGCAGAACAATTCCAAGCTATGGTTGGAAACATCATCACCCCGAATCTCCTTACATTCTTTGACCAGGACTTCCCCACTCAACCATCTCACAACTGTGCACTCCATTTAGAGGTCCTCCTACACAAAATTAAAGTCAAGCGAGTCTTGGTGAATGGAGGTGAAGGCTTGAATATTTGTTCCCTCAAGCTCATTAAGAACCTAAAAATCTTAGAGGATTCCATCGACAAAGGAAAAGGTATTACAATCAAAGCATATGATGATCAAGAAAGAGTGTCCCAAGGCACAATCCAAATCCCTATTCAAGTGGGGCCAGCTATCATGGAAACTACCTGTCAGGTCCTGGACCTCAACTTGCCTTATAACATTCTCCTAAGACATTTGTGGATCCATGCAATGCAAGCAGTAGCATCAACCTTCCACCAATGTGTCAAATTCACATATGAAGGACAAGAGGTCACCATCCATGGAGATATTGAACCATTCTCCTACTGTAAGAACCTAAAGGAAAAATACTACAAAATCCCTCAAGTGCCTAAAAATGATGAAGGACCTTCAACACTGTACATTGATCCAGTCACTCTCGCTTCCACTTTTGCAACAGAGACACCTGCCACTCTTTCCATCCCCACCACCTCTGATATCAAATTCATCATCCAAGATAGTGGTTGTGGAAACTATATGATTCCAAAAAATGCTTTTGTGGTAGGAGAGTTACCACAATCTCCCAGATCACGAGGACGTATGCAATCAAATGAAGCCTCCACATCTCAAACATCCCCTGAAGAATGTCCCAACTTTAGAAGTTGGGGAGATCTTGGTTGAGTAGTCATAGAGGAGGACCCATCTCATCTCCTATATCAAGACAATAGACCGGCAACTAATCTACCAATGGATGACAGAAGCAAAGGTTTGTAAATGATGCTCGCAATGGACTATGACAGAAACTAGAAACTGGGGAAAAATGACAACGGGATTCTAATACCCATCATTCCAAAGACGTGAATGAGAAATCTTGGCCTTGGATGTACCCCTTCGAGTATAACCATACGTGGCTGAAGTCCTCCAATTAGAAAGGTCAATAATCCTCCTCAACAATTAGCAGTCGAACTTCGCTTACCCGTATCTACAGGTCGAGTCATAGAAAACTTCACATTTGACATAACTGATGTTTGTAGTAGTAGTGATGACAAGGATCCCATAACCAACCTACCCATTCTCTTTGAGGACACCACCCTTCTCATGATTAGCACCCTATCTTATGAGTCTGAAAACCAAAACCATGAAATTCGTCTAGTCTACCCACAACTCATCGATTACGACCAACGAGGACCACCAATTCTTAACACATTTGAAAATGATGAGGCACTTTTAGAATTCATGGGACTACGGGATAATATTTCTTGTGGGGATCACAAATCAGGATTCATCATCTAGTTGGATACACATGCATACTATGGGGAAACAATTGAATCCCTTAGTCGCAAAAGCAAAAACTGAGAATAATCTCTAGGTCCTTGAGTGAAAACCACATTGTGGCACTCTCGGACCCGAAAAAAATAAAAAGAAAGGACACATCCAATGGTGAAAACCTCTCTGAGGTGCCTGAGGATGGGGGATTCCATCTTCCTTTCAGATCTCTTCATTAGGAAAAATCAGCAGTCCTAGCAGAAAAATACAATCTAGTTAATCTAGGAATAGAGGAGACCCTGCACATCACATTCTATGCGAAGTCATTACTATCAGAGGAACAAGAGCTCCTAGCAGCCTTCTTGAGAGAAAGACAAGTTAATTTTGCATGGATCTATGCAAACATACTAGGGCTCGATCCAGAAATTGTATTTCATCACCTAGCAGTATACTTTGAAGCAAAGCCCGTTAGACAAAAACTTAGGAAAATGCACCCTCAGATCGCCCTGCTAGTCAAAATGGAATTGAAGAAGCTACTGGACATAGGATTCATTCGACCAATTGACTATCTAGAATGGGTGTCAAACCTGGTTCCTGTCTCAAAACTCGATGGGGGCATCAAAATTTGCACAGATTTTAGGGACTTAAATAAAGCATGTCCAAAAGACGATTTCCCATTGCCCAACATTGACATGATTGTGGACATGATGATAGGACACAAAATGTTTTCCCTGATGGACGGTTTCTTGGTATACAACCAGATAATGATTGCTAAAGAAGACCAACACAAAACGGCCTTCACTTGTCCATGGGGGACTTACTGCTAGAATATGATGCCTTTCGGCTTGAAGAATGCAGGAGCAACATACCAAAGATCCATGATGTTAATCTTCCATGACATGATCTATAAAACTGTCAAAGATTATGTCGATGACATACTAGCCAAATCCAGAAAGAGGAAGGATCACATAGCAACCTTAAGTGCCTTTTTTGACAAGCTGGAGAATACAAGGTCTGATTAAATCCAAAGGAGTACATCTTTGGCATACAATCAAGAAATTTGCTAGGATACATAGTTTCAATGAGAGGTATTGAGGTAGACCCTGCCAAGGTAAAAGCAATCCTTGAAATGGAGGCACCCAAAACATTGAAACAATTGAGAGGCCTCCAAGGTAGGCTTTAGTCCATTTGAAAATTCATAGCACAATTGGTGGATAAACAAATCTCTTATTCTCACCAAATTCACAAGGGAGTAGCGTACAAGTGGGATGACAAGTGTGAGGAAGACTTCAATAAGATCAAAGAATATTTTCTTACACCACCGGTCCTCATGCCACTGATCCCCAGAAAGCCATTAATTCTCTATGTGTCAGCAACAACAACAACCCTCAGTGCTCTTCTAGCTCAGCACGATGAAAATGGGACAGAAAGGGCCATTTATTATATCAGTAGAACAATGGTTGGACATGAGCTAAACTACTCGTTCATTGAAAAATCATGTCTAGCAGTAGTGTTTGCTTCACAGAAATTCAGACATTACATGTTGGCACACAAAATCAAACTCTTTGCCAAAATCGATCCCCTAAAATACCTACTATCAAAGGCAATGCTCACTAGAAGGATGGAAAAGTGGGTCATGATCCTATCTGAATACGACATCAAGTATGTGGAATGAAAAGCAATCAAAGGTCAAGTAATCACAGATCAGCTTGCAAAAGCACCCATGTATTCAGAGAATCCACTCATATCAGAGTTTCCAGACAAATCCATCTTCAATCTCAGCATAGCCGACCACTGGAAACTCTACTTTGATGGCTCATACACGCAACATGGATCAAGATCCAGTGTCTTCTTTATCACCCTACAAGAGGATTGCATACCTAAATCATATAAATTGGCATTCCCTTGCACTAACAACATTGCAAAGTATGAGGCTTTAACCATAGGACTCAAAATAGCAATGTAGTGGCACATCATGGCCCTCAGGGTATATGGAGACTCCCAGCTAATAATCAATCAAGTGAATGATGAGTATCAAACAAAAGATGATAAACTAACTCCATACAAAAAGTTGGTAGAGATCCTTAAAGAATCATTCATTGATATCACATTTGAGCAGATTCCCAAAGCAAACAACAGAGCAGCAGATGCCATGGAAACGATTGGATCCCTACTGGACATCCCTCACAATGTCCCAAAATATGAATTCTTGGTAGAGCAGATTCTCATGCTTGCATTTGAGGTACCAAAATTGGAATGTGTGTGAAATTGTTGGTCCCGATGATCCCTAGTACCATGACATTTATATCTACCTACGAATAGATGTCTTACCTGTTGACTTACCCTCAAGCTTGAAAAGAACTTTTGTTAAGAAATCATCCTGGTTTGTCATCCTAGGAAATTCCCTTTACCGTAGGAGCATAGAAGGAACCTTATTACATTTTTTAAACACTGAGGAGGCATTAACTGCTTTAACTGAAGTACATAATAGTATTTGTGGTTCACACTCGAGTGGAATGACCCTAGCCAAGAAATTTTTGAGGACGGGGTATTATTGGCCTACAATGGAAAGAGAAGCACATGACTACGTCAAAAGGTGCCTACAATGTCAGTAGCATGGGGACCTCCTCCATGCTCCAACTCAAGAACTTCATCCCATCATCACACCATGGCCCTTTTCGCAATGGGAACTCGATCTCATTGGAAAGATAACTCCCACCTCATCTAATGGCCACAAGTTCATCATAACCACCACTGAGTACTTTACCCAATGGGTGGAAGCCATGCCCATGACATATATCACTAGAAAGCATATATCAAATTTCATCCTGAACTACTTAATATGCTGATACGGTGTTCCCCAAGCTATTATCTCTGATAATGGGACACCCTTCAAGAATCAGAGTGTTTGTGATCTTTGCAAAAAATTCAAAATCCAACATCGCTTTTCCACACCATACTATCCCCAAGGCAATGGCCAAGCAGAAGCCACCAATAAAACCATTCTAAAGATCCTCAAAAAGACAATTAATGACACAGGTTGTGACTAGCATCTGTAGCTGAATCCCGACCTCTGGGCTTATCGAACCAGCATCCGCACACCCACCAGCACCACCCCCTTCTCCCTGGTCTACGGATCAGAGGTAGTATTACCCATTGAGATCGAGCTCCCGTCACTGAGAATATCATTATAAAACCTCATCATGGATGAAGAATACCGAGTATCAAGACTGAATGAGCTGGAGCTATTGGATGAGTGACGTATAGAAGCATTAAATCATTTGCAAGTCTATCAAAATAGACTCAGAGAGGAGCTATAACAAGAAGATCGAAGCAAGACTTTCCAAGTCGAGGAGAACTTTCTTAAAGGAAAATGAAGAACATCCCAAATCAAACAACAAAGGAAAGAATTTGAACCCAATTAGTTTGGGACCATTTGTTATCACAACAAGCTACAAGAGTCGAGGGGCATATCGGTTATCAACACTCAAAGGGGAGCCTATATAGGATCCCATGAACAACTCCCATCTCAAAAAAAAAATATGCCTAATCTTTCAAGGTATAGAACCAAAAAATCCAAAAAAATGAAAATGTCCTAAAAAAATGGTTGAACCTTGATGAGAAACCACAGCAGAAATAGGCATCTTGGTGACAACAAAAAAAATCAAAAAGCAAAAAATTAAAAAAAATTAAAAAAGGATCAAAAAATAGTAAAAAGAAAAAAATCATCCTCTAGTGAAAACCACTTCGGTGGCGCTTTGGGCATGTACCTTGGTGAAAACTTGGCAAACAAGCACCTTGTATAAATAAGCACTGTCCATCTACCAAGATCTTCGTAACTCGTTATGCACCATCCTTCCATTACACATCCATCTTCCATTGCATTCCATATCTCCATCCATCATCCACCTGCATCCACACCATAGCTTGGTCCTGTGTTCGTGTCATGATTCCTCCTAGTACTACTCAGCCCATTCTCAAGGTCAATTTGTCCTGCCTTTATCAGAGTATTCTATTGCATCACGCTTGGGGCATGTTCTTATCGAATCAAATTCATGTATATTCTTGAAGGTCCTTAAATCAAAAAAACCAAAAACATCATAAAATCAAAAAATCCAAAAACATTCATAAAACCAAAAAATCCAAAAAAATCCAAAACATATCAAAATCTAAAAACAGGTCAAAAATTCGGTCAAAAAGTCAAAAACAGAGTCATCTTGTAGAAATATGGGTCTCTGAGCCTTGAACGTAGGAAAGGTTGATCTTTGATCATCCCCTGAGACACTTAGGTCAGTCCCTTAGGAGTCCATCATAATAAACTGACAATTATCCATTTGTTCATATCTCATCAATAATCGAGTTTGTGTCAGTCGAACTACATGGTCTCTACATGTATAACGTAGGCAAGGCTAATCTGTTGATCAGCCCCCGAGGCCCCTAGGATAGGTCCTTAGGTTAGTCTTTTGGTAAAAATCTCAGAAAACCCCAAAACATTTGAAATTTTAAAAATTAAAACATTTGTAAAATCTCAAAAAATAGAAACCTTTGAAGGCTGAGGCCCCCTAGGATGAGTCCCTTAGGTTAGTCCTTTTGGTCAAAGGAAATCTTAGAAACCCCAAAACATTTGAAATTTTAAAATTAAAACATTTCCAAAACTCCAAAAGCATCCAAATATTTGAAAAAATCCATCTATCTCATCTCGCTTTCACCTATAATAAACATCCCCCACAATAAACCAATCATCATCCCCAACCTTTGGTGAAACAGTTGGAAACAAGTCTAGCAAGTTAAAAAGTGAAAAACTCAAATGTCAAGGTCTCAGGTTTAGGTCAGTACATAAACAAGTTAGTCAACTCTTTGTGTCAATAGCCTATCATCCAATCAGTCCCATATCAATCATCTGATAATATCATGTCCTAGGATTTATCTTTCCTACAATGGGAATTATTTATTGGAAAGAACACTTTGGATAAATGAAACGACGTGTCACCATCCACTAACATGTCCTAGGATGTATCCTTCCTACAATGGAAATTATCTTTTGGCAATATTTTTGGTTCTTATCCTTTAAAAACACATTTCCTTTTGGTTAGCAGTATTGAAGAACATTAGCTTGTTTGTTTACTTTATCTTTGTCTTTGACTTATCTCTTTGTGCTCATTCCAATTATAACCTCTCGATGATGTCCAAACAAAAGGATTTAGAGAAATAGGAATGGGGCAATGATCATTATCTTTTTATCTGTTGCACTTGTTGGATGTTCTTGTAATATAACCTTGGTCATCCGTGCTTTATTTGGTTGTAGCAAGGGTGTTTTAGGTGTCTTGTTGACCACATAGGAAGGCTTTCTTTTCTATGTTTTGGTTTGAGATGTTTGAAATATCTTAACTGCATTTTAAATGAGGTTTCGTATGTCAGGTGTGAACAGGAGTACTCCTATCTGATTGTCGAGTCAAAGTCCATCATGCTAAGTGCAACGCCATCCTGGTTCTTTATATCTTGATGCATCGTGTATGTGTGTTATCAAACTATAAGGTAAAGTGGCCCTTTAAAGTCAATTCTGATAAGTGAATCATCCATCTCTCATCATCATCAACTCATGTCTTATTAGAATCTCTTTCTTTCTTCCTATCTCCTTTCCGTGCTAACATCATCATGATTAGGTAATCATCATCACCAATACATCCATCTTGCACCCACCAACCATCAGCATACTGCACCAATCATCTCATATGCATGTTCATCATCATAATATAGATCTGTTAGTCTAAGCATCTCATAAAACCATACATTTACATAAAACATCTATTGCATAATCATATAGGCATTGTCACATCATCCATCTCCGATGCATTGCATCTGTCATTGTAAAGTTTTTAGGATAATTCAGATTGGATTTATTCCTAAGCATCTTAAAACCATCTCATTTTGCATCATCATCCCACAACCCATCCCTTATGCCCATCTTGAACCTCTTTATCATGGTCGACCCTCATATTGAATCTTTTCACTCACGATCTCGAGGGCAATGTACCAATGCTTCTTTCCATTGGGGCATCACGAAAAAATAAAACAAAATTGAATTTTGATAAGTAGCAAGTTTATTCTTTGAACCAGCATAGCCAGTACATTGAAAACTTCAAAGAGGGGCAAATTTAGACACACACAAAATTGGCATTATGCATTTTATTAAGTCATATTCATCATTTCATTAAGTAAATCAAGTTTATTTGATTTGTCTCTAAAGTCCTCCATTTAAATTAAATAAATTCATCTTTAGTACTAACATCATCCTCTTTGATTAAATAAATCAAATATTTGTTTAATCAAATCTTTATCACTTTTCCATCTCCTTTTGATTTATTTTAATCCATAAATCTAAGTCAAAAAGTCAAATCACCTAATCTTCACTTAAGTTAACTAAATCATGATTAAGGTTAAATCTAATGCAAGTCCCATCCTCTAGCTTTTCCCACTTGCACAAATAAATCATTTTAATTCATTTATTAAATCTTCATTTTCCATCAACATGGCATAAAAGGGAATATTCCCTCATTTCAAATCTCCCTCTCAAATGACTTGTCCCTTCCAACATAGCATTAACTCCCCTCTTACATGTCCCCCACTTGGCATTTAAGACCCTTCTTCTCCCTCCAACAAGCCAAATTTCAAATTTGAAAAGGCCACCTAATGTCATTTATTGGCACATTCATCAAAACTTGCACATCCTTGGCCCATCCATCTCTTAACAAGTGGCACCTTGCCATTGGTTGGGTTTTTATCCCACATTCATCCTATTTGCCTCTTCTCTCATCAAATCCTTCTATAAAATGGAAGCTATCCTTCATTCAATCATCCACAACTTCATGCAAGAATTTCCTCTCTTCATTGAGAGCTAATTTTGCATCCCACTTCGATATCATAGCATAACAATCTTCATCATTTAGCAGGCTTTTCAAGGGTTGGGAAAAGGATCACTTTTTCACAATAAGTGACACCAATCCACTATGAGGGCCGGTATCGCTATGTTTTTATATGCTTTGATCATCTTGTCGAACTTTGTTTTCATTTTTGAAGCATGATGTATCATTTCATAGGGATTTTCAGGGTTCACTTTGTTTTAAATACTAACCATACTAATGATGGTATGTTGGAGTTCTTTTGAGACCAATGCATTTTCACATTCACACTACTAAGTTTGCTTACACTTATGTAAATAACTAATAATCATTTAGGTCTTAAATCAGCTTAAACAAGCATTCAGACAAGGACTTCCCTTTTGATCATCTTTGTGGAAAATGAAAAACATTATGATCACAATCCTGATAGTCATATACAGTAAAGTAACAAAAGACTCCAAACTTCATAATTTTCTTGATGAATTTGTAAGAGTAAAGTAACACTAAATTTTGAGTATTAGCCATGTTCAATAAAAGATGAACCTATAACTTCTATGCAAGAGAAATTCATCATGTTTTCAAAAACAAGGTGAACAATTAAAACTTAATTGTGAAGATGGGCGTTGCGAAAAATGCATACCTTGTGTGGAGAATGACTAGAGATTCCACACAAATTGCATGTTGCTCTAAACGAAACCCTACCAAAGCATTTAGATACATTGAGTGCAGGTTGAGACCTTCCTATAAATTAAGAAAAAATGAAAAATGAAGACCATGGCATGAACCTAAAATAGGAAAATGTAGGAATCGCCTCTTCCTACTTGTGAAACCCTAGAAAAGGAGATTTTTTTTCAATGAGACGAACCCAAAACAATCTCGGTAGATGATGAAACCCTAGCCAAGCAAAAAAAATTTAAATCAATGGTGGCACAACTCGTACATCTGTCAATTCACAGTAACGGTGAGTAAGTCTAAAGCAAACTTATATGAAGCCTTGGTCGTGATGAAGCAGCTTGTAGGCGGTGGCCAAGCAATTGCATAGCAAGGTCAAGGTGCATGAAGTGTGTATGCACAGTTGTGCCAATAGCAGTAAAAACTGGCATTACCAAACATAGGTTTTTTTTAACGCGTCCATGGTCACTTTCCCAACAGTTAGAAACACCCAACAAAACTTCCCGACGTGAGACAACTTCCTGACTGGAAGCTCACGTATAATATAGCTTATTGGCTAAATTATTATCTATATGAGCACTTGTCTTAAGAAGCAATGGTGAAATGGAACCAAATTAGGAGAAATATGTAGGTTTTATATGACGAATAATGTAAAGCATGATTACTCGAATGGATAGGATCATTTATTAAGTTTTTATGTTTGATTTTATTTATCTCATATTTTGTTTGACTCTATTTAACTCATGTTTTATTTGTTTTTTATACAAAATAAAATGAATAACTTTTTTAAATGCAATGTAAAAAATCCTAGTCAATGACCACATGCCATGGCTTCTCGAATCTTAGTCAATTTTAGTTTTGTATTAGTATTTTCCAACTGTAAAATTGTACAAATTATGGGGACTCTACTAGCATGTTAAAATATATAACTACAATCCAATGAATTTGATAGATGGTTTGTAAGTTTTCCCTATTAGTTAAACTTTTAACTTGCTTTATTCAGAATAGTCATTGATGTTGAATTTTGATTGTAATTTTTTCTTCTATTACCAAATTATATTGGTAGGAAATAATTAGATATAACATGGAAATTTCTTGAATGTATTTTTAGATATAAAGATTGAATGGTCACAATTTAATTATTGAAAGATGTTTTAGTGAACTTAAAAGAGGATAACCAATTATATTGTGTCAAAATAGACGATTGGAAAAAAAAATTACAAAAAGAGAGAGATAAGCACAATCTAGATAAGCCTCAAAATCCTTGAAGGAAAAAACCTAGTCCTTACTACAAAGATTTCACATGCTTTAAAACGTTCTTTGCTCTAAAATGCATTCAAGACAAAATTACTATTCATCTAGAAGAAAGATGTGGCATTCAATTTGTATTGAGTAATATTTTTGTCATTATGACTATTGTTGGATTCATATTATTATGTTCAATAGATGTGCATTTAACCTACTCAATTATTATATATGGCTGCTATTTATCTAAAAAAAATGCAAGTTCTAATTTGATTCATTTTAGACTTATTGTGTTCACTTAGGGGAAGTTTCAAGTAATTGTGATGGATGTGATAACTTAGATGGGTATGCTATAACTGTTGTGACATTAGATACATCTTCAACTAATTTTCATAATTAAATTGACTAAAATCTAACTTCCATGATCTTGTTGACCAATGTCAATAATTTTTTTATCATATTTAATGTCATTGAAGATTTGGATATGGGTAAAAATTACCTATCTCTAACAAAGGTCTAGAAGTGATCACAAAACCATCAACATCTCTATTGAACTTGTAGGTCCAATTAGTAGTCATTAATATATGTGACACTTATGAATATCGTTGAAAATAATCATTAACATTAATACATTAAAATATCTTCAAAATTATTTATTTTCAATAAAATCATAGAAGGATGTTTTAAATTATTATTTAAAACTAATAACTACAAAAAACCAATAAATACAAATATTTGTGACCAAAATAATAGAGAATAACTCTAAAAACTATAAATATGAATGCTTGAACAACATGACTATGATTGTCAATAGTGGCATGGTGTGATGGTTAAGTTGTTGTGATATTGTTCTTACCATCAAGATTTAAATATTATTGAGATGCTATTGGTGAATGTTTATATTAGAGACGAGTGTCACTTCACCTATTCATAGCTTGTATCAAAAATATTTACCCCTTCTAAAAAAACATTTTTCCTCCTTATGCTCTCCACTTCATCCTGATGATGGATCACAGAGTGTGATTTGAAACATTGATGAAAAATACTAACACAATCTAATCCACAAACATTTAGCAACAATTATCATGAATTATGAAAATCTGATTTCATCTCTACATATCAAACTTTTTATAAATGATGTTACAAAACATGATCGTTGTGGTACTGTAAAGCACGGCCTTGCAGGCATTTCTGGCATACAAGCAGGATCTTATACCGAAGAGCACCCAACTGCAAATTTGAACTTTCCATCTGCTGAAACGACAGGAGACCTTATTTAATTGAAAGTTATTTTGAATATTGAACAAGCAAGAGAATAAATCATTAATTTATGTCTACCTTAAGCTGAATGGTGTACCAGAATATGCCCTCGGAGACGAATGTAGAAGCGTTCATCACATCCAGATTCTCTTGCTCGAACAACACTAATACATCAGAAAAGATAATTGGCTGAGATTCTACTGTGATCACCACCTCTGTCTTTGCCACTGCACTAATATTTATCCTCGCATCAAATAAAATTCCATGGTTTTGCTCCAAATGCTGTTCAAATTTGGGATTCGCTAGCCCAACCCTAGGTGTTTGGGAAATTTGTCTGATCGCTAGCACTTCATCTCTTTTTCTCGCTAGAATCTCTATTCGCTTCCGCAGCAAGGGAATATATTCCAGCACTCCGCATACAACCGCAGGTATGCTCAATTTCTTCTGCAAAAAAACAAATACAGAGACTAAATTTAAAACCTAAATCAAGATGTGACCTTAGATTTGAGACCTGATCAATAAGTAAAGTTACCGTTGTGTTTGCAAGGGGAAGTAAAGATCCCAGCTTTGCGAAAAGCGCGTTCAATTTCTTACGCCGCCGCCGCTCATTGGTGTTGTGGCGAAGCTTCTTAAGATCTCTACTCTCCTCTTCTCTACATGCGAACGCCTCATCTTCTTCGACTTCTTGTTGTTGCAGGATTTCAGAGCAAATTGGCAGCCAAAGGAAGTCTTGCAGAGCACACATTGTTCTACCACAACAAAGATCTCATTCAGACATCTTCCCACAACTTTGTAGGCTAAAAATATTAGTTCAAATGGATACAGAAGTGTAGGCGATGTGGGACAAAATAGCGCGTGCTAGGCTTGAATCAGCACGACATTTTGCTGTCGACCACGAGCTGTGAACCGATCAGAGCTGACATGGCGCCAACTTAACTTCACTTGCGCGTGGTAAATACTGCCACTAACATAAAGCAATAAGTCTTTTTAATCCTACCACTCAATCTATTCATTAAATTTTCTTTCTAAAACTTTTCTTCTCTTCCCTGTGAAGTTTCCTTGATGTCGATTTGAGTATTGGTTTTTTCTATAACGCCAAATATAAACCATCTCGTATACAGAAATGGCGACAAAAAAAATTATGTGGTTTGATTTTACAATGCTTGATGAGTTATACGTGCAAAGAAAAAAAAAGGAAAGGAAGCAAACAAAAGGATCATCTTATTAAATTTGAAAAGCAAATTATTATAAGTATTAAAGCAGCTCATGACTTCAATAATATCACAATGAAATGAAATATTATATTTTAATAATATTCATGGGGTTCAAGAAGTCTATTGGATCCAAGATCAGCACAGGGATCACTAACAAAAAAATCTCTAAACAGTTTGCAAAACTTTGTTCGAGATCAGTCTATGAATTATCTTATTTAGATTTGAGATGGCCTTCTCAACCATGTCAAAAATAGTAATTTAAAAAATGTTCATTCTTGTTTTTTGTTTGTAACATACTTTGTAGAGTATTGCTACGATGAGAATGGTAGTAATATTCGTATGAGTCAAAACAATTAATTTGCAAGATAATTTGAATGTCAATTTTATTCTCACATTTCTTACGTTAATTCTTTTGATTTGCATATAGTTAGAGTTTTCCCTGTTTTAACTAGAATTTGTGTATGGCTAGTTCTTAACATCTATGGCACAAGAACCTAGGTTTTCAAGTTTGATTGTTTTTGTTTTTATATGCACAAAAATTGTCATACAAGGTTCCACCTGTGTGGATGGGTGATTGGATGTTTATAGTTATGGTTAAGACAAATTAAGTGAAGTGGAGGTCCTTGCAGATGGATAAAAGGGTGTTGAGTTGATCTTGAGGATGAGGCAGCAAAAGATGAACATGAGGCATTGGTTATCTAGGTTGAGGTGGAGTTCTAAAAATAGGGGGATTGTGATATGTGTAAATTATTCTTCTAGAACATTAATCTAATTAAGAAGGATGGTGATAGGAGTAGGGAAAATCTCTTCTTGTAATTCTCGTGTTAAATCTAAGTGAATCCCTTAGCACATCAACCTTTAAAATTTTATCTTTAATGATGTTTTACATTTTTTAGTTATTTTTAAATTTGATGGAGAATTTTTATGTTTGCTTGTCTTGTCAAAGTTTGTTTGTATAATGAAGTGTTTCAATTCTTTTGTTTGCTTTTATGATTTTATGACATGCTTTTTATGTTTTAAATAAATCAATCAATCTAAGAAAGATAATAAAGATGAATTTAATCTAAATATGAAATATAATCACACTTAATTTATGTATTGGAAATAAACAAAATAAATCAACTTTAATCTTTACAAATAAAAATAAATCTCCTTTTTTACTTTTATAAATAAATGAATTACAATTTACTGAATTAATTGACTAAAATAAATAGAAACTCTAATTAAATACACATAATTGATTAAATGGATTTAATTAATTTAATGTAATTAATCAACTATACAAAATCAATTAATTAAATGTAACTGAGATATGACTTTATGTAAATAACATAGACAAAAATAATCATTTTTCTAGAAACTATATTTATAATTTATTGTTGATATTTAGCCAACAAATAAATAAACAACAATATAATCCTTCAAGAGACACTATATTTCAAATTCATTTCTTGTCTTCAATAAATCAAATTTTCTTATACAATTTTGATGCACTAAAGATATGTTTTCCTTTGAGATGTTTGTAAAGGCTCTTCAAAAGAAGCCCTGTAAGGAAAACCTTCCTAAGATTCTAAAGATAAAAATGTTGTTGTTATATGCTAGGAAGATCTTTTTTTAAAATGTCTTTAATCTAATGAAAGAAAATACTCAAAAGTGTGTTAAATATTTATCTATAAGTGATGAAAGTAATGAGTTGAGATCATGACTTGATTTGGCCCAAGCCTATAGATCCTATTAGATTTTGATTTGTAAGGATTTAATTCCTAGAGTGAAGTGGGGGATGATCCTACAAATTAGCTAGTAATGCAATAACATCATAGAATGCATAAAAGAAAATAGATATGTGAAACAAAATACATTTGAATGTGAAATTCTTGAAGTAAATATACACTTCTATTTAGGTTGAATAGGGAAAATTAGTACTCTAGATGTAAGATGAGAATTTAATATGCTTCTTCTACTAATAGAATGTATAAAGAAATTCAATGATAAATTCAAGAAATCCTCCCTAAAAACTTATATAATCATGAGAAATCCTAGTCTAATATATTAATTGTTTTGGTAATCTACACTTATTTGGGGGGATAAAAACAATTTTTGTAGTGAATCTATGCACTTTGTCCAACAATATTAATTTTAATGGTAAAATAAAGATCAATACATAAAAATAAAATAATTTATTTGGAAAATTATCAAATGATTTAAAGAAATAAAATAGTTGAATGGGTGAACT
Source organism: Sequoia sempervirens (assembly GCA_007258455.2). Lineage (NCBI taxonomy): Eukaryota > Viridiplantae > Streptophyta > Pinopsida > Cupressales > Cupressaceae > Sequoia > Sequoia sempervirens. Next base: position 208,493,294 of record VDFB02000008.1, on the reverse strand, counting down.
ATTGAATGACTATAAAATATCACATAATTTAAGTGACAAAATATAAAATGACACAAATTGACAAAGATTAATCTATTTGGTGAATTGACAACTTGAATTAGGAACAAATTTATATTGTCTAATTGCCAAGGATTCAAAGGTTGTTGTTCTATTCTGAGACATAAATTATATCAAATTCATCGTTGTGGAAATAAGTCCCAAACATAACAATCAACTATATGATTTATTCAAATCAAGGGTTGTAACAATTTGTGATTGAAATATTACATGATGTAGTAGGTGGTCAAATTTCATGTCTTTTCCTTAAATATAAAAAATAGGGTATAAATTAATTTTTTTAGTAAATTTTGCATCACCAAATGAACAATGATGAATGGCTTAAGAAGTATTCTAGGAGGAAAATATGAATTATTGTTTAGTAAATTTTGCATCATCAAATGAATAAAGATGAATGGCTTAAGGCATATTCTAGGAGGAAAATATGACACTCATTTTTTGGGATAAATGTTTCATAATAGACCTAGAGAATGGAGAAGTGTCAATTGCTAGAATTCACTAATAGAATGTGTTGTGGCATTTATTTTTGCTATTGGTATTTTAATTACAATGTTAATATTGCTTTATGTTCATTCATGTCACCATAATAGATTTCAAACTCATATGGTGTTAGTTGGATTTGTGCAAATGTGGCCCAAGGATGTCACCATGTATCAAGTATGTATGGTGTCAATTATATGGTCACGTTCTATCTCACAAAGGTTGTCAGGTGGTACACATCTATGGAAGCATAGCATGTGGTCATAAATATTTCATGTGTCATACACTTATGGTCTAACTATACACCAATATTTGTAGCCATGTGTAGGGCCACAAGATGCATGTGAGTAGTGTTGTGTGGTTATGTATAAGAACTATATGTAAAGGTGTGATGATAGTGATGTGTATAGATGTGCAAGCACTATGATGCATGTGTTTAAAGTTGATTTCACATATGAAGCTACTAAAGAGGACATGTAAGGTTGTAATCAAATTATTTGTTCTATCTTGAGTAGCATAAATACAATTATGGTATTGGAAAAACTATGTGCCTTAAAACCATGATATCATAAAATCATTGATCATAATATAATTTTCTCATTATTAAATAATTTTCCAATTTGAAACCCATACATTAAATATCTAACTAATATTATAATATAGTTTTACAAGTGGACCCAAATATATGACCAAATTCATTTTCTTGTCCCCTATTTTGATTCATTTCCAATTAAAACTTATATTAATAACACTTTATTATATGGAAACATATAAGATTATTTTCAAGGAAATATCAAAATATAACTCAATAAAGTTATGAAAACTAAACACACGAAAAGTGTGTATTTAATCCAGAGAGGTTAGAGTAAATTTCATAGAGATTGTCCACAGTGCATCCCATAGAGCTCAAAGTGCATACATACACCATCTAGTATAATATTTCTAATTATATTCTTGGTGCATGTACACAATATTACTAATTATTTTATAAAATATTTATATATTATCTTGTACTATAGTTAATATTTTAGATTTTGATAATGAACTATGTATTGGAGTTAAGTAATTCTTCAAGAAAGTTCACATTGTTTACATGAAGACAATAATAGATAGTTCCTCACCCTTCAATATTGATGGTTAAAGTGCTACTTTAGATGTTATATGTAGTAATTTGAGAGATACAATCATATTGTGATAACATTCTAAAGAGACCCAATTCTATAGATAAATATATTTACCAAATTAGATTGTGATCAATTCCTATAAATTACAAGTAGGGCTTGGTGGAGCTAAATAAATAAGCTACTATTCTTTTATTCTCCATCTTGACTCATAAACCAAATCCTACTTTAGCACTTGGTCAATTACTCCCATGTTGTAGCCTTTCAAAGGAAAAAAATCGTGATGCTTGATGTTGTTGATCAACCTTGTGGTTGAACTCCTCTTCTCTATTAAAATTCCTTAAATCTCTTCACTTCCATTTACCTTCTATTTGTGAGATTGTTTCAATTCTAACAAATTCCATGTATCTTATTTTATCTCAAACATGTTGAAGAAGTTCAAGCCCATGCTCTCTCTAAGAGTTTTTCATATTGATTTATGGCTATGGTCATTCCTTAGATTGAGATCTATGTTGGGGGTTTAAGTGTACTTTCCACCTAATAATTTTGATAATTATAAATAATAGCCATTATGTTGAATTTTTATGCATGTGATTTATTTGATCTTACATGGAGGCCCATTGAGAGAAAGACTATGAACTAACTCAATATTATTAAATTTTAATCTTATTTAAATTCTATTTTCTCATAATTTTATCAATATTAATATATAAATTTTTAATCCTTCCTTGTGATGCTTCTATCAAATAGATAAACTAAATGGAGTTAAAGACTCACTAGAATTTAAATGAGAATGCAAAACTTCATACATAGTTTATATATTGATGTAGATGAAACTCTCAAAAACTCTCTTCTTCCTCACACATAAACAATTCCAACCCATGTTCCTGTCGACCCCCTCTATACCAAAATTAATGAAATTTTGGAGATGGTTAATGTCCAAAATGGCATCCTTAAATGGCTCCTGGGTCAATTGGTTACTAATAAAGAGATAATTTAGATTCTGGAGAATAAGGTGTTGTTGCAGCAAGTTCCTTGGCTAGGGGAGGTGGAGGACAAAGGTCGTTGGGAAAGGATAGCCTCTTTGGCTAAGTCATTTGAGCACTGTGCCAGATGGGATAAGGAGTTCAACGAGATGCACGATATTGTTGGCATAGAGGAGGACAAAAATAATTTACAGATGGAGATTGAAGTCATACACAGGAACAAGAAAAAACTACTCAGTGCCTCCAAGTAATAATAGATTATAGTAAGAAAACTGTGAAGAACACTTCCCTCACCATTCAACTCTTCCAGCAAGAGATTAGGAAGGGCCAAGGCAAAAAGGTGGCTGAGGAAGGGCGTGATGATGGTCACAAGCAAAATAAAGGGAAGGAAATGGATCTTGGCTCTGGATGCTACGGTGGATACTCAGATTGTGCATAAAGGTCCTCTATCTTTTTAGGAGAAGCTCCACTTCCTGGATTTGGATTGGAAGGTGATCAGTGGTCTCAAGTTTTTGGGAGACCTGTAGGTGTTATGTGGTCCTGTGCTAGTATTATTTTGTCTGTCTCTATTCCTGTTTACTGGTCAAACTATTTAATTTTTATTTTTATGTTTTTTCTTTAGTTTTTTGGGTGTTTCACTTCTCATGAGCCCCTCATTTTCCTTAATGGTTGTTTTATAATGGGTACTATCCCTTCCAATATTAATATAATCAAAACAATTCCAATTACAAGACATGAGCAATATTCTCCTTCTCATTATTTCAATTTTAAACTTCATAACTTATTACACATCTGCCAAATAAAATGATTTTTGATAATTTCATTTGTCAATCAAAACAAATTAAAAGTTTTACAAATAAAACAGCAAGAAACTCAAATTATTTAAATCAAAACATTATGGTCATACAATTATTTGCAATTTCATTTGATCTCATTGGTCTCCTCTATTAATACATTCTGACTCTACGCTTGAACCTTTCCAAATTGTTCTCCTCAATGTTTATTTCCCTATTGCATCCCATTTATTCATAGCTACAAATGAATATTCTTTGATTTTCCTATCATCCTTTGTTCATCCTCTCTCACGCTGAATTTTTTCCTCACATATTTTCCAATCTAAACTACATTTAATTGTATTGCAATCTTCCTTTATATTCTCCAAGTGCCCCTATTTATTTTTTCCTTGATCAACATCTAATCTAAAATTTTAAATTCCACCTCTTAATTTTTGCACAACCCTCTCTATTATCTTCTTGGCGACCTTTTGGATGCCAACATAATATTTAATTGTCTAAAATCTTCTTACTCCATTTTGTGCCCCCTTCCTCTCTCCATTTCCCTATGTTGTCCTCCCTCCTTTTTCTTTTTTTTTTAATCAAGGGGTAAACGCTTTTGACCGGAGCTATGAACTGGATACAACCATTCAACAATACCACCCCAACGGGGTTTGAACCTTGGTGGCAAGAACAACAATGCCACCTATAAACCATCACACCATGCCAATACCGGTGTCCTCCCTCCTTCTTTACTCTCTTATGCTGGTTTTAATTATTATGGGTGTTCTTTAACTAGTCAATTCTACTCCATTACTGCCACACACCTTCCACTATTCTTTTGCCACAATTATTAGCAAAGATGGCACCACCCTTTTTCCATCTCCCTCCAACATATGTTTTTATTCTAATTTTTTTTAAGGTCTCTTCCTCCAGATAATATGGTGCAACCTTTTGTTTTTTCTTCACATATATTTCAAGTATTTCATATTGTATTTCCTATGTGCATCATTTCAACTTCCTCCATATATTTCACTTCAAAATATTTGGTCTTCTTTTGCACACTTTACTTAATCCTCTAGCTACATGTATTTTCTTTGGTTATTATTTCTCTTTGTCTTCTCATAACTACGACCCCCTTGTTATCCTTTTTTTCTCCATACAAAAAAATTAATTCTTCCAAAATGTGTTGTGCCCCTCTATATTCCCCAATTTGCATTTAACTATTTTTCAAAACTATATGCCTCCCTTCGGTAATTTCTCATTTTTATGTAGTGGATTAAATGCCAAACATCATCATTCTCCAAGTTGTGCAAAATTGTAAATCATACAAAAATCATAGAGCAAATAAATACAAAACATATATGAACTAAAAATGGAAATCAAATTAAGACATTTTGTCAATTGGAAATGACAATAATGTCACCCATACCTACCTCCATGATCACTAAACCAAAATTGAACTATCAATCCGAAAATGAAAGCCAAAATCAAAACAACGAATTCAAACCAAAATGTTTTGGGTGGTGTGAATCACCAATATACTTGGATGCTCCTACATTAGACATGTCGAGTAGGAAATTTTGTGAGCATAGGCTCACAAAATGTGGATTTGATTAGTCGACCTACTCTTCTAGGTTGTTGCAACCAACCTACAATGAACTCAATTGTTGAATCTTATGCTCAAAGTTAATTCTTCTTCCTCTTTTTGTAGCATATTGTCATAACACACGCCATCTTCCTCCAACAATACTACACCCTCTTCTTCCTTCCCCTTGTCGATTCATGTCCAACATAAACCTTCCTCCTCCAAATTCTTTCTCCTCTCCTCTTCTCAAGTCCTTCATGGGATTCAACCCACCACAAACTGACCACCTCCACCACGTACTAAATATAGCATCCTTTACAGGTTCTATATGCAAATATGCATTATCCATGCACCAATCTACAATTACATCTTCTACTTGCTTCTTTGCAAACAAACTAAACTCTACATTTACCTCTTTCTATTTCGTTCTCCCATTATTATTTTCTTCCTCTTGCATTGCAACATTCATCTTTTACATCCATTCTTCTTTTATTTCCAACATCTTCAACAACAGATCATCTTCATCTTCGCTATTTGTTGCAACATCCTGATATTCTATCACTTAAACTATATCCTCTACTACTGCAATCTTGTCAATAGCTACAATTTCTTCACATTCTACCACTACAACCACAACTATATCTCCATCCTCTATTGTTATCTTCTCTTCGTGCTTCTCACTTCTTCATTTTCATTCATCTTATTTTCTTCTTTGTGTACACCAGTAGAGGATTATCTCACCTCTTTCTTCCTCCATCTTAGGCTACAACATTCTTTTATGGGTAAAAGCACAAATTTGTGTCACACTTTATAAAGGAATCAACCAACAACAAAAAAATATAAACTTCGACCACATAAAAATGCTCTTTATGTTGGAGCAAGCTTCCAAGAACATCTGCAGACCAAGACAACACCTTCAAGAAAAGAGAAGCAACACGAAGAGGCTATTTCTTCATAAGTGAAAACAATCAAATTAAGATGAAAAATAATGTATAAGCATGCATTATAAAGGCATGAGAAGGTAATCGAAATGAAAAATAATTAAAATATAGTTACTGACTATTAAATGAATAACCACCCCTAAGTTAACTTAAGAGAATGTGAATGGTAAAAAACCATTCACTCTAACACCCCCCCTTAAGTGAAACTTAGGGATTCAATTGAAAATGTAAAATGAGATGCAAGATGGGTCCCGACAGCAAGGCCATGTTAGGTACCCATGCACAACTAAAATGTAAGAAATAAATCTCTCACAACCAGAGAAAAGGAGAAAAACTCTGTGGGAAAAAATGCCTCTCCAAAAGAGAGAAAATAGAAGAAAAAAAGGAAAAAGAAGGAAGCACGACTCATCAAGACCCCCAAGGATAGCTTCCTTCACCCTAAGCATCGATCTCAGCAAGAGATAGTGAGGAGATACCAAAGGTTTAGTGAAGATGTCTACTACCTACTACTTTGTAGGAAAATACTCCAAACTCATAGCACCCTCCTGAATGAGCTACCAAATGAAGTGTGTGCGGATCTTAATATGCTTAGTGCACTGATGTTTCACTAGGTTGTAAGAAATATGTAAATAACACTCTGATTATCACACCAAAGAGTAGTGGGATGATTAGTAGGAAATCCAAACTCAACCACCAACTATTGAAGCCACAAAACCTCCTAACTAGATAAAACAACACCTCGATACTCAGCCTCAGTCAATAATAATGCAATAGCAGTTTGCTTCTTGCAAGACCATGCAATCGAACTAGAACCAAGACAAAAGAAAAAGCCAGAAGTAGACTTTTGATCATCAACATCACCAGCCCAAATGAAGTTAGTGAAGCCCACAATTTGAGTAGCACCTAATGTGTAATGAATGCCAAACTATGTAGTGCCCTGAATATACTGTACGATACATGTTTTCCTGCCTTCCAATGAATCTCATGAGGATCTTGAGAGAAACAGGAGACAAGACCAACTGCAAAGGAAATATCAGGATGACTATTTTTCAAGTACAAAAGACTACCAACCAATTGTCGATACAATGTAGCATCCACTAATGGAGTATTGCAACTAGAAGACAACACAACACCTGACTGAAAAGGAGTAGGGGCTAGCTTACAATCAGCCATCCCAAATCTCTGAAGCAAATCAAGAGCATACTTCTACTAGAAAATAGAAATACCTATAGAAGACTAATGAATTTGAAGACCAAGGAAGAAATGTAAAGGACCAAGATCAATCATATCAAACTGCTCTGGCAAAGATCTCTAAGTATCATCAATCATGGTAGGAGAACTCCCAGTGAGAATCAAGTCATCCACATAGAGAGCAAGAATGAGAAGATCCCCTCCATGCCTCTGAATGTAAATTGTAGGGTCAGAGTGACATTTATTGAATCTAGAAGCAAGAATAAAACTATCCATCTTCTCATACCAAGCTTGAGGGGATTGTTTGAGACCATACAATGAATGTCAAAGCCTGCAAACAAGTGAGGGATTCTACATAAATCCTAGTGGTTGCTCCATATAGATATCCTCCTGAAGATCGCCATGCATGAAAGCACTCTTCACATCCATCTAATACACTGACCAACCCTAAGATGCAGCAATAGAAAGTACAAGATGAATGGAATCCATCTTGGCGACAAGAGAAAAGGTCTCTAAATAGTTAATGCCCTCAACCTAAGAAAACCCCTTAGCCACAAGATGGGACTTGTACTTTTCAATAGAACCATTAGCTACAAACTTTGTACGATACACCCACTTGCACCAAACCAACTTTCTTTCCTTAGGAAGAGGAACAAGATCCCAATTATGATTCTTCATCAAAGAAGAATATTCCTCAACCATTACACTATGCCACTCTGGAAAACCTAAAGCATCTAAAAAAATTTGAGGATCAGTAGAAATTGCATGACTCAAAAGACTAATACCTAAAGTCTAAGAACAAGTACAACGAGAAATAGTGGGATCACCTGCATGAGATCCAGCCTCCTTAAGAAGAGTGTGAGCCCAAAGAGGCTATGTGGGTGCAGGCTTAGGATAAGATGGAGTTATGTCAACAAAAATATCAATACCATCATCAGGAGCATCATGAACATCATCATCATCATCAACATGAAACAAAACATCCTCTAAAGAAGAACTAGGGAGAAGGGAGGTAGAGGCCTATGATGGAGAGTCCTTTAGAATGAAGGACTTATCAAAATGAACATCACGATGAAAATGTGCCTCTTGAGTGACGGGATCAAGTAAACAATAACCCTTCACATCCTCACAGTAGCCAACGAAGATGAACCGTTGACTAGATTCTTCTCCATGGCTTTCTGCCTACCTGCTGGAATGAATGTCCATGAATCACTGCCAAATACTCTAAAGTAGGAGACCTTAGGCTTGACATAAGACTAAGCCTCCTCAAGAGTCATATTCTGCACTTCCTTGTGAGGCATACGGTTCTGAATGTGAGGCATATGGTTTTGATTGTAGTTGGCACAATTGATAGCCTCTACCCAAAAAGTTGGAGCCATGGACCTAGACTAAATCATACAATTGGCCATCTCCCATAAGGTTTTGTTCTTTCGCTCAGCCACACCATTCTGTTGAGGAGTGTATGGCACTGTGTCCTGATGAAGAATACCTCAAGCACTACAAAAGTCTTGAAATGCCCAATTGACATACTCCCCCCATTATCTGTGCAAATATTTTGAAGGGAATGTCTTGACTGCTTCTCCACAAATGCAAGGAAGTTCATGAAGAAACAAAGAACCTCATCCTTGTACTTCAAAAAGTACACCCAAGTGCGGCGAGATAAGTCATCAATGAAGGTGAGCACATACTTGGCCCCTAAAAATGAAGGAGTGGGAAATGACATAAGATCACTATGCACCAACTCAAGGGGTTTTGAAGCACGTGTAGCTATACCTTTTGGAAATGGATCTCAATGATGTTTCCCAAGTACACAACCTAGGAAAACCTCATCAAAACAAGAGATTTGAGGCTGGCCAATCACCAAGTTTTGTGTGCTCATCTATTGGAGATATCTATAATTCAGGTCCCCAAGCCACTCGTGCTAAAGCTTACTCACTGAATCTGTATGAGCAATAAAGGATGATCCTGATGAAGACTCAAATCCATCAAACTTATACAAATAGGATCTATGATCAACTATACCAGTAGCAACAACCTTCTTAGGATTCTCTAACTCTCGAATAGTCATATCACTAGGAGAGAACTGAACAAGCCTTTCATCACCATGCTAACAAATCTGATAAATGGAGAGCAGATTTTGTGAAATATTAGGAACAAGAAGAACATCATCAATACAACCATCCTACATCTGAACTAAGCCTGTCCCTAAAGTTGGAATCTGAGAAGAGTCCCCAACTACAATGTGAGTAGTATGACTATCAAAGAGAGAATCAAGAAAATCTACATCATGATTCATGTGATGTGAAGCACCAAAATCAAGAATCCAACTGTCATGGGTAGAGAACAAACCTCTTGTTGCAAGGGCTTGACCTTTTCCCAAGGAAGAAGAATTAGGCATGGAAATGTTGTGCTTCCTCATAGCTTCTTCTAGTGCTACGAGCCTCACAAAGTAATGTGCATCATTATGCCCTGACTTTCCACAAAAGGAACAATTATCCTTCTTCTTTTTAGACTTGGAAGATGATTCTCATGAGTTAGAAGAAGGACGAGGTGTAGTCATCTAATCATTCTTCTCCTTAGGCTTAGAGGGACACTCACCACCTGGAGGAGAATCTATCTTAGGCTTCTCCTTATTCTTACACTTGCCCTTGGAAGATTGAGCCATCAAATTCATGACTCTTAGGAATAGCATCCATTTGGATCAACTTGGCTTTCTCCCTAGTTAATGGATCATAAAACACCTCAAAAGAAGGCATCTGATAAGCATCTCCCATAGCATCCATGGTAGAATAGAAGGTGGAAGCAAATACTTCAAATGCACCACTCAGCATAGACAAGATCAAGAAGATACACTCTTTATCTGTTTTGTCATGACCACAACCTTTCATTTGTGAAAAAATCAACTTGAACTATGCAAGGAAGTCCTGAATAGTGGGAAAGGCATCTGGAGAGAGAGAAGTGAGATCAACTTCAAGCTGTAAGATCCTAAACTAATTGACCTTTCCATACAACTCAACAAGCTTGTCCCACAACTCTTTGGTTGTTGTACACTCCATAATATGAAACAAAAAATTATCAAAAACATGGAGGCCTATGAGTCCTTTTGCCTCATCCATTTTGTTGCGATGGAAAAACTTCTCAAATTCCTTAGTGAACTCAAGTTGTTTGGCATCCAACATTTTCCAAAGACCCTAAGATTGCAACAATTATGTCATCTTGAGCTTCCATGTGTGATAATTGTGCAGAGTGAGTAGTTCAATCTTTGGTTCTAACATGATGTACAAATGAACATGAAGAGACCAATATGCTACTTATACCCCCCCCCCCCCCCAAAATGAATAAAACCAACAATGTGCAATCCCCAAAAAATAAACTTTGCTAGAGAAACACTAGATTGAAGAAAAAAACCTATATGCAACTTCAAGCTACAAAAACTAGGAATTGATGGCAAAAAATTTCAAGAAAAAAGTACTTAGACCAAGCTTGAGGTCACGCCATGCAACAAACTGCTAAAAAGAATGTGTAGATGTGTATATAAGCACCAAAAGACAACTACGCCTAGTGAATGTGGGATTATTTTCCTTTTGAAGAAAAAGGCTGCCCAAAAGTATACTGCAGACAATCACTTCACAATCCACGCAAGCAGAAATTCTATAAATCCACGCCAACAAGTGATATCACTTCCCCGACTACCCCCACCACCATCTCTACAAGCCAAAATCTATATGGTGATGAAGGCATCAGACTATAAAACGATTGGATTTAATTGATTTCTCACCAATGTGGGATAATGTTTCACAACATGTTTTAAAAAAATAAGGAATTTTTTTTACACGACCGCGAGAAAGAAGGAAACCCTAAATGAATATTTAGGATCTTCGCCCAACTTGAAAAATCATGCCCAGCAAAAGAGAAATTACCCAAATTTTTCTCCAGCCAACCAAGAAAAACACCATACTCCATCATTTACAGGCAACGCACAGGCATAGGAAAATATGTGTCTCCATCGATTCTGAAATGCAGGCTAGGGTGGCAACCATGCTTCATAAACAACTTCATCAACTCGCTTTCATACCCCTGCTAATATTCACGCCAAGCCAACATGTATACAAGCGCAAGGAATGAAAGGAAGATCTGATATGACACCCATTGCAGTGTCGTCTAGGGAAGGTTCTAGTGCCTCCAGCAAGGCCATGCGCTTTGAAATGAAGAAACGAACGCCTCTACAATAGAAGATTCCAACGCTTATTTCCCTGGATGCTTCCTTCAAACTGACAATCTGACCTCTAGATGAAAATCACAAGCCCTCTAGATTGAGAATCGACCCTTCAAATCCCCAAGCTCTCAACTCTTCAACATAAGTTTGTCCATCAAAGACACTACCTAGATCAAGGTCAACAAATTTCATAATAATTTTTAGTCAATTCACTAGGTTTGTTTTCATTAGAATAGAAAACTATATCTTTCCAATTTATTTTTCAAAATGATTCAACACCATTCCTAGCTCTCGAAAGATCTTAGCAACAAACAAAAAATTCAACAATTGGTCTAATTCCCTTGGCATATTCCATGCAACAAGACTCTAATGTCTTTGCTATCCTTCACTTTAATGACCTAGATCTCTACTTGAATGAAGAGGTCCTCCTATGCTTAAGGATAAACATAGTGTCGTCTATGGATGATCTTCATAATAATATATGTACTACCACTTTTTGACACTCAAAAGAAAGGGTTATCAAAAATAGGGGTAACTCAGTAGTTAGATTTTCCAAGCATAAACTCCCCAAATACCATTGTCACCTCCTCTCAAAATCCAACACATATTGACTCATGTTACTTTATTATTATCTATATGAGCACTTCTCTTAAGAAGCGATGGTGAAATGGAACCAAATTAGGATAAATGTGTAGGCTTCATATGGCCAATAATGTAAAGAACAATTGCTTGAATGGATAGGATCATTTATTAAGTTTTTATGCTTGATTTTATTTATCTCATAGTTTATTTGACTCTATTTAACCCATGTTTTATTTGTTATGAGTACAAAATAAAATGAATAACTTTTATTGTAATGTAGAAAATTCTAGTCAATGACCACATGCCATGGTTTATGGAATCTTAGTCAATTTTAGTTTTATATTAGAATTTTCCAACTACAAATTGTACAAATTATGGGGAATCTACTAGTATGTTAAAACATATGAGTACAATCCAATGAATTTGATAGATAGTTTGTGATTTTTTCCTATGAGTTAAACTTTTAACTTGCTTTATTCAGAATGGTCATTGATGTTGAATTTTGATTGTAATTTTTTTCTTCTATTATCAAATTATATTGGTCAAAAATAATTAGACATAACACATGGACATTTCTTGAATGTATTTTTAGATATAAAGATTGAATGGTCACGATTTAATTGTTGAAAGATGTTTTAGTTCTTAAAAGAGGATAACCAATTATATTGTGTCAAAATAGACGATTGGAAAAAAATTAAAAAAAGAGAGAGATAAGCACAATCTAGATAAGCCTCAAAATCCTTGAAGGAAAAAACCTAGTCCTTACTACAAAGATTTCACATGCTTTAAAAAGTTCTTTGCTCTAAAATGCATTCAAGACAAAATTACTATTCATCTAGAAGAAAGATGTGGTATTCAATTTGTATTGAGTAATATTTTTGTCATTATGACTATTTTTGGATTCATATTATTATGTTCAATAGATGTGCATTTAACCTACTCAATTATTATAAATGGTTGTTATTTATCTAAAAATAAAGAAACTTCTAATTTGTTTCATTTTAGACTTATTATGTTCACTTAGGGGAAGTTTCAACTAATTGTGATGAATGTGATAACTTAGAGGGGTATGATATAACTCTTGTGATATTGGATTCATCTTCAACTAATTTTCATAATTAAATTGACTAAAAATCTAACTTCCATGATCTAGTTGATCAATATCCATAATTTTTTTATCATCTTTAATGTCATTGAAGATTTAGATATGGGTAAAAATTACCTATCTCTAACAAAGGTCTAGAAGTGATCACAAAACCATCAACATGTCTATTGAACTTGTAGGTCCAATCACTAGTCATTAATATATGTGACACTTATGAATATCTTTGAAAATAATCATTAACATTAATACATTAAAATGTCTTCAAAATTATTATTTTTCCATAAAATCATAGAAGAATGTTTTAAATTATTATTTAAAACTAATAACTATAAAAAGTCAATAAATACAAATATTTATGACCAAAATAATAGAGAATAACTCTGAAAATTATAAATATGAATGCTTGAACAACATGACTATGATTGTCTATAGTGGCATGGTGTGATGGTTCTGTTGTACTATTGTTCTTATTATCAAGGTTCAAACCCTATTAAGATGTTATTTGTGAATGTTTATATTAGGGATGAGGTCTCCATTTGTTATCTCACTATTCTTAGCTCCGGATCAAAAATGTTTACCCCTCCTTAAAACATATTACTATAAAAATCTTGAACAAGATCAAAAACATTTACCCCTTGTTAAAAAAAATACTCCAAAAATCTTGAACCCAATCATAAACATTTACCCCTTCTACAAAAATTACTATGAAAATTTGTACATATCAAACTTTTTATAAATGATATTACAAAACATGGGTGTTGTGGTGCTGTAAAGCATGGCCTTGTAGGCATTTCTGGCATACAAGCAGGATCTTATACCGAAGAGCACCCAACTGCAAATTTGAACTTTTCATCTGCTGAAACAACAAGAGACCTAATTTAATTGAAAGTTATTTTGAATATGAACAAGCAAGAGACTAAAACATTAATTCATGTCTACCTTAAGCTGAATGGTATACCAGACTATGCCCTCGGAGACGAATGTAGAAGTGTTCATCACATCCAGATTCTCTCATTCGAACAACACTAATACATTAGAAAACAGAAATGGCAGAGATTCTACTGTGATCACCACCTCTGTCTTTGCCACTACACTGATATTTACCCTCGCATAAAATAAAATTCCAGGCTTTTGCTCCAAATGCTATTCAAATTTGGGATTCGGTAGCCCAACCCTAGGTGCTTGGGAAATTTGTCTGATCACTAACAGTTCATCTCTTTTTCTCGCAAGAATCTCTATTCGCTTCCGCAGCAAGGGAATATATTCCAGCACTCCGCATATAACCGCAAGTATGCTCAATTTCTTCTGCAAAAAAACAAATACCGAAACTAATTTTAAAACCTAAATCAAGATGTGACCTTAGATTTGAGACCTGGTGAATAAGTAAAGTTACCGTTGTGTTTGCAAGGGGAAGTAAAGATCCCAGCGTTGTGAAAAGTGCATTCAATTTATTACGCCGCCGCCGCTCATTGTTGTTGTGGTGAAGCTTCTTAAGATCTCTACTCTCCTATTCTCTACATGCGAACTCCTCATCTTCTTCGACTTCTTGTTGCGGGATTTCAGAGCAAATTGGCAGCCAAAGGAAGTCTTGCAGAGCACACATTGTTCTACCACAACAAAGATTTCAATCTGTCTGTTGTCTTTTCATTCGGACATCTTCCCATAAATTTGTAGGCTAAAAATATTAGGTCAAATGGATAAAGAAATGTAGGCGATGTGGGACAAAATAGCGCGTGTTGGGCTTGAATCAGCACGGGCATTTCGCTGTCGACCACGAGCTGTGAACCGACCAGAGCTGACATGGCGCCAACTTCACTTCACTTGCGCGTGGCAACTGCCCCCACTAACATAAATCAATAAGTCTTTTTAATCCTACCACTCAATCTATTCATTAAATTTTCTTTCTAAAACTTTTTCTTTTCTTCCCTGTGAAGTTTCCTTGATGTCGATTTGAGAATTGATTTTTTCTATAACGCCAAATATAAACCATCTCGTATACAATGCTTGATGAGTTTTACGTGCACAGAAGAAAAACAAGGAAAAGAAGCAAACAACCCCTCCTCCAAAGGATAAGATCACCTTATTAAATTTGAAAAGCAAATCACTAGCAGTCGTATGCACAGGAATGCGACAATCAGCTGATAGGGGCCCACCGCAACAGGCAACGTTTGTGCTAAGGAGGGTTGAAGCTTTTTATTTGCGTGGAAAGGTGACCATGAATGAAACGGATGAGTTAGATTGTATGAATCAATTAATCATGAAGAACTTTTTGTATAAATTTTATTTAAAACTATTAGAAAATTTGGAAATCAATTTTTAAATTTATTTAAAAGTGAGAACTTAAAAATTAAATTAAATATTAAATTTAAAATAATTGTTTCTTCTAGTAAAAATATTTGAATTTTATATTTAATGGCAACAGATGCACATGTATATTGTCACTTTTTGTGTAGCCTATTCAATCAATTAATCATTTAATTTTTAAGTTAATGGAAGTTTTTTGTAAGGGTCATCACACGTGTGTATTTTTTAAAATTGGACAAAAAAAGTACACATTTTTTCCATGAAAGGAAGACATTCAATATTGAGTACTTTTTATAATTAGTATATATCTATAGTTTTGGAAATTAAAGTTTTAGTATGCATGTGTTTTTTGACAAGAGATGGAAATTAGCTATAGGCATCTCCACTTGTAATTCTATTGCTATCTGGACAAGGTGTGACACCAATTTGTATGTAACAATTGGTTTCCCAATTGAAGATTCAACCTAGATTATTTTCCACTAAATGTTATAGATAAAATAGAGAAATTGTAAAACAACTCCTAAAAGAACAGTTAAAAGTTATAGCTAAATCATAGATGAGTCGGAATCCACAGTAAACATTTTCATAGAACACAAGTATTACGGATTACAACACAATTGAGAATAAAAAAATCCACTTTTAAATGAATGATTGCATAGTGCAATTGGAGAGACAAAATAAATAATGTTACAGAAGGGGAAAGTTCAATACAAAATATACAAGACAATATATTAATTTAGTTACATTCTGAAAAGAGTCATTTTGGCACTATAGATATGTTACACATACTGCACGATTAAATGTTGGCTTCTCAACAAATAGAAACTTCAAACAAATAGCACATAAGCTAAAGATGTGACCACTTGGTAGTACATAAGAAACATGTTGTTACAAACCATGTTTTCTATACATGTATCTATGTGAGAAAAGATATATGGAATGAAAAGGAAAAACAAAAAACCCATGCTCAGTATCCACCCTTCCATATTGGCATCATGGAGCCCCGGGGACCCTAGCCAAACCCCCGAGCAAAAGCAATATGAAACGTCCACTAGAAATTTTGTGGAGTTCCATCTTTTGGAATTGTCATCTATGCTTTAGCCTAACACCTGCAAATAGAAGAGAAAGGCATGTCAATGGACGGGGAAAGAAGATGAGTAAGGGAGGATCAAAGATTAGTAAATATATAGTGAAAAGCAATAAACACAATTAGAAAGTAGAAATGACGAATAAAAAGGAGGATTGGATTGAGTTGTTAGAGCATTGAACAATTTGGAACTTACGCAACACATTAGTGTTCAAACCCTGAAACATGCTATCAAAACAAACAATAAGAGAGAACGAAAGATATAAACAATAAATTAATCATTTATGCAAAACACCCAAGCAAAACGACTTACTGATTATGTAGCCCAACAGTTTTAATAGCCTCCAACCTGCCAAAAAATAGAGTCAAACGCAACGAATTTAACAATAGTGTGTTATCAAAGCAACACCACAATGGCTCTTCCAAGAATACAACTTCATCAAAGTATACTCTCCCAGATGCCAACATTCAATATTGCATTTACATACATATATATACATGTATACATATATTGGATAAAAACATGTGAACATATATATATGCATGTATACATCTATATATATACATGTATAGATATATATACATGTAATGCAGCTTAATCAAAATACACTTTCCCGCATTGCTATATTTAATATTGCATTTACTTCGACCAACCACATTTATTTTTTCCACCACCATGGTACAACAACCACAGAATGCATTAGGGCTTGGGCGAGCAAACACTTAGCATATATAATTACTCTATTTGTTAGGATGGTACAAAGAAGCAATTCAATCAATGTGCAAATGTATATATGCAAACACAAGAATAACTTACGTAGCGATTAATAATGTACAACAGGCTATTTCTAAGGATTTCCAATTAAATGAATTAGAACGCTTGAAAGATGCACAAAGCAGAGAATGTAGCAATGTGGGAAAGTATATACCAAAATATGCAAGAAAATATTTTTAATTCAGTTGCATTGTGAAAATAGGCATTTTGGTATTATGAATATGTCATCCAAAATATGCAAGAAAATAGGTTTATTCAGTTGCGTTGTTAGAGGTTTGTTCTTAGCAAATAGAAACTTCAAACAAAAAGTGTATCAGCTAAAGATATAAAGTTCAATAGATTCAATGAGTCTTTCGACAATGAAATTTAATCAATACTTTCTCACACATTTTGCAGCACATGAGTGTTAAAACCCTCCAACCTGCTATCAAAAGGAAGAATAAGAAGAGACCGAAAGGCATGAACAATAAATTAATCATTAATGCAAAGTACCCAGTATACATACAAACACACACACACACACATATATATATGTTCACATGTATATATATATATATATGCATATTGTACGTCGTGCTAGATGAGTAGTTTGCATAGATGGTTAATTTATTGTCTATGTGTTCTTGTCAAATGTTTGTATCTTTGTCGTTATACCCATTGTGGAGATTTGAAATAGATTAAATCATTTTGTATGGATGGAGGAATTGCAATTAAATGTCCTTTCTTTCCTTAGAAAAGATCTTGATGGTTAGTAATTTGTTCGCCATTGGTTTATGGTTTTAGTTATCTATGTTTATTGACCAATGAGGAAGATTTAAGCAGATCCTTTGTTTAAGAGGTAAGCTCCAGACTGTCAGTAATAGCCCTGGACAAGTCATGTCTATTTGTCTAAAAGAACGAATTATAAAAGAGTTATTAGATAGTAAATCCTATTCATGGTTGGGTTGATGGAAGCCCTATTGAAAAACATATAACAAGAAGACATTAGCAATAAATTAATCATCTATGCAAAAAACCCATGTAAAAAAGATAATAACCCCACAAACCTCATTAAAAATTCCACATGTGTTGCGTCATACTAAATACTATAGAGTAATAGCGAAATTGTAAAAGTGGTATTAGAATAAGACAAACAAGTGCAATGAAGGAAAATGCATATCATCACAGCACATGGATAGAATGGTTAAGGAAAATATATTTTGAAGTCTTCGAAAAGATCAATGCATGTCTACTTGCACCTGTATATATATATATATATATATATATATATATATATATATATATATATATATATATATATATATATATATATATATATATATATATATGTATGTATGGAAATATATATGTATGTATGTTTTACTAATAGTTTTGTTACAATTTCCCCATTTTTCTATAATACTCAATGGCAGATAATGCAATTGTTATACAATTCCTCTATTTTTTATCACACTACAAAGAAGGTGGGAATCAAAGTAAAATGAAAACCATGGCAGCTCAATGAATGTGCAAATCTATATAGGCAAAGGGAAGAATAAATTACGTAGCCATTCACAATCTACAATGTCCTCTTTGTAAGGATTTGAAGTGAAATCAATTAGAGGGATTCAAGGGGCTAATTGTACAAAATGTGTATAGCACCAAAGATGCACAGAGTGTATATATGTGTCTACATATGTGTCACCTTTCCATGCAAATAAAAAGCTTCAACCTTTATTGAGAAATTACAGTTAAATGTTGTTGCTATTGCGAGGAAATATGGACAGTGATAGTTTGTGCCTTGTTGTTTGTTTGTTGTTTGCAGGTATCTTTGTGCACTTTTCATGTTATAGCCATTAACATAGGAGCAATTGCAGATTAAGAGTAGTTTTCTAGCTGTGAAGTGTTATTCTAATATAGCTCTTTTAGAATTTCTTTATTCATTTAGGTTGACTAGAAAAGAGTATAAGTTGAATTTTTAATTCACAGCTCAATTCTTACGCAAATTGCTTATCTTGTATTAATATTTTTAACGTGGGCTTTAAGATATAACAGAAAGAGAATTTAACATGAAACATATTAATACAAAAGACAAGGAGGTTGAAAGAGATGAGGGAAACAGAATATCATCAAACATAAGAATACAAAAGAAGCAATTGATGCAACAGTTCGCATTTTCCTATTAGCTAGTTGCTTCAAGTTCCCATTCGGATTTGCATAAGAGGAAAGTATAGGGCCATGGGAAAATCTAATCTAAACAATAGACTACAGTTATTGTAGTCAAGTACATGTATAAATCTATACATGATTATTTATATAAAGCAACAAATATATAGAGGGTATGTAGCCATGGAGGGAGGGGGAAATTGAATGTATAAAATAGGAAAATATAAATATGTAAAACAAACCTTGTTTACAATTAGAGTTGTGGGCGTCTTTCTGGCACCAATTGTTGAATACATGGGTTGCATTTTTGCTTGTTGATCTATCTTTTATTGAGCACAACATCATACAACTACAAAGCAACATTTCGTATTGTTATATCATAATACATGTGTGAAATTAGATAAGTAAGGAATGGGGAGAAGGCATTGCGGAATGGCCCACCGAAAGAATAGCAGCGAAGATGTCGCAGGCTGTGAACAAGGGCAGTTGTAGAGCTCTCCAAAACTGGCACGCAAGGGAGGTGCATATCAATTTCTTTGAAAGGTCTGCTATGAAGCAAACACCAAAGTTTTTCATTTTACAAGGCAGCCAAAATAGTTGATATCGTTATATTAGAACAATGAGTATTATCAACTAGCATATGAGCAAACACCTACCATTTTGTGTTTGTTGAGCAGGGCACAATGAGGAAACCACGAAGCCAATAAACTCCATGATCGTTGTGGACATGCTCGACAAGCCATGACAAATAACATGGAATTTTATCGTGTATCGCGGAAAATAAAATCAATGTACACAACACTATATATTTATGAATGTAATATATAGGAATAGTGAAATAGGGAAACGACAAGAAAATAATTTTGTAGACAAACATTTGTAGCAATTTGAATCAAATAAAGCTAATAGAAAAGATAATAGGAAGACATTTAAATTTGTGGAAGGAAAGCACAGAGGAGGAATGTGAGAAGTCAACGTATATAGGCTGTCAAAATAGAAAACACAACATCGTTGGAGGATTTTAAACTTATTAATGAAATGGAAGACAATTTTTTTTGAGAATGCATCTACAGCATGTGCATATATAGCTTAATATATTGGAATGTTGCAAAGACATTATTTACTTATAGAACTTTTGTTTTCTAGTTATTGTTGGTTCCAATCTATGTGCATCTTAAACAGCTGGAGTTGTTTGTATTTACATATCTATTAATGTGTTAGAACTGTAACTATATGTTTACACCACTATATGTTAAAATCAGTTGGAAGAGAATTTTAGGTATGCCAATAAATAGTTGACTTCATGGAATTTTAAAACACTTAAACAAACATGGGAAAATGGAATATACAAAAGAGTGTATTGGTTTGAATGCCATATAGTAACTGCATCGCACAACAAAATCTTAGACCAAGAAGTCAACAATTAAATATAATAGAATCATCAAAATGTGGAATTGGCCTATATAAGTTGTGGCCTCTAGTTATTTGTGCACGGTATCTTTGTGCATCTTTGGAACTATACCCATTTTACACAAATTATTACTTGGTGTGGTTTTTAAAGATACAACTTAGAAAATGTTTGAGGAGGTGATGACACACAAGCTGAGGTAGATGCAAGAATAATTATCTTGGAGCCTTTTTTGTTAGTTGGCCTATTGGCTAGAATGAGAAGCACTTAGCAAGGCCTACAATTGCTTGAGGTGTGTTTCTTCGTTGTGGCAATGAGCAGTGTACTTGTTGGTGCCAAGCCTAGAGTATCTCTCAAATGAGAAAGGTGGATCAATACAAAGTCTTTCAATTGATTTTACACATGAAATAGCTGTAAAAGTCAACCCTTGCCTCTCTTTGGTACCTATGTTTATTGTTGCTCTATCCAATGTTAAGCCCTGTGTTTTATGTATTGTGATTCCCCATGCCATAGTGAGTGGAATTTGTGTTTGAATCCCTCGACTTATAGCTGGGATGGGGATGTCTCTTCGATGTTATGGGTCCCATGGTGGGCCAATTTAATTTTAGAAGCATACAACAACTTAGTTAGGTGGGTTTGGCAGTTTAGAATCTGGATTGTACACAATAGTCGTAACAACACCAAGGGATCCATTGATGAGGTCATCTTGAATCCACAAATTCATTGTTAGCATCACCTGTTCACCAATACAAAGTAGCAATTTTGGGAGAAGTTGGTCATCATCTCCATGATCAGATGCCTGTTGCTAAGCCATCTGAGCAATGCTTTAATGGCTATTGGTATATTTAACTGTTTGATCATTTTTTGTTGTGGAATGGGACCAAGTCACTTTTCACAAACAAATGTGTAACAACATCAAATTGTTCTCTTTTTGTGGCTAAGAGAATTTTATTTGTTTGTTTCATAAACTCTTCCTAATCATCATGGAGAGCCTCAACATTTCTTATATGAAGAAGGATTTCCTGAAACTTTTGTTGTGAAGGGCTATCTCCTTTTTGGCAAAAGATAGTGTCTAGGGTTATTGAGACCGTGAAAGCATGCCACAAAGCTATAGCCAATGAGGATGAAGCATAAATAGGTGTATCCATGATAGCTGGAAACTGAGCAAGATCACCAAAAAGGAACATAGAAAGATAGCCAAATGGCTCTATTTGCTTATTAGGGAATGCTTGACGTAATCGCCTATCTATTTTCAATAACAATTTTGGGCCTACAAAACTCATTTCATCAATCAATATGTACTCAATATACTTAAATTGTTCTTGGAATAATGTCAATTGCTGCCCTTGCAAAGGACTCATATCCTTTATGGGAATCCAAAGTGTTGTATGGATTTTAGAGGCACATATGTTATACATAGTGACACCTATAAGAGCCAATATGAGAAAGCAACTATTGGTTCTAGCAAAAGAGGTGTTTATTTGTTGTCGAAGACAATTTATGAGGAAGGATTTTCCTGTGCCAGTTGTCCCTGAATAATCATGTGAAGAGGGGCTTTGGGTGAAGGCTGCATACAGTGGGTTTGGATTATTTGAAGGGCCAATTGTTGCTTTGGTGAAAGTTGATGGGTTGACATATCGACAGGAAAGAATTGAACCATAGCTTGCTCATGTTGTGCCTTCGTTGATGAGATGAACTGCAATGCAATATTATGGAGTTCTTCAATAACATGGTTTTCATTCCATGGATGGTTCATATCAAAATCCTACCTACCCAATAGTTGAAGCTGATTTATACTAAAGTTAGTTGTAGCACCAAGCTGAGAGAAAACTTCCCATTCATATTCATCCATAGAAGGATGATGGTTCAAATCATCAGTATCACTATCATCCTATTCTTCAATTGTGGATGTAACTGGAACTCTATTAACATGCCAAGGATGATAACCAACCATTTTTAAAAGTTTCCAATTTTCTATTATTTGTTCTCTCTGAAGACCTATATCTGTTTGTATCTTCCAGAAAGGTTTGTATAATATAAGTTTAGTCTAACAAAATGTCTCAAATATCTTTGTATCTTCAACAAGAGTAGTCTTAAATAATGGGTAAACAAGGACAACTATAGGCTGCAGCCTTGGTTTCCATTTATCCTTTTCGCATTAATGCGAGTGTGTATATAGGTGGACCGAGTCAATAAGGGATAAAGCAGCTAACTCTGGAGGCCTTTGCATATAGAAATGAATATAGTTTGTTGGAAAATCTTCATTAGTATCATCTTTGTTTATGCAAAACCATGTCTTTTTGCAAACATTCAACTGAATGTATCATCGGCTTGAAGTAAGAAGTGGAAATTTTTGTAACATATGACACATCTCCTATGCAGAGATGTCACGTTCCACAAGCATATTCATCATGAATTTTTGGTATGCAACATGTGCTCTATCCTCAACTATATTTTTTATTTGCAACTCGTTTCAACATATCTAGATAATTTTCTATTTTTTTCTCAAATTTAGCTGCACATTTAGAAATATAATTCAAAACAATTTTCCTAGAAACAACTGGCTACCAATCAACATTGACATGCCAAATTGCAAGCATAGCTAGGCTATGAATATTTAAGTGATCATCATTTCTTGCTAGTTTGTAGGATTTTTTTAGAGTTAGCATCAGATGTCAATGTAGAGGTAAGTTCTTGCCATGGTGCTTTATACCGACATTGCAATTGCTCTCCTTTTATTCTTAAATAACTATATTCAGAGCATTTTGTGTGCCTTTGAACTATGTTTAGCAACTCTTCATAATCTATGATTGGATCATTGGTCAGAATCTAGCTCATGGTAAGCAAGCACGGGTTTTCTTTAGAGCAATGATATGTTCTAAGCAATCTTTGTGTAGGACAACGTGGATTCCAAGCTAAAACATATCTATCAAAAAGTGCTTTGCTATGGTAAAATCTTGATCATTGGACCAATCTAGATTATCCATGTCAGGAGCTTCTCAAAGCCATAGAAAACCATGCACATGTGTAGAGCCATGTTGTTTCCATTCATATCTATATACCAATAATATTTTGCAT
>VDFB02000008.1:208338275-208469357 GCA_007258455.2 Sequoia sempervirens | reverse complement strand
CATATGCCTCACATTCAGAACCGTATGCCTCACAAGGAAGTGCAGAATATGACTCTTGAGGAGGCTTAGTCTTATGTCAAGCCTAAGGTCTCCTACTTTAGAGTATTTGGCAGTGATTCATGGACATTCATTCCAGCAGGTAGGCAGAAAGCCATGGAGAAGAATCTAGTCAACGGTTCATCTTCGTTGGCTACTGTGAGGATGTGAAGGGTTATTGTTTACTTGATCCCGTCACTCAAGAGGCACATTTTCATCGTGATGTTCATTTTGATAAGTCCTTCATTCTAAAGGACTCTCCATCATAGGCCTCTACCTCCCTTCTCCCTAGTTCTTCTTTAGAGGATGTTTTGTTTCATGTTGATGATGATGATGATGTTCATGATGCTCCTGATGATGGTATTGATATTTTTGTTGACATAACTCCATCTTATCCTAAGCCTGCACCCACATAGCCTCTTTGGGCTCACACTCTTCTTAAGGAGGCTGGATCTCATGCAGGTGATCCCACTATTTCTCGTTGTACTTGTTCTTAGACTTTAGGTATTAGTCTTTTGAGTCATGCAATTTCTACTGATCCTCAAATTTTTTTAGATGCTTTAGGTTTTCCAGAGTGGCATAGTGTAATGGTTGAGGAATATTCTTCTTTGATGAAGAATCATAATTGGGATCTTGTTCCTCTTCCTAAGGAAAGAAAGTTGGTTTGGTGCAAGTGGGTGTATCGTACAAAGTTTGTAGCTAATGGTTCTATTGAAAAGTACAAGTCCCATCTTGTGGCTAAGGGGTTTTCTTAGGTTGAGGGCATTAACTATTTAGAGACCTTTTCTCTTGTCGCCAAGATGGATTCCATTCATCTTGTACTTTCTATTGCTGCATCTTAGGGTTGGTCAGTGTATTAGATGGATGTGAAGAGTGCTTTCATGCATGGCGATCTTCAGGAGGATATCTATATGGAGCAACCACTAGGATTTATGTAGAATCCCTCACTTGTTTGCAGGCTTTGACATTCATTGTATGGTCTCAAACAATCCCCTCAAGCTTGGTATGAGAAGATGGATAGTTTTATTCTTGCTTCTAGATTCAATAAATGTCACTCTGACCCTACAATTTACATTCAGAGGCATGGAGGGGATCTTCTCATTCTTGCTCTCTATGTGGATGACTTGATTCTCACTGGGAGTTCTCCTACCATGATTGATGATACTTAGAGATCTTTGCCAGAGCAGTTTGATATGATTGATCTTGGTCCTTTACATTTCTTCCTTGGTCTTCAAATTCATTAGTCTTCTATAGGTATTTCTATTTTCTAGTAGAAGTATGCTCTTGATTTGCTTCAGAGATTTGGGATGGCTGATTGTAAGCTAGCCCCTACTCCTTTTCAGTCAGGTGTTGTGTTGTCTTCTAGTTGCAATACTCCATTAGTGGATGCTACATTGTATCGACAATTGGTTGGTAGTCTTTTGTACTTGAAAAATAGTCATCCTGATATTTCCTTTGCAGTTGGTCTTGTCTCCTGTTTCTCTCAAGATCCTCATGAGATTCATTGGAAGGCAGGAAAACATGTATCGTACAGTATATTCAGGGCACTACATAGTTTGGCATTCATTACACATTAGGTGCTACTCAAATTGTGGGCTTCACTAACTTCATTTGGGCTGGTGATGTTGATGATCAAAAGTCTACTTCTGGCTTTTTCTTTTGTCTTGGTTCTAGTTCGATTGCATGGTCTTGCAAGAAGCAAACTGCTATTGCATTATTATTGACTGAGGCTGAGTATCGAGGTGTTGTTTTATCTAGTTAGGAGGTTTTGTGGCTTCAATAGTTGGTGGTTGAGTTTGGATTTCCTACTAATCATCCCACTACTCTTTGGTGTGATAATCAGAGTGTTATTTACATATTTCTTACAACCTAGTGAAACATCAGTGCACTAAGCATATTAAGATCCGCACACACTTCATTTGGTAGCTCATTCAGGAGGGTGCTATGAGTTTGGAGTATTTTCCTACAAAGTAGTAGGTAGTAGACATCTTCACTAAACCTTTGGTATCTCCTCACTATCTCTTGCTGAGATCGATGCTTAGGGTGAAGGAAGCTATCCTTGGGGGTCTTGATGAGTCGTGCTTCCTTCTTTTTCCTTTTTTTCTTCTATTTTCTCTCTTTTGGAGAGGCATTTTTTCCCACAGAGTTTTTCTCCTTTTCTCTGGTTGTGAGAGATTTATTTCTTACATTTTAGTTGTGCATGGGTACCTAACATGGCCTTGCTGTCGGGACCCATCTTGCATCTCATTTTACATTTTCAATTGAATCCCTAAGTTTCACTTAAGGGGGGGTGTTAGAGTGAATGGTTTTTTACCATTCACATTCTCTTAAGTTAACTTAGGGGTGGTTATTCATTTAATAGTTAGTAACTATATTTTAATTATTTTTCATTTCGATTACCTTCTCGTGCCTTTATAATGCATGCTTATACATTATTTTTCATCTTAATTTGATTGTTTTCACTTATGAAGAAATAGCCTCTTCGTGTTGCTTCTCTTTTCTTGAAGGTGTTGTCTTGGTCTGCAGATGTTCTTGGAAGCTTGCTCCAACATAAAGAGCACTTTTATGTGGTCGAAGTTTAGATTTTTTTGTTGTTGGTCGATTCCTTTATAAAGTGTGACACAAATTTGTGCTTTTACCCAGAAAAGAATGTTGCAGCCTAAGATGGAGGAAGAAAGAGGTGAGATAATCCTCTACTGGTGTACACAAAGAAGAAAATAAGATGAATGAAAATGAAGAAGTGAGAAGCACGAAGAGAAGATAACAATAGAGGATGGAGATATAGTTGTGGTTGTAGTGGTAGAATGTGAAGAAATTGTAGCTATTGACAAGATTGCAGTAGTAGAGGATATAGTTTAAGTGATAGAATATCAGGATGTTGCAACAAATAGCGAAGATGAAGATGATCTGTTGTTGAAGATGTTGGAAATAAAAGAAGAATGGATGAAAAGATGAATGTTGCAATGCAAGAGGAAGAAAATAATAATGGGAGAACGAAATAGAAAGAGGTAAATGTAGAGTTTAGTTTGTTTGCAAAGAAGCAAGTAGAAGATGTAATTGTAGATTGGTGCATGGATAATGCATATTTGCATATAGAACCTGTAAAGGATGCTATATTTAGTACGTGGTGGAGGTGGTTAGTTTGTGGTGGGTTGAATCCCATGAAGGACTTGAGAAGAGGAGAGGAGAAAGAATTTGGAGGAGGAAGGTTTATGTTGGACATGAATCCATGAGGGGAAGGAAGAAGAGGGTGTAGTATTGTTGGAGGAAGATGGCGTGTGTTATGACAATATGCTACAAAAAGAGGAAGAAGAATTAACTTTGAGCATAAGATTCAACAATTGAGTTCATTACAGGTGGTTGCAACAACCTAGAAGAGTAGGTCGACTAATCAAATCCACATTTTGTGAGCCTATGCTCACAAAATTTCCTACTCGACATGTCTAATGTAGGAGCATCCAAGTATATTGGTGATTCACACCACCCAAAACATTTTGGTTTGAATTCGTTGTTTTGATTTTGGCTTTCATTTTCGGATTGATAGTTCAATTTTGGTTTAGTGATCATGGAGGTAGGTATGGGTGACATTATTGTCATTTCCAATTGACAAAATGTCTTAATTTGATTTCCATTTTTAGTTCATATATGTTTTGTATTTATTTGCTCTATGATTTTTGTATGATTTACAATTTTTCACAACTTGGAGAATGATGATGTTTGGCATTTAATCCACTACATAAAAATGAGAAATTACCGAAGGGAGGCATATAGTTTTGAAAAATAGTTAAATGCAAATTGGGGAATATACAGGGGCACAACACATTTTGGAAGAATTAATTTTTTTGTATGGAGAAAAAAAGGATAACAAGGGGGTCGTAGTTATGAGAAGACAAAGAGAAATAATAACCAAAGAAAATACATGTAGCTAGAGGATTAAGTAAAGTGTGCAAAAGAAGACCAAATATTTTGAAGTGAAATATATGGAGGAAGTTGAAATGATGCACATAGGAAATACAATATGAAATACCTTGAAATATATGTGAAGAAAAAACAAAAGGTTGCACCATATTATCTGGAGGAAGAGACCTTAAAAAAAATTAGAATAAAAACATATGTTGGAGGGAGATGGAAAAAGGGTGGTGCCATCTTTGCTAATAATTGTGGCAAAAGAATAGTGGAAGGTGTGTGGCAGTAATGGAGTAGAATTGACTAGTTAAAGAACACCCATAATAATTAAAACCAGCATAAGAGAGTAAAGAAGGAGGGAGGACAACATAGGGAAATGGAGAGAGGAAGGGGGCACAAAATGGAGTAAGAAGATTTTAGACAATTAAATATTATGTTGGCATCCAAAAGGTCGCCAAGAAGATAATAGAGAGGGTTGTGCAAAAATTAAGAGGTGGAATTTAAAATTTTAGATTAGATGTTGATCAAGGAAAAAATAAATAGGGGCACTTGGAGAATATAAAGGAAGATTGCAATACAATTAAATGTAGTTTAGATTGGAAAATATGTGAGGAAAAAATTCAGCGTGAGAGAGGATGAACAAAGGATGATAGGAAAATCAAAGAATATTCATTTGTAGCTATGAATAAATGGGATGCAATAGGGAAATAAACATTGAGGAGAACAATTTGGAAAGGTTCAAGCGTAGAGTCAGAATGTATTAATAGAGGAGACCAATGAGATCAAATGAAATTGCAAATAATTGTATGACCATAATGTTTTGATTTAAATAATTTGAGTTTCTTGCTGTTTTATTTGTAAAACTTTTAATTTGTTTTGATTGACAAATGAAATTATCAAAAATCATTTTATTTGGCAGATGTGTAATAAGTTATGAAGTTTAAAATTGAAATAATGAGAAGGAGAATATTGCTCATGTCTTGTAATTGGAATTGTTTTGATTATATTAATATTGGAAGGGATAGTACCCATTATAAAACAACCATTAAGGAAAATGAGGGGCTCATGAGAAGTGAAACACCCAAAAAACTAAAGAAAAAACATAAAAATAAAAATTAAATAGTTTGACCAGTAAACAGGAATAGAGACAGACAAAATAATACTAGCACAGGACCACATAACACCTACAGGTCTCCCAAAAACTTGAGACCACTGATCACCTTCCAATCCAAATCCAGGAAGTGGAGCTTCTCCTAAAAAGATAGAGGACCTTTATGCACAATCTGAGTATCCACCGTAGCATCCAGAGCCAAGATCCATTTCCTTCCCTTTATTTTGCTTGTGACCATCATCACGCCCTTCCTCAGCCACCTTTTTGCCTTGGCCCTTCCTAATCTCTTGCTGGAAGAGTTGAATGGTGAGGGAAGTGTTCTTCACAGTTTTCTTACTATAATCTATTATTACTTGGAGGCACTGAGTAGTTTTTTCTTGTTCCTGTGTATGACTTCAATCTCCATCTGTAAATTATTTTTGTCCTCCTCTATGCCAACAATATCGTGCATCTCGTTGAACTCCTTATCCCATCTGGCACAGTGCTCAAATGACTTAGCCAAAGAGGCTATCCTTTCCCAACGACCTTTGTCCTCCACCTCCCCTAGCCAAGGAACTTGCTGCAACAACACCTTATTCTCCAGAATCTAAATTATCTCTTTATTAGTAACCAATTGACCCAGGAGCCATTTAAGGATGCCATTTTGGACATTAACCATCTCCAAAATTTCATTAATTTTGGTATAGAGGGGGTCGACAGGAACATGGGTTGGAATTGTTTATGTGTGAGGAAGAAGAGAGTTTTTGAGAGTTTCATCTACATCAATATATAAACTATGTATGAAGTTTTGCATTCTCATTTAAATTCTAGTGAGTCTTTAACTCCATTTAGTTTATCTATTTGATAGAAGCATCACAAGGAAGGATTAAAAATTTATATATTAATATTGATAAAATTATGAGAAAATAGAATTTAAATAAGATTAAAATTTAATAATATTGAGTTAGTTCATAGTCTTTCTCTCAATGGGCCTCCATGTAAGATCAAATAAATCACATGCATAAAAATTCAACATAATGGCTATTATTTATAATTATCAAAATTATTAGGTGGAAAGTACACTTAAACCCCCAACATAGATCTCAATCTAAGGAATGACCATAGCCATAAATCAATATGAAAAACTCTTAGAGAGAGCATGGGCTTGAACTTCTTCAACATGTTTGAGATAAAATAAGATACATGGAATTTGTTAGAATTGAAACAATCTCACAAATAGAAGGTAAATGGAAGTGAAGAGATTTAAGGAATTTTAATAGAGAAGAGGAGTTCAACCACAAGGTTGATCAACAACATCAAGCATCACGATTTTTTTCCTTTGAAAGGCTACAACATGGGAGTAATTGACCAAGTGCTAAAGTAGGATTTGGTTTATGAGTCAAGATGGAGAATAAAAGAATAGTAGCTTATTTATTTAGCTCCACCAAGCCCTACTTGTAATTTATAGGAATTGATCACAATCTAATTTGGTAAATATATTTATCTATAGAATTGGGTCTCTTTAGAATGTTATCACAATATGATTGTATCTCTCAAATTACTACATATAACATCTAAAGTAGCACTTTAACCATCAATATTGAAGGGTGAGGAACTATCTATTATTGTCTTCATGTAAACAATGTGAACTTTCTTGAAGAATTACTTAACTCCAATACATAGTTCATTATCAAAATCTAAAATATTAACTACAGTACAAGATAATATATAAATATTTTATAAAATAATTAGTAATATTGTGTACATGCACCAAGAATATAATTAGAAATATTATACTAGATGGTGTATGTATGCACTTTGAGCTCTATGGGATGCACTGTGGACAATCTCTATGAAATTTACTCTAACCTCTCTGGATTAAATACACACTTTTCGTGTGTTTAGTTTTCATAACTTTATTGAGTTATATTTTGATATTTCCTTGAAAATAATCTTATATGTTTCCATATAATAAAGTGTTATTAATATAAGTTTTAATTGGAAATGAATCAAAATAGGGGACAAGAAAATGAATTTGGTCATATATTTGGGTCCACTTGTAAAACTATATTATAACATTAGTTAGATATTTAATGTGTGGGTTTCAAATTGGAAAAATATTTAATAATGAGAAAATTAATACCAAAAAGAAAATATTATGATCAATGATTTTATGATATCATGGTTTTAAGGCACATAGTTTTTCCAATACCATAATTGTATTTATGCTACTCAAGATAGAACAAATAATTTGATTACAACCTTACATGTCCTCTTTAGTAGCTTCATATGTGATATCAACTTTAAACACATGCATCATAGTGCTTGCACATCTATACACATCACTATCATCACACCTTTACATATAGTTCTTATACATAACCACACAACACTACTCACGTGCATCTTGTGGCCCTACACATGGCTACAAATATTGGTGTATAGTTAGACCATAAGTGTATGACACATGAAATATTTATGACCACATGCTATGCTTCCATAGATGTGTACCACCTGACAACCTTTGTGAGATAGAACGTGATCATATAATTGACACCATACATACTTGATACATGGTGACATCCTTGGGCCACATTTGCACAAATCCAACTAACACCATATGAGTTTGAAATCTATTATGGTGACATGAATGAACATAAAGTAATATTAACATTGTAATTAAAATACCAATAGCAAAAATAAATGCCACAACACATTCTATTAGTGAATTCTAGCAATTGACACTTCTCCATTCTCTAGGTCTATTCTGAAACATTTATCCCAAAAAATGAGTGTCATATTTTCCTCCTAGAATATGCCTTAAGCCATTCATCTTTATTCATTTGATGATGCAAAATTTACTAAACAATAATTCATATTTTCCTCCTAGAATACATCTTAAGCCATTCATCATTGTTCATTTGGTGATGCAAAATTTACTAAAAAAATTAATTTATACCCTATTTTTTATATTTAAGGAAAAGACATGCAATTTGACCACCTACTACATCATGTAATATTTCAACCACAAATTGTTACAACCCTTGATTTGAATAAATCATATAGTTGATTGTTATGTTTGGGACTCATTTCCACAACAATGAATTTGATATAATTTATGTCTCAGAATAGAACAACAACCTTTGAATCCTTGGTAATTAGACAATATAAATTTGTTCCTAATTCAAGTTGTCAATTCACCAAATAGATTGATCTTTGTCAATTTGTGTCATTTTATATTTTGTCACTTAAATTATGTGATATTTTATAGTCATTCAATAGTTCACCCATTCAACTATTTTATTTCTTTAAATCATTTGATAATTTTCCAAATAAATTATTTTATTTTTATGTATTGATCTTTATTTTACCATTAAAATTAATATTGTTGGACAAAGTGCATAGATTCACTACAAAAATTGTTTTTATCCCCCCAAATAAGTGTAGATTACCAAAACAATTAATATATTAGACTAGGATTTCTCATGATTATATAAGTTTTTAGGGAGGATTTCTTGAATTTATCATTGAATTTCTTTATACATTCTATTAGTAGAAGAAGCATATTAAATTCTCATCTTACATCTAGAGTACTAATTTTCCCTATTCAACCTAAATAGAAGTGTATATTTACTTCAAGAATTTCACATTCAAATGTATTTTGTTTCACATATCTATTTTCTTTTATGCATTCTATGATGTTATTGCATTACTAGCTAATTTGTAGGATCATCCCCCACTTCACTCTAGGAATTAAATCCTTACAAATCAAAATCTAATAGGATCTATAGGCTTGGGCCAAATCAAGTCATGATCTCAACTCATTACTTTCATCACTTATAGATAAATATTTAACACACTTTTGAGTATTTTCTTTCATTAGATTAAAGACATTTTTAAAAAAGATCTTCCTAGCATATAACAACAACATTTTTATCTTTAGAATCTTAGGAAGGTTTTCCTTACAGGGCTTCTTTTGAAGAGCCTTTACAAACATCTCAAAGGAAAACATATCTTCAGTGCATCAAAATTGTATAAGAAAATTTGATTTATTGAAGACAAGAAATGAATTTGAAATATAGTGTCTCTTGAAGGATTATATTGTTGTTTATTTATTTGTTGGCTAAATATCAACAATAAATTATAAATATAGTTTCTAGAAAAATGATTATTTTTGTCTATGTTATTTACATAAAGTCATATCTCAGTTACATTTAATTAATTGATTTTGTATAGTTGATTAATTACATTAAATTAATTAAATCTATTTAATCAATTATGTGTATTTAATTAGAGTTTCTATTTATTTTAGTCAATTAATTCAGTAAATTGTAATTCATTTATTCATAAAAGTAAAAAAGGAGATTTATTTTTATTTGTTAAGATTAAAGTTGATTTATTTTGTTTATTTCCAATACATAGATTAAGTGTGATTATATTTCATATTTAGATTAAATTCATCTTTATTATCTTTCTTAGATTGATTGATTTATTTAAAACATAAAAAGCATGTCATAAAATCATAAAAGCAAACAAAAGAATTGAAACACTTCATTATACAAACAAACTTTGACAAGACAAGCAAACATAAAAATTCTCCATCAAATTTAAAAATAACTAAAAAATGTAAAACATCATTAAAGATAAAATTTTAAAGGTTGATGTGCTAAGGGATTCACTTAGATTTAACACGAGAATTACAAGAAGAGATTTTTCCTGCTCCTCTCACCATCCTTCTTAATTAGATTAATGTTCTAGAAGAATAATTTACACATATCACAATCCCCCTATTTTTAGAACTCCACCTCAACCTAGATAACCAATGCCTCATGTTCATCTTTTGCTGCCTCATCCTCAAGATCAACTCAACACCCTTTTATCCATCTGCAAGGACCTCCACTTCACTTAATTTGTCTTAACCATAACTATAAACATCCAATCACCCATCCACACAGGTGGAACCTTGTATGACAATTTTTGTGCATATAAAAACAAAAACAATCAAACTTGAAAACCTAGGTTCTTGTGCCATAGATGTTAAGAACTAGCCATACACAAATTCTAGTTAAAACAGGGAAAACTCTAACTATATGCAAATCAAAAGAATTAACGTAAGAAATGTGAGAATAAAATTGACATTCAAATTATCTTGCAAATTAATTGTTTTGACTCATACGAATATTACTACCATTCTCATCGTAGCAATACTCTACAAAGTATGTTACAAACAAAAAACAAGAATGAACATTTTTTAAATTACTATTTTTGACATGGTTGAGAAGGCCATCTCAAATCTAAATAAGATAATTCATAGACTGATCTCGAACAAAGTTTTGCAAACTGTTTAGAGATTTTTTTGTTAGTGATCCCTGTGCTGATCTTGGATCCAATAGACTTCTTGAACCCCATGAATATTATTAAAATATAATATTTCATTTCATTGTGATATTATTGAAGTCATGAGCTGCTTTAATACTTATAATAATTTGCTTTTCAAATTTAATAAGATGATCCTTTTGTTTGCTTCCTTTCCTTTTTTTTTCTTTGCACGTATAACTCATCAAGCATTGTAAAATCAAACCACATAATTTTTTTTGTCGCCATTTCTGTATACGAGATGGTTTATATTTGGCCTTATAGAAAAAAACAATACTCAAATCGACATCAAGGAAACTTCACAGGGAAGAGAAGAAAAAGTTTTAGAAAGAAAATTTAATGAATAGATTGAGTGGTAAGATTAAAAAGACTTATGATTTATGTTAGTGGGGGCAGTTACCAAGCGCAAGTGAAGTTAAGTTGGCGCCATATCAGCTCTGGTCGGTTCACAGCTCGTGGTCGACAGCAAAATGCCCATGCTGATTCAAGCCTAGCACGCGCTATTTTGTCCCACATCGCCTACACTTCTCTATCCATTTGAACTAATATTTTTAGCCTACAAATTTGTGGGAAGATGTCTGAAAGAAATCTTTGTTGTGGTAGAACAATGTGTGCTCTGCAAGACTTCCTTTGGCTGCCAATTTGCTCTGAAATCCTGCAACAACAAGAAGTCGAAGAAGATGAGGCGTTCGCATGTAGAGAAGAGGAGAGTAGAGATCTTAAGAAGCTTCGCCACAACACCAATGAGCGGCGGCGGCGTAAGAAATTGAACGCGCTTTTCGCAAAGCTGGGATCTTTACTTCCCCTTGCAAACACAACGGTAACTTTACTTATTGATCAGGTCTCAAATCTAAGGTCACATCTTGATTTAGGTTTTAAATTTAGTCTCTGTATTTGTTTTTTTGCAGAAGAAATTGAGCATACCTGCGGTTGTATGCGGAGTGCTGGAATATATTCCCTTGCTGCGGAAGCGAATAGAGATTCTAGCGAGAAAAAGAGATGAAGTGCTAGCGATCAGACAAATTTCCCAAACACCTAGGGTTGGGCTAGCGAATCCCAAATTTGAACAGCATTTGGAGCAAAACCATGGAATTTTATTTGATGCGAGGATAAATATTAGTGCAGTGGCAAAGACAGAGGTGGTGATCACAGTAGAATCTCAGCCAATTATCTTTTCTGATGTATTAGTGTTGTTCGAGCAAGAGAATCTGGATGTGATGAACGCTTCTACATTCGTCTCCGAGGGCATATTCTGGTACACCATTCAGCTTAAGGTAGACATAAATTAATGATTTATTCTCTTGCTTGTTCAATATTCAAAATAACTTTCAATTAAATAAGGTCTCCTGTCGTTTCAGCAGATGGAAAGTTCAAATTTGCAGTTGGGTGCTCTTCGGTATAAGATCCTGCTTGTATGCCAGAAATGCCTGCAAGGCCGTGCTTTACAGTACCACAACGATCATGTTTTGTAACATCATTTATAAAAAGTTTGATATGTAGAGATGAAATCAGATTTTCATAATTCATGATAATTGTTGCTAAATGTTTGTGGATTAGATTGTGTTAGTATTTTTCATCAATGTTTCAAATCACACTCTGTGATCCATCATCAGGATGAAGTGGAGAGCATAAGGAGGAAAAATGTTTTTTTAGAAGGGGTAAATATTTTTGATACAAGCTATGAATAGGTGAAGTGACACTCGTCTCTAATATAAACATTCACCAATAGCATCTCAATAATATTTAAATCTTGATGGTAAGAACAATATCACAACAACTTAACCATCACACCATGCCACTATTGACAATCATAGTCATGTTGTTCAAGCATTCATATTTATAGTTTTTAGAGTTATTCTCTATTATTTTGGTCACAAATATTTGTATTTATTGGTTTTTTGTAGTTATTAGTTTTAAATAATAATTTAAAACATCCTTCTATGATTTTATTGAAAATAAATAATTTTGAAGATATTTTAATGTATTAATGTTAATGATTATTTTCAACGATATTCATAAGTGTCACATATATTAATGACTACTAATTGGACCTACAAGTTCAATAGAGATGTTGATGGTTTTGTGATCACTTCTAGACCTTTGTTAGAGATAGGTAATTTTTACCCATATCCAAATCTTCAATGACATTAAATATGATAAAAAAATTATTGACATTGGTCAACAAGATCATGGAAGTTAGATTTTAGTCAATTTAATTATGAAAATTAGTTGAAGATGTATCTAATGTCACAACAGTTATAGCATACCCATCTAAGTTATCACATCCATCACAATTACTTGAAACTTCCCCTAAGTGAACACAATAAGTCTAAAATGAATCAAATTAGAACTTGCATTTTTTTTAGATAAATAGCAGCCATATATAATAATTGAGTAGGTTAAATGCACATCTATTGAACATAATAATATGAATCCAACAATAGTCATAATGACAAAAATATTACTCAATACAAATTGAATGCCACATCTTTCTTCTAGATGAATAGTAATTTTGTCTTGAATGCATTTTAGAGCAAAGAACATTTTCAAGCATGTGAAATCTTTGTAGTAAGGCCTAGGTTTTTTCCTTCAAGGATTTTGAGGCTTATCTAGATTGTGTTTATCTCTCTCTTTTTGTAATTTTTTTTCCAATCATCTATTTTGATACAATATAATTGGTTATCCTCTTTTAAGAACTAAAACATCTTTCAACAATTAAATTGTGACCATTCAATCTTTATATCTAAAAATACATTCAAGAAATGTCCATGTTATATCTAATTATTTCCTACCAATATAATTTGGTAATAGAAGAAAAAAATTACAATCAAAATTCAACATCAATGACCATTCTGAATAAAACAAGTTAAAAGTTTAACTGATAGGGAAAAATTACAAACCATCTATCAAATTCATTGGATTGTAGTTATATGTTATAACATGCTAGTAGAGTACCCATAATTTGTACAATTTGTACAGTTGGAAAATACTAATACAAAACTAAAATTGGCTAAGATTCTAGAAGCCATGGAATGTGGTCATTGACTAGGATTTTCTACATTGCATTTAAAAAAGTTATTCATTTTATTTTGTACTCATAACAAATAAAACATGAGTTAAATAGAGTCAAACAAAATATATGATAAATAAAATCAAACATAAAAACTTAATAAATGATCCTATCCATTCAAGTAATCATGCTTTACATTATTCACCATATAAAACCTACATATTTCTCCTAATTTGGTTACATTTCACCATTGCTTCTTAAGAGAAGTGCTCATATAGATAATAATTTAGCCAATAGGCTATATTATGCGTGAGCTTCTAGTCGGGAAGTTGTCTCACACTGAGAAGTTTTGTGGGGCGTTTCTAACCATTGGGAAAGTGACCATGGACGCATTAAAAAAAAACCTATGTTTGGTAATGCCAGTTTTTACTGTTGCTAGTGCGCTTGTGCATACACACTTCATGCACCTTGACCCCACTACATAGCTGCTTGGCCATTTCCTATGAGTTGCTTCATCACGACCAAGGCTTCATATAAGTTTTCTTTAGATCTACTCACCATTTATTGTGAATTGATTGATGTACGAGTTGTGCCGCCATTCATTTAATTTTTTTTTGCTATGCTAGGGTTTCATCATCTACCAAGATTATTTTGGGTTCATCTCATTGGCAAAAAATTCTCCTTTGCTAGGGTTTCACAAGCAGTAGGAGGCGATTCCTACATTTTCCTATTTCAAGTTCATGCCTGGTCTTCATTTTTTGTTTTTGCTTAATTTATACAAAAGTCTCAACCTGCATTCAATGTATCTAAATGCTTTGGTAGGGTTTCTTTTAGAGCAATAGTCAACTTGTGTAGAATCTCTAGTCATTCTGCACACAAGGTATGCATTTTTCACAAACGCCCATCTTCACAATTCAATTTTCATTGTTCACCTTGTTTTTGAAAATGTGATGAATTTCTCTAGCATAGAAGTTGTAGGTTCATCTGCTATTGAATATGGCTAATACTCAAAATTTAGTGTTACTTTACTCTTACAAATTCATTAGGAAAAACTGTGAAGTTTGGAGTCTTTGTTACTTTACTTTATGTGACTATCGAGATTGTGATCATAATGTTTTTCATTTTCGACAAAGATGATCAAAAGGGTAGTCCTTGTCTGAATGCTTGTTTAAGTTGAAAAACCTAAATGATTAGTTATCTACTATAAGCAAATTGGTAGATGATGAATATATGGTTTACTTTGATGTTGAATAGTTTGTTCCTTTCCAATGGGACATTTATTTAGTCTTTCAATCTATTGGTGCTTATGGATGTACAAAAATTGCTTTTGCAACACAACAAAAAGGCAATGTAAAGGACATTTGGGGAACTATTACTTGGCTTGATGTGACAAATTTGGCCTTTTACACCATTGCTTAGGTCTAGAGTTTTGACAATTTGATCAACTGTCCTTTGTTTCTCAATTGACGTATGCAAAAAGTCTTATACAAAAATTCAATTGAAAAAGAACTTGCATTCAACTGACAACTGGCCTTTAAATAGAATTTATGTAGTCAGGGGAGGGGATGATAATTGATTAGTTCCTCCTAGTTCTACACTCATTCTAATAAAAAAACTACCTTCAATAAAGTAGTAACTGTGTTTTTCGTCTATAATCAATTTGGTATATTCCATTCTTATTTGTACATTTGTGAATTTGGTAGTGTAAGAATATAGCAATAAACACATAGTCAACTAGTTTTCCATTCAATTAGTGTATGTTGTAGGACAATATGGTTGCAAGTGGTTGCAAGTTGCAACAACTACTCTATGATTTGAATTGGATCCTATTTCATTCATTCCATGGCATAGCAATAATAATAGTTCTTTGAAGTTGTTGAAGAACCTAGTTCATGCTATGACCAAACATGTTTACATTCTTCACCAACTCAAAACACTATGATTATCATAGTACACAAAACATGGACTAACCATATTGCTTGCAACTTATACTATTGACTAAACCATTTGAACCTGATAAATTTATAAAATTTCTAAATAAGCTTGAAGCTGTCTCCAATCTAACTGTTAAGGGGTGGGTGTATGTAGGATATAAATGTTTATATCTAGCACAAAAGGTTGTTCTTCTTTGATCAACAATCCTTCCTCCTTATAAACTTGAACAATGTTTGTGAGATAGATGGAAATTCCAAGCCCTCTTTATGTTTTGCTAATGAAGGAACAAATGCAGGCTATTGAAAACAAAACATCATTGGTGGATCTTTCCATAGATGCTCTTCATTTACTCTCCTCTCAACTACATTCTCTTTCTCAGCTCATTGACTCCATGAACATGTGTTCTCATTAAATTTATTTACTTTTTCAGCTCAAACCAATCCATATTGAAAATATCCCAGGATAGAATCACATCCAAGTTGTTCAAAACATTCAAAATATTTATGCTTAGAGATGAAAATTTCCTTTGATGTTTTGTCCCACATCACCTAGTTAACTCTCATTAGGGTGATCCCACATTACTGGTTTACAATTTTTAGCCAAACTAGACATTGAACTAATTTTTTCTAACTAAATCTTCACTTTTGGGCACCTATAGCGGCTAAACCATGAGGAATTTGAAGATAATGCAGAGTAGAGTCTCATCACATTTTGTTGTAGATTCTAAATATATTTTTTTTCAAAATTTTTGGAATCAGATTGCACTTCTTTTTCCATCTCCTTCAAAAACTAGTTTTTTTCAGTAAACACCATTTTTAAGGAGTGACACTCATCGTATAACACAAATTTTTTTCCATGAAGGATCAAATTCTATTTTTTTTGAATTTAGATTTGTAACTAAAATATCTAGTGCTTCCAATTGGTTTCATAGTGTTTTATTGAATATTTTTTCCTTATTCAAGTTTCAAAGTCAAACCAGTTACAATTCAGACAGGCGAACTGTATAACACAATTTTTTTTTGATACATAATATTAGTAATTTATTGATAATAAGACCAAAATACAAACATCTTCCATGCAGGTAAGAAGACAAACTGTAAGCCCGCTAAACCACCAGACCACAACAAACTATAGAAAACTACCAAAATTCTTCACCGTACCACCAAGAGCCCAACCAAAATTAACAAAGCCAAACCATTAAAATGTCATTTACGCAGCCATGGCTACCAAAAACTAGATAAACTAGAACTAGCACCTATAGACCAACAAAAAACAAACCAACACCCAGCTTACATAAATTTATTCAACTTTGCAAAATCTTCGAATTTTGCCTTCCACTCCACATTGTCGACTGCCATTAGCCCAAAGAACCTCTTTAGAAAACCACAGTGACTTCCACAATCGGCCGATGCCGCATCAAACTTGGACCCTACAAATGCAAAAGGAAAGGTAAAATATTCACTGTGTCCTCTGAGCTCACCCTCTCCACATCACAAGGCCCCAAACATCCCCTTCCTTAGATCACCACATGAAGAAACTCGTCCACACCTTTAACCAAGTCCGCTCTGAACAATTTAACCAACAAAGTTTTTGCTTCTACCTCTGGCTCCAAATTATCTAGAAGAGGCAAGGAAATGGGAAGAGACATGTAAATTGTCTCTCCTGTACTCCCTGTACTCCAAATGACTGGAGCCCAACACCATTTTCACGACTGCCAAAACCAACGGATCATAATTCAACAATATCCATTTTAACCTTTAATCTGTGACCTCCCTGAAAGAGGCCTACCTCACTGACGACCGCAGAGATATAGGAGTGTCATCCCCAAACCAAGCAATGCCCACCACCTAAACCTTGATAATAAATTTAGAGCTCTTCACCATTCTTGACCCCACACTGAAAGCACCCAGTAATGGAGATAGAAAAAACCACATACACCACACTTTATAGAAAAAACTTAATGTAAAATGAGAGCCAGGATTGCAATAAATAAAGATGGACCATTAAAATGCCACCAACCTCCACAAATCATACCACTTTCCTACGTGCAAGATGTCTTCACAAAGAAAGGAACACTCATTTCCATTATTAAATTTCATTGATGTGAGTGCCAACACT
This sequence comes from Sequoia sempervirens, assembly GCA_007258455.2. Classification (NCBI taxonomy): domain Eukaryota; kingdom Viridiplantae; phylum Streptophyta; class Pinopsida; order Cupressales; family Cupressaceae; genus Sequoia; species Sequoia sempervirens. Next base: position 208,451,886 of record VDFB02000008.1, on the reverse strand, counting down.
GTCCTCAACCGTACACTCAGCCTATCGTCGAGACAAGCCACCTCCACCCTGCCAACATTTAGGACAACTTAGCTTGAAAGACCCCCAACCATTTGCCACCATGGCAACTCATGCCACCTCCCTCCGCCACCATGGAGGAATGCCTGCCCTTCCACCCACATACTAAGAACCTTCTCAATTATTTTTTCTTAAATTAGGACTCGAGACACCTATATTAGACAACAAATCTACCTCAAAATTACCTTCCCTCAACACATGGTTAAATATTACCTGATCAAACCTTTCAATCCTTTCCAAGGCAACATCCAAAAATTCACCTAACTTCCAATTTTGAATCTATTTAGACCTTAGAGCATTAATCACCAGAGAGGAATCCCCTTTAATTTCTACTCTATTCACCCCCAAGTCCACACATAAATCTAGCCCCAAACGAAGAGCTTGAAATTTTGTTGCATTGTTTGTGCCTTCCGGTAAAGACTTCACTAACCTCCCCAGAATCACTCATTTAGAATCTCTAATTACACATGTGCAATAGAGGGCCCACAGTTTCCCTTGGAAGCCCCATCAAATTTTAATTTTACCCAACCTGGTTCTAGTGGAAGCCATATTACTTTCTTTCGTAACTCTAATGAGGCTGCCCCTCCTAAACCCCCAATAATTGGAGTTCTCAAACCAGACCAATTCTTCAAAATCCATGCATCCCATTCCAAGAAGTTACCTTTCTTTGGATTCAAATCTTCCAGCTTAGCGTTAAACAATTCTATATTGTTGGCCTCAATCTTGCACTGTAACTTGGGGATTGAAAGCTCCTTTTCCTGAAAGATACACATGTTTCTCTCCTTCCATACCTCCCATAAAACAATCAACAGGGTCGACACTCACAAATCCCCAAATAGATAATTCTTCCTCTGAGTTGGCCACGACTTTAACCAATTGAAAAGATTGATTGGGAGTGCCATTTTCCATTGAAGCTTGGAGCATAACCATTGCCAAATCACCTGAGAGTAATGACAGTTCAAAAATAAATGATTGACTGTCTCTTCAACTGCTTGACATGAAGAACACCTGGAAGGGCCTTGAAAGCCCAACTTAGCAAATCTATCTCCTGTTAAGACTTTGCCTTGTGTTGTCGCCAATGTAAAAATTCTAGACGAAGCCAGAATAGAATAAGCAATCTTAATCGAGTAAACTCCTATAGGCGAAGTCTTCCACAACTTATCCCTACCTTGTCTTTGCCAAATTCTTCTTTTAGAAAGAATTTTCTCCATTGTTTCCACCTCTTGATTAGATAAACCCAGCTACTTGAAAGACTTCCATTTGAAGAGTCCATTCTCTAATGGTGATGAAGCATCAAAATAATCTCTAACCTTTGTACCCCATACTTGGATAGCCTTTTCTTTGATCCTAACTAAAGCTAGATTTTCTACTAAAATTGGAAGACCTTCCCATGAGTCTTCCCAAAACAAAGCTTACCTCCCATCTTTAACCTCCCAGATTAAAAAGTCCAAAATAAGATCTTTGGAGTTACAAATAAAATTCCAAATTTGGGAACCATTGGGGAGTGATTTGGCAGTAAGAAAACAATTTGGATTATCATCCAAATACTTAGCCCGCACAATTTTGACCCATTTGAGGTCTGGTTGAGAGTGAATCATCCACGCTAATTTCACCCCCAATGCCTTATTTTGCAAAGAAGATTTTTCAAACCTACCCCACCTTCCTCCTTTCTCTCACAAATATTTTACCATTTCACTAAGGGGAACTTTTTCTAATCTAATTTGCCTTTCTAGAAGAAATCCTTCATTATCCTATTCAAAGATTTACTAATGCCAACTGTTAGAGGCAGATAGGTCATCATAAAAATTGGGAGGGCAAAAATCATTGATTTTAACATTGTTAACCTTCTGGTCCAAGATAACCACTTGTTCAAGATTCCAAGAGGAAATGTGCTCCTTAAATCTATTGATCAAAGAATTCCAAATACCCCCACTTTGAACACCCTTCTCAACTGGAAGACCAAGATATTTGCAAGGTAGTTGACCTTTTTTGGAACCAAGAATTCTTAAAATCTGCATTTCTTTCACACAAGTAGAATTGAAAAAGAAAACCTTTAACTTTACCACACTGACCTCTTGCCCCAAAGCCCAAAAATAATTGTTGAAAATACCTTTGAACCTCCTAGCTTCCTTTGTCATAGCTGAACGAAACATCATATTGTCAGCAAATCATTGATGCATGACCAAAGGAAGGCTACTTGTCACTTGAATGCCATCTACCAAACCAATCTTGCTGGCGTTCTTTAATGCCTGGCCCAAAGCTTCCACCATGATGATAAACATAAATGGGGAAAGGGGATCACCCTAAATTAAACCCCTTGAGGTTGCAAAAAAACCTTCAAGAGACCTGTTCACAAGAACTGAATAGCAAGGCATCACAATCCACCAAAAATACAATCCAACCAAGTTTTCTGAAAACCTAAAGCTTCCTTAACATTAAACAAAAACCACCAATTTACTCTATCACATGCTTTCTTGATGTCTAATTTCAAAAGCATAGCAATTTTTTTCATCTTCTAAACTGAATGAATAACCTCTTGTGCTATTATCACTCCATCAAAAATTGATCTACTCAAAAAATATCCATTTTGCCCCGAAATGATAAATAGTAAAAGATTTTTCAAAAGATTAGTAGCTGCTTTGGCTAGAATTTTGTAGATCGTATTATAAAGGGAGATAGGTCAAAATTCATCCCATGATTTAGGCTTCTCCTTCTTAGGAATTAAAGCAATTCAAGTGTTATTCATCTCTTTAAGTACTCTACTCAAGCTTCTTGAATCTTCAATTGCCTCAAACACCTCTTTACCCACAAAATCCCAACACTTCTGAAATAAAGCCACCGGGAAGCCATTCGGCCCAAGAGCCTTCTCTAGATGAAGATAAAAAACTCCCACTTTTATTTCTTCCTCCATAAATTTTGCATTCAGAAAATCCATCTTATTAGTGGAAACCAAAGATGGAATACCTTTTAGACTTTCTTCCTGAGTGCCCAAGTGTGAACCTTCCCAATCATTGAGCAAATTGTGGAAGAAATCGACTGCAGAGGCTTTAATTTTCACAGGATCTTCAAGAAGATGACCATCAACCACTTTAATACAAGAGATGATATTCAATTCTCTCTAAGCTTTAGTTGAGTTATGAAAGAATTTAGTATTTTTGTCACTGACATTTAACTAAATTTCTCTAGATTTTTGCCTCTAGAAAACTTCTTCCTTCGCCAATAAATGGTTCAAATTCCTTGTCAACTCCTTTTCTTTCTCAAAACAAGCATCATCCATGCCTTCCTAAAAAATGACCTTAGACAAAGCTTCCAATTCCTCCTCCACTCTAAGCTTTTCCTCAAAAATATTTTTAAAACTTTCCTTATTCCACTTCTTAACCTATTACTTTACATATTTTAGCTTTGTGACAATATTAAACATTTTGGAGCTGCCTGGAGAGCACTCTTTCCACTAGGATTCAATCAACCCTAAAAATTTAGGATCCTTGAACCACATCATCTCAAACTTAAAAGAACAATGAACCAGTCCCTTATCTCCATCAACACATAAAAGTACTAGAGAATGATCAAATCCACTCCCAGAAATAATATTGCTATCTAAATTGAAGGGGAAAAGAATCATATTACCCTTAAAGAAAAATCCATGCAGCTTCTCCACAATACTACAAAAAATTTTCCTACGGTTGGTCCAAGTGAAACAACTGTTACCTATGAAGATTTCAACCAAAGAGTTTCTCTCCACAAAATGCTAAAAATCTAATTGAGATTGTAGAGCCCTACCCACACCACCTTTCTTATCCTCAGGCCTCAAAATCTCATTAAAATATCCTTCCATAATGCATAAGTCATTATCTAAACTACTGAGGATCCCATCCAACTCTTTCCAAACTCCTCTTTTAAGCGAGCACAGGGATGGACCGTAAACATTAATGAGCAAAAAGTGAAGATTAGAGGACAAACTTCTTACCCGGCAAGCCTCCCAATGCCTTCGAGCAATCAATTCCTCTACCACTACTGACTGAGGTTTCCAAATGGTTAAAAAATATTAGAGGAACCTTCTTCCCCCACCCCCAACCACTTCCAATGCTTTAATTTCTTGCTAAATTTGATAAGATCCTAGTCACCCAATTTTGTTTCTTGAAAAAGATAATTTTTTTCCTGATTGAATTCCATTGCATGCCTTACCAGGCACCATTTTTTATGGGTGTTAAGGCCCCTAAAATTCCAAGTTAAGAGCTTCATTGTTGTTTAGGAAGAGAATCTCTCTTCCCTACTTTCATCATTGAATCAATTTTTTGTTGACCATTCGCCTCCCTATCCCATTTCCATTTTTCCTGGTTTGAGATCGTACCTCTCTTTTTATTCTCACCACAGTCAGGAGAGGATTTTGATATTTATTTCTGATGAATCCCCAAATTAATCCTCACATCAACCAAACCCTAGGAAAATTTCCTCTTTTTGGCTAGCTATGGGCTACCAAATTCAAACCCTACCGATAACCCTTCTAGAAAATCTTCCTCTCCCCCATTCTCCACCTCCATTTCCTCTGCTAACTCCCATGCATTAGCTTTTGCCTCCTCTACCAAAAAAACTAACTCTTTACCAACCTCTATTAACGAGTCTAACTCCACATTGGTACATTCTTCCCCTAAGATCTCCAACACTTCCAAAATTTTCTCGTCCAAGAATATTTTTTGATTCTCCAACAACTCTTCCTCCTTAGCAAACTTGTCCCCCAATGCAAACTGTGCATCCTTCTTATCCACTTGAAGAAAGGGGGTAGAAACAGACTCTTGAACACCTTGTTTTGAACATGGGTTTCAACAATAGCTTCACCTAGAGCTATTGAAATATTCCCCTTTTTTGTAGATGCTCCTTTTTCTTTGAAGCTTCTCAACAACCGTCGCAACTTTTGAGCTCTGCGCCTTGCTTAAAGATTTCCTACAACCCAAAGGCCACACTAAACTATCCCTGGTGAAGGAGTCTCCTTTCAACTTTTGAATCCAACTTCCATAATCTGAGATTAACTCAATCTCTTCATAAAGATGCTGCACTAGGTTATTTTCCACACAAATCCACACATGAGAGTTTTCCTCTCTTGCTTTTCTTCTTTCTTCTGCACAAAAAAATGTTCTCAAATGATTTCCAATCTCCTCTAGAATGCTCGGCTCCCAAAATTATGTTGGGAGATTTGGCAAGCAATACCAATCTTGCACTGTCTCCATAACATGAGATGCAGGGTTAAAACCTACCTTCCACTGTCTCAAATAAAAGCCACTCCCATCAAGGACCCATATACCATTCACTATTTCTTCCCGTAGAGTCCTATTTAGACATATCACTAGGAAAAAAACCATTATGAAGGTTTTGAACTGCAACTCATCACCCCAACACTATTTGCACCATTTAATCAAGTAATCCCAGCTGAGATCCTGTCCATACCACTTCCCAATCAAACCCAGATTTCCCAACCTTAAAACTTTAGCTTGGAGCTTCACTGCACTAACCACCAAGGTAGCCCGACCACCAAGTATCTCATTCCCAATTTTCACAGTTGATCTCTTAGCTTCTCCACATTGCGCCTCTTCCTTATCCTCCTCCCATTTCGAATCAGGCTTTTTCTTTTGCCAAAATTCCTTATTGAATTTTTTTCTCCTACTAGGGTTTCTATTTTAGCCCTCTTCTTCCATCCTTGACAAACCTTCCTTCCCTCTATTGCCACCCTCATTTTGATGCGGCCTGTGAAAAGCATCATTTCTATAACTGCCTCTTCTTTGAAGACCCCTAAAACCTTTTCTGTCATTTTCAAATCTTCTGCCATCATGACCCCACCCCTCAACATGGTAATCATTTTGAAATTCATGCTCCGGTCAGGCCCATATATCTTGTTGCCAAACCCCATCAAGATCCACTTGTCTATTACCTTTGAAACCATCTTGGTTCCTTGTGAAACATCTCCCTACAAATGACCATTGCAGACCCTGAGCACACACCATTCTTCTTATAACAGATAACTTTTTTTTGTATGTATCAATTTTTTTTTGTTGAATCAAGGACTTCAATATCTGGTGCACTCATATTTTTCAATTTTCTTTTGATAATGTTCTTTTTTTCCACATGTGTAAAACAAAGAGCTTGATTTTTAGTGAAAAACCTACATTCAAAAGAAATAAAAAATAAATATAATAATAAAATTAAAAAATTATTTAAAATTATACTTTTTGGGAAGCTTTTAATAAGGACTACATACTTACAATTTTTTTTTTAAATGAATTCATTTGATTCCCCAAAAGGTAAATCAAAAGTGATTTTTTATTAGCATTTTGATAGGTGTAAAGGAGACTCTATTATAGGTATGGTTTAAAACTAGTGGGGTTCTATCCAAGGATGTTTGATCTAAGCTAGTTTGATCAAACCCTCTTCAATTGGAATGCTTTAAATGGAACTTTTAAAGGCTTAAATCATTATATTTCCTAAAAATATGTGATTTCAACAAAAATAAGAATCTCCCAAAAATTGTAAACCATCTTTGTGGGATCACCCATTAACATCCATTTTTTGTTAAATCTTTATTTTCAAGTCCCTTCACAACTTGAACATTGGGAGATTCTGCACTCTTTGAGATCAGTAAGGAACTATGAAACTTTCCCTTTGATGAATAACTTGAACCCAAAATCATACTAAAATAGATAAAAAGATATGTCTAAACAAATATCTTGTCGAAGTCTATTGCCTATAAGTTAAGATTTCATAGAAAGCCATTATATAGGGCTAAAAATCATAGCTGGAAAAGACTCATCTATCCTAGCATATACCCAGGTAAGGACCCACCTATCCCTTAGCTTTTTTGCTTGCATTATAGAAAAAATATTATGAAGAATATTAGGAGCAATGAGAAACTTCATAAGAAACTAAATCAGGCATTCTAGACATATAGTTTGTATCAAACAAAGGATTCATCTAAATCAGACATTCTAGACATTTAGTTTGTATCAAACAAAGGTTATGTTTAAGAGGATAAAGGTTATGTTTAAGAGCTTGTGCTTGTGTATTGTTTTTGGAATAGAACTTAGGTAGTCATTATTATACAAACTTAATGGAGAATGAACATGAACAAATGTTGAACTCCTTAATTTTAAGTTCACATGAAGTTTGTCTTGTTATTATTAAGTGATTATTCGCTATGAAAATTAGTGTATGTGGTGTTTCGATGTGAACTCCACTATGTTCTTGATATTGCGAAATTTAGATAGATGACACCACCTAATATTTTCCTTTTCATATGGCAAGCCCCACACATACAAATGTTCCAATTTAATTTGTTCAATGGGAAAAGAAAAAGTTCCAACTCACCACCAATGCAGTCACAGAGATCAACGATGGCAATTTTAAATTACAACCATACCTCCAAGTAATAGATATAGCCAACTTTGTCCATGGAATTGCATCAACAACCTGATACAAAATAGATCTATCTAATGGAGTTCATAATCAAAAGGATACTCTTCTAAAGAAATACAATGCCTCCATTGCTTTGGAAGAAATCCAAAAGGAACTATAGTTTTGCTTTTAGCATACAGTTGCCCTCTTATTTCCATGTCAAGGTGAGAGATTATGATTATTTGATTTCTTATTGACTTCTAATATACTAAATTCATCCTACTTACACCTTTTAACTATATAGGTGGATTATTATCTCAGAGCTAGAAATCACTTGTTCACACCATCATATCATTGGTCAACCAATGTATTTGTTAAATGAGCCACACCAACATTTACATGCCACACACTCACTTGAACCAGCCACAAATATGCCTAAGAATGACACCGCACCAAACAAAAATCCCGAAGAACCCTCTTTGGAATAAGCTCATTCCACCAGACAAAAGAAAGTGCACCCACCATTACTCCCATAAAAAATTTGAACCCGTTTCAAACAAGATGACTTATCAAGGGTCATTTGACAATGAAAAGATAAATGCATGAATTCAACACTCAAAAGGGGTAAGGTAATGTATTCTCCTTCGACATTATTGACTGTGATGGTACTAAGATACGTGCCACTTCCTTCAATGAGGTTGTAGATCTTCATTACAAGAATGTTGAAGTTGGAGCTGTCTATATAATATTTGGGGGGACTATCAAATCAGCTAATAAATTATACAAAAAACTCAATAGCCAACTTGAGATTTGTCTATAGGATGATTCAAAGGTTTTACCCTCTAAAAATGACCTTGTAATTCCAAAGAATCCATTTTTGTTCATGGCCTTCGCTGACATTCTCCATGCCACCAACAATTCCCTTGATGTTATTGGAATTGTTGTTTGTGTTGAACATAGCTCTACAATAAGAAGAAGAGACAGTTTAGAAGTTCTTAGAAGGGCCATTAAGCTAATTGATATGACTTCCTCTACTATTAATGTGACTCTATGTAGTCCAACTACTCAGAAACAAGGTGTGCATCTCCAAGAGATGTACCACTCACATAGTGTTGTTATTGCAATTAAAAATGGACATGTCATAGAATATAATGGAAAAATGGTAAGTACTTTGGAAAGCACACAATTTTTCATTGATCCAATCATAGATGAAACAAAACAGCTAAAAACATGGTTCTTAGAGAATGGAACTACTCTTTTGTCATCGTACTGACATGCTAACATGAATATGTAGACATCAACCACCAGCCGACCATGCTCTAACAGCCTACATAAAATTCATAACGAAGATTTTTTCATACTATGACATAGGTTCCCAAGAAAATTACCACATGCTACAAAAATTGCCTCTAGTCATTTGCAACTGCTCATTTTTTGCATTAAATTTTGTTCAAAAAGTCCTTCATCGAACCAAAAGAAATACCGATGGAGATACATTACCATTACACTATCTACATTGCTATATGTAATGAACTCTTGACATAGAAACAATAACATTGATCGACTTTTCCCAATCTTTCTCTTTTTCATCCTTCTGCAAAGGGTGCAAGTGGAGATGTAGAAACCACAAAGCAATCGTAAACATCTTTCCTCTATTTCACAACATTCCAAATGAGGATTTAGAATAACTTTTGAGACATTTTTTTGGAGTGACCTACTTTTATACAAGAATTTCAGTGACATACCCACATACATTGGCCTCAATAAAGATGAGATTGTTTCACATTGGAAGGAGGTGAATCTCAACCAATACTTTGTTTGGTATGTTGACCGCATCGTAAACACTGAACCAAACCAAGAAGAAGATGATGAAATTGAAAATTTCCAACATATGCACAAACAACATTGCCACTACATGAATGGGAATTGTTCTCACAAATGGGTCTTCCTAATCAAGTAAATGTAGACACCCTAGAAATGCTTGGAAAATGTGATTTTGACAAGAACAACAAATGTGATACACATACAATTCCTCCACATCTACATAAATCTGCAGAACACTTCATACACACAAACAAATAGTCACAACAAAATGACGAATCCACATCTCAATTCGGTGACCCACAATACCCACTATCATAAAAATAGAAAATTGTACTCACTATTATTAAACAACACTATAAATTCTCCTCCAACCAAACATTACACATGATAATACAAGGAATGGAAGGTACAAGAAAATCATATTTGATTCATTTTATAAAACATGCACTGTGGAAATTATCACCACGAATCATAACCCCCTCCTTTTTGTTGCTCCTATAGGCATCGTTGCATTCAACATAAATGCCTCCACAATAGATTTAGCCCTAAAAATTCCAATTTAAAAGAAATGCAACCATTAAAAAAGGAAATCACTAACATTATTTCAAGAAGAAATGAAACACATCAAATACCTACTAGTTGATGAAATGAGCTTCACTGGACCAAAACTAATTCTGAAAATAGATAGAAAATTGGACGAAGCTTTCCCCCATAACCAACATATGTGTTTTGGAGGTACATCTATAATACTTATAGGTGACTTAGCACAAATCCCTCCTATTATGGACAAACCAATCTATGCATCCCACTCCAATGCTATACTCCTATGCAAATAATTCACCACAATTGTTACTTTTCAAACAAGCTTTCGCCAACAAGGTGACTGGCAAACCCAAACCGGCTTTTGCCACACATTATAAAATATATGTAATGCAAAACCGCTCGAGGAAGACTAGAAATTATTGACTTGCACAAACAAACATCTATCAAACTATGAGCACACAAATTTCAACCAATCAATGCACCTATTCTCCACAAACGATTTAGTGGCACTACATAACAAAAAAATGATCAAACTATTAAATGTTCCTATAGTGCTATGCATTGCAATACAAACACATAGAAAATCAAATACTGATAATGATTCTGAACAACTTCCAAAAGAGGTCCTCCTACGTAGAGGCCAACAAGTCATGTTAATGAAAAACTTATGGATTCAAACAGGCCTTGTCAATGGATCTCTTGGAGAATTACAAGAAATTGTTTACCCAACTGGCTCTAACCCACCAGATCTACCTTCATATGTGGTGGTCTGCTTTGATGAGTACAGTGGCCGACCATGGAACCCAAATGAACCAAAATGCGTACCTCTCACACCCATATCTATTGGCAACCATAGGAAAATACCACTATCCATGGCATGGGAAATAACCATACATAAATATTAAGGGATAACACTAAAAAAGGAAACAATTGATATTGGTAAATTTGAAAGAAAAGGGCTCACTTTTACAACTATCTCTAGGGTCAAATCACTAAACAATCTTCAAATAGAACCACCATTCTCATTCAACTACTGCTCCCATCTAAAAATAACCCTTATAACATTATCAGGAAGAAAGAGGAAGCTTGGCTACAAGCTCTCTCATTATAATCAAAACATGTACACAACTGCAAATGCAACCTTCTATTTTACTAATTCCATATCATTTACCCAATAGAAGAAATACTGACATAACACAATCACTATTTTCCATGATGTGCAGGGATCGGAAAGCTACTATCTCCATTGCCTCATGCATGAACCAAAAAAAAATTGTTGGCTCCAATCATTGTGCACACAAAAACAACTTGAAATAATCTATGTATAGAGAATCATTGTGTACAAAAATTTGTAATTTGTAAGATATTTGCAATCTATTTCAATTCAAAGCAAGTTTATGTATACATACATTTGTAATTTGTAAGATATTTGCAATCTATTTCAATTCAAAGAATGGTTATGTACATACAATGCACAAGAAATCTTCCATTGTCTGATGCATGAACCAAAAAATAAACTATTGTCTACAATCATTTTCAAGTAGTCACAATATTAGATTTAATAACTCTTTTCTAGTAGTTCATATACTTCAAAAAACTGCTTTAACTGTGGAAGATATGCAACAACAAAACTTCATATATGAAAATCTGCAAACAAAAAATTGTTTCCACTTGGATTTGACAATATTTAGCTAGATCAGATACTTCAACATTTAACAACAAACACAACCTCAACAATATTCAACAAATTATACAAAACTATCAACGCATTCCTTACAACTCCCTTAGTTGCAAGTGCTAGTAAAGTAACATGAGTGAATATGTGTTTTGGATTTTGAGAGGAGGTGACAATGGTATTTGGGAAGTTTATGCTTGGAAAATCTAACTAGTGAGTTACCCCTAATTTTGATAACCTTTTGAGTGTCAAAAAGTGGTAGTACATATATTATTATGAAGATCATCCATAGAAGACACTATGTTTATCCTTAAACATAGGAGGACCTCTTCATTCAAGTAAAGATCTTGGTCATTGGAGTGAAGGATAGCAAAGACATTAGAGTCTTGTTCCATGGAATATACCAAGGGAATTAGAACAATTGTTGACAAAAAAATTGCTAAGATTTTTCGAGAGCTAGGAATGGTGTTGACTCGTTTTGAAAAATAAATTGGATAGATATATTTTTCTATTCTAATGAAAACAAACCTAGTGAATTGACTAAAAATTACTATGAAATTTGTTGACCTTGATCTAGGTAGTGCCTTTGATGGACAAACTTATGTTGAAGAGTTGAGATCTTGGCAATTTTTCTTAAATAAAATTCAATAGACATGTTTAATAGAAAAAGACAATGATTAAGCTATGGTGTAGTAAATTTTAATCATTTAATACAAATTTAAGTGGGTTTATATATAGAATTCATGCCAACTTCTTTCTTTTTTGTACTTGCTTGATATCTTCATTGAATGTTTCTATATAAACTTAGGTAGGATTATAAAGTAAATGTGAACATGCATAATGATTTTCCTCCACTTCCTTTACTTAATAATCTAATTGATCACCCACCAAATTGACATAAGTGGTATATCACCTATACAAGTACTACACTTCATCAAGAGAGTCAAAAGAAAACCCACAAAGAGACCCAAAATATTATTTAGTCTATTGAAACAACCTCATTTTTATGAAACATAATTATAATAGGAAATAGAAAACAATCACATAATGAACTTGTCTATGCCAACAAAATATTACTTCCCAATCCCAGAGAAAAAATAAAATAATAAATTATCTTGTAGTTTCTTGTTTTGTTTTACTTGAAAATTTTGATTGATGTGCTAAATAAAATTATTCCCATGTCATGTGCAATATGAATTAGAAGTAGCGAGGAAAAAAATCGAATAATAATTGAAGTGTCCTTGGATTCTTAAAAGAAGGCAATAATTTGAATAATTTTTAATTAATAATTGCTTGATTTTTTCTTTTCATATGCTCTTAGGAAGCCATTAAAAAATCATAACCATAGCTCTCATTTAAAAATTCTAGTAACTCTATCTTTGTGGTTTAGTATTTATTAATGCTTCTTCGCTTTCAAACAAGTGACATAAAGGAGAACAAGTCCCCCTTGAGAATATATATATATATATATATATATATATATATATATATATATATATAGAGAGAGAGAGAGAGAGAGAGAGAGAGAGAGAGAGAGAGAGAGAGAGTCTACCCATGCTTAGTAATAAACACAAGAGTAGTATTTTGATCAAATGGTTTGGGCATTAATATTTGATAGAAAACCTAATTATATTAGCTTACGGAGGATGATATTGCATATTTTATCTCTTGGATATATAAAAATTATGTATAAAGCTTTGTATTCTCATTTAAATTCTAGTACTTGTCTTTAACTCCATTTACTTTATCTCCATGATAGAAGCATCACAAGGAAGGATTACAAATTTAAATATTAATATAGATGAAATTATAAGAAAAACGAAAAAATAAGATTAAAATTTTGTAATAGCGAGTCCTTAGTTCATTGTCTTTCTCTTAATGCATCCATGTGTAAGATCAAATAAATGACATGCATAAAAAGTCAACATAATGACTAGTTATTATTTATAATTATCAAAATTATTAGGTGGAAAAATACACTTAAACCCCCAACATGGATCTCAATAGGTAATGGCCATAGCCATAAATCAATATAGAAAACTCAAGGAGAGCATGGGCTTGACCTTCTTCAACATGTTTGAGATAAAATAAGCTACATGGAATTTTTTAGAATTGAAGGCAATCACAAAAATAGAAGGTACTTAGTAGAAGTGATTATATTTAAGGACTTTTGACAAAGAAGGGAGGAGTTCAACCACAAGGTTGATCAACAAAACCAAGCATCATAATTTGTTTCCTTGAAAGGCTACAACATGGGGATCATTGACCTAGTTCTAAAGTAGGATATATGGTCTATGAGTCAAGGTGGAAAATAAAATATTAGTATCTTATTTATTTAGCTTCACCAATCCCTACTTGTAATTTATAGGAATCAATCACAATCTAATTTGGTAAATATATTTAGCTATGGAATTGGGTCTCTTTAGAATATTATCAAAACCTGATTTTATCTTTCAAATTACTAAATATGGCATCTAAATTAGCACTTCAACTATCAATATTGAAGGGTGAGGAACTATCTATTATTGAATTGAATGTAAACATTGTGTTGTCTTGAAGAATTATTTAACTCCAAAACTATTTCAATATCAAAATATAAAATATTAACTGTCAAAATCTAAAATATTAACTATAGTACAAGATAATATAAAAATATTATATGGATTTATTAATAATATTGCGTACATACACCAAGAATATAATTAGAAATATTGTACTAGATGGTATACGTATTCACTTTGAGCTCTATATGATGCACTCCAATCTCTATGGAAGGTAATCCAACCTCTTTGGATTGAATACAAACTTTTCATGCCTAGTTTGCATAACTTTATGTAGTTATATTTTGATATTGCCTTGGGCAACAATCTGGCATGTTTCAATATAATAAAGTGTTATTAATATAAGATTTAATTGAAAAGAAATCAAAATTTGGGACAAGAAAATTAATTTGTCATATATTCGGGTCCACTTGTAAAGCTATATTATAACGTTAGTTAGATATTTAATGTATGGGTTTCATATTGGAAAAATATTTAATATTGAGAAAAATTAATACCAAAAAGTAAATATTATGATCAATGATTTGATGATCTCATGGTTTTCAGACACAGTTTTTCTAGTATCATAGTTGTATTTGTGGGAGATTGGTTCTATAATTAAGTAAGAACATGTTTAGTGGTTGAGTTCATTGTAATTTGTGTAATTGAGCTCTCTTGAAGAGTGCATATGTGAATCATGACATGGGATGTGTGATTGCATGGTTGCCCACTGTGCTTGGACACATGGATACATTAGAGGATTTGATATTTTAGAAATAAGTATTCATATATACTTTGTAAATGTATTGTAATAAATTTCATCATGAAATCATGCATTAAATGTGGATGCTTTTGGAGGTTAGGTTTTTTCCTCATGAGGGTTTTTCTAGGGTATATCTTATGTAATATTGTGGTACGTATTTGCTCTTTGCATTATGATTATTCTGTAAGCTTGTATGCATGTTTATTTCTCATATAGTTATGTAGGGAATGGTTTTCTCAACCTAATAATTTCCTAACACATACATGAATCCATCATATGACAAACTCCATGAATCACATAAAAAATCACATATCATATTATATCACTATCAAATATATGTACATCATCTCATGACACATGGCCTTTTAAAAATATGTTAGTCACTATGATGAGTCATATATGATTGTCTTTATCCCCTTTTCCCTCTTGTGGCCTAGTTCATGATCCTACTAATAGTGGTGGTAAAAATAACTTGCTAACTGCCTATGAAATACTTGAGGTCCCTAAGCAAGCACTCAAGTACTCTAAAAATGAGGGATCCCTCTGCTTTGTTGTTACATCATGCTCATATTGTGATCTATAGTATTGAAAATATCATGGTGCATGTTGTGTATCTCTCAAGGCCCTCATCATATCTACTAATGCTTGGGGCATGCCCTATGATCCCAACAAACCTCTGGCTTGGTCTCTCTCCTACTTTCTTCACTAATTCTCTACCTAAGTAGCATCTAGTAAGGCCTATAAATTATATCTCTACCCCTTGTGATCCCTACATTACCACCTCATGCTCTACCCAAGTGGCATCTAGATTGGCCTCAATAATACTATCCCACTCTATCTCTAGAGCATCTCTCTATTTTCACACCCACACAATCTCTACATATAGGCTCTCTATGGTCTCCCCTTTGGTGAACCTAGTGGCCCAACCTTTTCTATGTATTTTGTAGAGGGCCATCCTTTCCATCCCTCCATCATCTCCCTCATAGTCTCTCTTGGTGGTGCTACATGCAATACCATTGCTAGAACAATCTATTCTACCACTCTCCTCCCTTGTTTCTATTGTCAATTCCTTCATCATCTTAAAAATACCTAAATAGTGGTCTCAAAATCCCTAGCCACTTGTTGATGCACTGTCATCAATCACTCAGACTTGACACCTACACACCAAGCCTCATATCTAGCCATTATCTCTATGTTTATCACATCTCATCTCTCATCTCATCTCATTGATACTAGCATAAAACAACTATAAGTCACACCCTACCTATCCATTTGTGGTCCCTAATACCTAGTCTCTCTCACCACCCAAGCCCAAACATGTGGTAGAGCAAGGATATCTTGCTACAACCTAGACTACATCATAACCCTATCAGACATGTACCATTCCATAATATAGCCATATTTCCCAATGATATAGTATGAAATTTATGTGAAACTCAAATAAAAACCTATCATTTCCTCCCTTATAATACCTAATCTTATATGGCCTTCATACATTATAATTTACTATCATAAGATCATCAACCACCTACATATAATAACTAATATCTCTTAGGTGTCTCTACCAACCATCCTACACAATCCTCTATCCATGAACTACTAGATCATCTACTACCCATGTTTCCTGCACACATTCAAGATAATAAATCACAATATGCTCCCAAGCCCATATCTATAATAATATTGAGGCCTTAATTCTCTACCCATATGGATAAACTATTAAGGGAAATCCTTACATAAATGCACCAACATGCATGGTTCCCATGTAAATAATATACCCATCGACATCATGTACCCCACCGTAAAGAACCTATAAATTTTATCATCTAGAAACATGCTATTGAAAAATTTCATCAATATCAAAGATACTTGATGTACCTACACATGTATCATTGTCTAGAGCCATTCCATGAATGAGCAACAACCCTCTCCCTACCAACTATTACATTGATCCATGGATATCCATCACTTACAAATAAAATTGCTCCTTATGAATTAGGATCTGCATAATCCTCTGTACATGTCATCCAAATTCACCATCATCATTTGTATTGAGAGGTAAAAATATTATGTCTTTGAATTCCATTACTTGACTAGCACTATCAATAGAACCCTTTCTACCCTGATCTCTAACATCTGAGTCATGCAACTCAACCTTGTTGCCTCTATCGAACCTCAATCATCCTTGTTAAAAATCCATGTCAACCCTAACACCATATAATGCCTCTCCCAAGCCGCCTCATGGAAAATATTTGCACACACATGCACACTCCCCAGTTAACCTATTTTAAAAATCTAACTTAACCCACCAAAAACATATTTTTCTACTAAAACCTCAACCCAACCCCTTTTTCTACTAATACCTTAACCCAACCCATTTTTTTGATAAACACTAACTAATCCAATCATTCATATGTACTTGTGCACAAATTAATGTTCTTGCACCACTTTATGTGCTTGCACCATCCTTTAGTGTGCTTGCATCACTATTGAGTGTGTCTCCATCAATATTGAGTGTGGCCACACCACTCTTTAGCCCACTTGTGCCATAGTACTCATGTGCCATTTGTGCATGCACATGTTAGGGAAACCAATGTACATGCATAATCTAGACCTTCCCACTAAAAAAATACCGTAAATGCTATCCAAAACACACAAATGATGAACTCACTTGAGGTTGGCTTACCACTCATCACCTATAATCTTAAACCAACTTGTTTTGATGTTGATCAACTGACATATATTCTATTTTTCATAGGTCCCCTCTCCAAAATCCATATCTCATTTTCTCTTTTGTACCAAGGTAACAATAATTTTTTTACCCCAACATTCTATTTATAGGATTTCCCTCCAAAAAAGTTACTTTTCACTCTAATATTTCCCACCAAGTACTAATTTTTACCTCATAAGCCTCGTTTCTCCTATCAAGAGCTCATCCATGACCCATAAACCTACCTACCCTCTCAAGGGTTCATCCTTACCTCATATGCTCTTCATCAATCCTCTTCCCAATAGTTGGGACACCCCTTTTAGAAATTGCAATTTTTTTTTTTTGAAATGACAGTTACATAATGCCATCTCAAAGAGGGGCAAAATCTAGACACCTAAAATACATTGTCACATCTCTATTGTCATCACACCAAATCCATCCCACATATCCACTTCCAATATTGATAAATAAATAATATTAATTTATATAATGAATTTGATCATTTATCTAATTTTAATTAAATAAATCTTAATTATTTAATTAATAGCTAACCTTTCTTTTGAATTTAATTTAATAATTAATTAATTTAATTAAAATAATTTAAACCTTCTTCTAAAGTTCCAACTTTAATTGAATAATCATAGTTATTTAATTAAATCAACCATCCCCTCAATATTCTCTCATAAATTAAATAATGACATAATATTTATAAATAATTAATCCAAAACCCCCCTCATCACTAGTCAAATAAATAAATAAATTTTAATCAACTAACTAGTCATTTGCACATTCATCCTCTACCTTTTTTAAAATAAACAAACTTAATCTTGCACGTCTCTAGAAAAATGCTTCTTCAATCCTCATCCTCCATAAAGGGTGAGAAAATCTCCACCAACCAATCAAAAGATGTCACTTGTAAGCTTCTCTTTCTCTCTTGCAAATGCATCAACCCCCTCCCTCCATTACATATGATCAAATCCTATCCACTCATCATCCTCATCCTAAATTTATAAATCAACCATTTCTCAAGCCATTTCTATTTTTTTTCAATTAGAGTAGTACCTAAACTTTCTCCCATTAGTGCCAAGTAGTGTAAGAGGATAGTGCTCTAGTAAGAAGGTTGTGTTTTTTATGGTGAAACCTAAATGTAAGAGCTTCATTGTAGAAATTAAAGATGCTGAAATTTAATTAGTAACATTGACAAAGACCTTAGGATTGAATCATAAGCTAGAGAAAAGTTGAAGTATATCTTTTAGCCACAAAAAGGAGTGCCTACACACAATGTGATAAGGAATACTATTAATTTGATTCATGGAATGTATTTACCTTATACTTCTCTATATCACAAATTATTTCTAGAGAATGATGCTTGATCAAGTGATAGATCTATGACTCATGTATAAAGGACATATTAGGCTTGAATCATCACATTGGAACTTAGCTTAATTTCCCTTGGATAGAATAAATATTACACATGGGGGTTGTGCAATGACTATATATCTCTCAAGAAGATAATTATGAATAGCCTCAACCCTATTCCAAGGATTGATGAATTTTTATCAATAATGATATTAAGTCTCTAGGTACTATCATATTCCTATTGATACCAAAAACATTTAGAAGATAATTTTCAAGGTAAGAGAAGAATTATTCAAGTGGTATTTTGATGTAGGAGCATATGTGGTTGAAGAAAATCTTGCATCAACCAAAAAGAATTAAATTTTGATGAGAAATGGATTGGAATAGTTTTTTGTGTCATATTTTGATTTTCTT
This sequence comes from Sequoia sempervirens, assembly GCA_007258455.2. Taxonomy (NCBI): domain Eukaryota; kingdom Viridiplantae; phylum Streptophyta; class Pinopsida; order Cupressales; family Cupressaceae; genus Sequoia; species Sequoia sempervirens. The sequence continues at coordinate 208,432,621 of VDFB02000008.1, read as the reverse complement.
TTCTAAAAATTAGATTTTCAATAATTGGACAAAATTTTGGTTGCAAAGTTGTATTGGGAAAAGTGCTTGAAATGGAATTTAAAAGTTAAAATAACAAAAATTAGACTTGGGTGTGGGATTTATTGGGGGTTGTGAAATGTTTCATGTTATTTAATTTTCCTTATTTGATAAAAGTAGGAATGGGGCACCCATGATGTGCATGTTGGGAAAAATTTGAATTTGGATTCCTATTTGTAAAAGGAAAGAATGAATGTGTTGGCTAGTGGAGGCCTAGATCTTCTTGGAAGTGGTGTAAACATGCATTGGAGAGTTAACAGTTGCAATTTATGAAAATTAATTGATTTTATAGGTTGGGGCATGGAGTTCAAGAGTTTCCAATTGCAAGTTTTAGGAGATAGTGGCTGCAAAAGAATTGATTTTACACAAAGTTGTTTTGATTTTTCAATTCTAGAATTTGGAGTTGCAAAGGTTGGGAATGGCTTTTCCTGGAGAGTTTTTTTTAGACTTGTTATTTCAGGTTGGAGGTGATAATCAACAGCAAATAACATGGCAATATCATTGGTGCATTGTGCTAGTGATTTCCAGAAGGAAGTTGTAGGTAAAGGAAGAAATTGCAAGAAGATGAAAGATTGATGAGGAATCACCTGTAGATGATCTTGTTGCTTGTAACATATCATAGAATCTGATTTTTAATATTTTTATCATTCCAAAGGGCTGCATATGTTGTTTTTACAATTTTATTGTGATTTCCATGAGTTGCAGGAGACATTGAGCAATAAAAATCATCATATGTGTTGTTGATTTATTTATTTTAATTAAATTTAAGAATTCTCCATTGTATGTTTTGAGTTTGTTGAGAGTTTCAAGAACTCTCTTGCATTAGATGTACTGGAGTAAGCTATTCCTAAGTCTGTAGGAGAAACACTGAAGAAAGGTAGTTTGCAACAAGACCTATGAGTTGTGGGTGTTGTTGAAATGCCTCCAAGAGTAGACCATCATGATAGAGGTGGAGGTAGAGGTGGAGGTAGAAACCCTCATGGTATAGAATATTTTAGAGCCCTTATAAGGTAAGTAGAGACATTGTATGAAGAGTTACGTAGAAGAGTTGTGTATGGAGAAAGAGATAAGAGTGAAGATGAAGCTGAAAATGAGGAACCATTCAAAGAAGAGGCATAGGATGAAATTGATCCTTGAGAAATCATATTTATTAGAAACCTTTCCAAGATTGGAAAAATACCAAAGATGGGGGTCTCAAAATTTAATGGAAGCTTGAATCTAGAAGATCTCTGAGACTAGATAAATGGCATGGAAGAATTATTTGAATTCAAAGAAATTGAAAACTGTGAAAGAGTGAAGTTTGCAAAGACCAATTTGAAAGGAAATGCAAGTATTTGGTGGAGAGAAATACATATTGAAAGAGGTAGGAGAGGAAAGGAAAATATTACAAATTGGGATAGAATGGTTGAGAAGCTTAAGGGATAATTTATTCGAGTGGATTATGAGTTGGAATTATTAAAGAAGATGCATTAATTGAGGCAACAAGGGAAATCAATTAAGGAATACACTGAGAAGTTCCAAACTCTTTTGATTAGAATGGGACATTTAGAAGCCAGCAAGGAGAAAGTAGAAAGATACATCAATGAACTGAAGCCAAGAATTCAAGAAGAATTAAGTTTGGTAAGAATTTTTAATTTGGAAGAAGCTTATCAATTTTCTTTGAAAGTTGAGGAATAGTTGAATAGAAAATTTAAGAATAAACAAAAAGGAAAGGGTAGAGTTTATGTTCAGAAAAAAGAGGATAAAAATCAGATTGAAGACACTAAGGGCAATAAATATGAAAGAGGTGAGAGTTCAAACTAGTCTAACAAGAAAAAATTTGAAGGAAGAGGAAGATCGGGTATCTAGGATTCATAAAAGGAGGCTTTCAAGGAACCTGTTTTAGGTGTGGAGGAGATGGGAATATAGCACATGATTTCCCTCATAATCAAGAAAAAAAAGGACTACAAATAATGCAAGGAAAGCAAATGTAAATGAAGAAGATGCAAAGCTTCACATTTAGAATATGTAGAAATTTGAGAAGCACTTGTCAGTAGAAGAGCCCTGATGAATAAAGGAAATGAACTAGATCAAAGGAAAAGATTGTTTTGAACAAGATGTAAGTGTGAAGGTAAAGTATGTAATGTTAGTAGTGATGGTGGAAGTACAAATAATCTAGTTTTTGAAGAAATGGTAAATAAATTGAAGTTGGAAAGAAGAAAACACCCGCATCCATATAGGATAACTTGGCTACAAGATGATAAGAATGTTGGCAGATGGTTAGCAGTCCCCTTGAGATTTGTGACATGGAATAACCGCCTCCCATGGATCCGTTAACTCTCACAGTTGTATTGGGAATTAATAGGTCTATCTTATGGTGCAACGACAACTGTGGGGCCAACAATTGGTATTAGAGCCAAAGGTGTTAGGTTTGAATCCCCTCGGGTAACGCTGAGGGGGAGATTCTTGGTAGATGATCAGTGCTCCCTTCAAGATCATGACATGGGCTAATTACCTCCTATGGATCCGTTAACTCTAGCGGTTGTATCAGGCATTAAAAAGTGGATCTTTTGGTGCAACGACAACTGTGGAGCCAATAAAGAAAGTTTTTGTTAGTGAACAATGACTGGTTAAATTTAAGATAGGATAGTATTATGATGAGATAATGTGTGATATTATGCCTATGGATCTTTATCATGTTTTGTTAGGAAGACCTTGGAAATTTGATAGGTGTGTAGTGCATGATGGGTATGCCAATACATACTCCTTAACAAAGGATGGAATCAAGCACAAGTTGAAGCCATTGAGTAATGAAGAAGGAAAGGTATGAAATAACACAAGAAATTGTTTGATTAATGGTGTTAAATAGTTGGTGAAGGAAGATGAAGATGAAGATCATGGTTTACTAATGCAAGTTGTAACAACGTTGATTGCATTCAAAATGGGTAGAATAAAATGTTCAGTAGAGAAGGAAGAGGTAAAGTCATTTTTTTGTAAAAATATTGTTGTTGATTTATGTGAGTATCATAAGATTAGTGTACAATAGGATATTGCAACAATGAACGCATTGGTAGATGAAGGTACTATAGTTGAAAGTGTGGAAGCAAATGAGAAAGTAGAAGTTGAGTTGTTTGATGAAGAGATTGGTGCAAATGTAGATCTTGTGATTGATAGTTTATTGTAGGATTAGAAGGATGAATCTCTTGTTTGTTTGACTAACATTGATGTGAGTGCAGAGGACAAAGAGATTGCAGCTAAAAGTTGTCTTTTAAAGGGAAAGGAGAAAGAGGAACACCATGTTGAAACCAATATTGGTGAGGAACAAATTGTTGTAGCAGTGACGAGAAAGAGGTAATGCATGGATTTTATGATTTTACTGAGGTAGAGGAAATGAATGCTTATGATTTTCCAAAATTTCATAGTGCATATTGGTGGGAGTTGGATTATGTGAAAAGAGGGAGGAAGAGAGGAAGAATGAAGGATGGAAGATACATCAAATTGTAGGGAAAGGTGAGAAAAAATGTTTAAGAAGATAAGGTGAAGGGATGGATTTAGGATGAACATGGAATTTACAAATGTTTATGAGTTTCACTCACGAATCATTTTATTTCTACCATGTGTCTGATGTAAGAGCATCCACGACTAAAGATGATCCTGCATCAACCAAAAAGAATTAAATTTTAATGAGACATGGCTTGGAATAATTTTTTATGTCATATTTTGATTTTCTTGTCCAAAAATCATATTTTTAATAATTGGAAAAAAAATTGGTTGCAAAGTTGTATTGGGGAAAGTGCCAAAAAATGGAATTTAAAATGTTAAAATGAAAAAAAATCAAACTTGAGAGTGGGATTTCTCAGGGGTTATGAATTTTTTTATCTTATTTAATTTTCCTTATTTTCTATAGGTAGGAATGGGATACCTAGGATGTGCATGCTAGACAAAATTTGAATTTGGGTTCCTATTTATGAAGGGAGAGAATGAATGTGTCGGCTAGTGGAGGCCTATCTTCCTAGAAGTGGTGCAAACACGCATTGGAGAGTTAACATTTGCAATTTATGAAAATTAATCAATTTTATAGGTTGGGGAATGGAGTTGGAGAGTTTCCAATTGCAAGAGATAGTGGTTGCAAAAGAATTGATTTTACACAATGTTGTTTTGATTTTTTAGTTCTAGAATTTGGAGTTGCAAAGGTTGGGCATGGATTTTCATGGAGAGTTGTTTTCAAACTTGTTATTGCAATTTGGAGGTGATAATCAACAACAAGTAACTTGGAAATATCATTGGCGCATTGTGCCAATGATTCCTAGAAGGAAGTTATAGGTAAATAAGAAGGAAATTGCAAGATGGAAGATTGATGAGGACTCACCTGTAGATGATCTTGTTTCCTGAAATAGATCACGGAATCTGATTTTTAATATTTTTCATCAGTCCAAATTGCTGCATATGTTATTTTTACAAGTTTATTATGATTTCCATGAGTTTTAGGAGACATTGAGCAATAAAAATCATCATATGTGTTGCTGATTTGATATTGTTTTAATAAAATTTCAGAATTCTCCATTGTATGTTTTGAGTGTGTTAAGAGTTGTAGTAACTCTCTTGCATCATATTCATGCTATTTGTTCTAAGAAACACTTAAAACAAATTATTTTGGATGATGAACGACATTATTAGTTCATTCACCACTTCATTTGTTATAGTCTACCTTGATGATATCCAAATCTTTAGTGAAAATTGGGAGGAATATTTATACCATATTGACCAAGTGTTTGAAACTTTATTCAGTAGAATATGCTATATGAAAACATGGAGAAGTGTTCATTTCCAAGTCAAAGATGCAGTATCTAGGATATATTATAGACACAGGGAATACATGTGGCCTTGGGGTAAAATCAAGAAGTTGGGTCCACGAAGAGAGGAAGTTTTGGCTAAAAAAAATATCATAGGAAATATGTACATGTTATTAAAAAATGTGTATGCATTATGCTTCAGATACACACTAAAAAAAGTGTACGCATTTTATAATGCATACAAGTCATTTATTTAATAAATTAAATACCTTTTAGAAATGTATATGTGTTATAAAATGTGTATGCATTATAACACATACACTTTTTTATAACACATATGTGTTTTGTATCGCATACACATTATAACACTCCATAACATCCACAAAAGACCACAAAATATTCTAGAATCATCAAAATATTATGCAACATTGCCACAACCACCTAGAACAAAGCTCACTTTCATTTTATGCAATGAAACACACTATCACTGAACTTTAATACAAGAACTAAACTTGTGGAGCAACTCAACACCTTAAAATTTGAGGGAAGATATTTAATATAGATAATACATGCATGTTCCCAAATCCACAATACCATAAACCTTAATATAGAGAAATGTGGAGAAATCTCATTTCTCCCAGACAACCTTCTACATAGATAGACAAATTGTCAAACACATTTTTTACTGCATAACGATCTAGAACCCAAAACTCTGGTTGTAACACCTTTGAACACCTTTGATCATCATATCCAAACCATGTAAGCTTATCTTCAATCATAAAGAAATGTAGAGAATAACACTGAACACTCCTCTATCACATTGCACACTCTTTTATTCAAATTTTCTCAAAAGCACTTGGAAACCGAGTGAACTTACTGCAACTGCATCACAACCATACAAGACATCAATGAAAAAATAGATGACAATACCACAACACCTTCTTATCAAACCATAATACATCCATATTAGCATCATAACTGACAACACTAATGATAGTACCACCAACAACTCCAACACTATCAATCTCCATAAATCTCCATACAATTGACATTAATGACTTACTATTGACATCAATGAAAACACTAGCAGCATACTTGTACCAATCTCTCCCTTTGTCATTAATGGAAACACCGGCTCTGAAAAACCATCAACACAAAAATCAACTCTGCTTTAAGTAGCACTCCCCTAACAGGAGTACACTTCACTCTCTCCTTGTACCTTTGTTCTTAGACACCATGTACTCTCTACAATCTCTCCCCCTATCTAAGGAGTTCTTCAACCATTAAAATCCCCCTATGTTTTTCAAATCATCTCAATCCTTTGACATCTTCTCCCTTATGTTTTCTTGTGTTTTTCATGTGTGTTTTCAAACTTCGCTCTCTCCCTTTGACATCAATGGAAAGGGAAACAACTTTCCCTTTGACAACATTTGCATATGATTTTTATTTTTTTATTTCCCTCTTTGGTATCTGCACACATCACCTTGACACCACCTGCACACTTCTCTTTAGGAAACACCAACAAGCAACTAATCTCTCTCTCTCCACTACTCTCACTTCTCTCCACACTCCCCTTAGGGGTACATGATATGCTCCACTTGAATGTACCAACAAACAATACCACTACCGACTCCCCCTAAGAGGTAGCCTTCAACATCAATCAAAGACCAAGAATGTATCTTGAATTACTTCCTGGAAAGATGCACACACTTCATACATCTAGTTGAAAGGAGGGGCAATAAACCCTAATGTTACACTCCAATTGTGTAATTACTATTTACTATTACTATGTAGGGTAAAATGTGAATTCTAGAGATGAATAAATTGTGCTCATTTCATGTTATCAATATGAATGCTATCTTATTTGATATTATCTCATTTGATGTTATCTTAGTTGATGTTATTTCATGGGAAAATACTGTATATATGTGAATAGATGGTTATTGAATTATTATTCTAACTTTGGAGATGTTTATGTATACTACATATGTTGTGAATAGCTGACTGTCGTAGGCATGTGTTAATGGTTGTAGGTAAATGTTCATTCCTCCAAGTGGAGGGGAAACATCACTCAGGAGAAGATGTTGGTTGGTTAACCGGTAACATAAACTATCTGAGCATACACAATCTATATGAGCATGCCTCAACTACGTAGGGAAGAATTATGTGGCACCTTAATAAGATCTTTTTCCAACACATTAATTCATCGAAGACTTAGTCAAATGCAAGTAGATGGCTGCATAAAGGAAAGATGTCTTATATGCTTTGAGATTGACTGTCTCAAGCAATGATAACTAGTTGAATTATCGTGCTATTTATATGGCTTTCAAAGTCAAAATTTTTATTGTCGATAGAAGTTGATTTATAAGGTTGTTTTGTAGTTAATAAAGACTATGAAATAGCGGTCGATAATAATCATTAGTGACTATGTTTAATAAGGTTATAACTGTTTGTGTGTAAACCGATTATCATTCTAAAGACACACAATTTATGACATTGTATTTCATTTGATATTGTTGTCTATGGTAAGATTGACTTGGTCGATGCCATTATTGAAACTAACCTTGACTTTTTCAAACTACTTTATGAGCCTTTGGTTGATTCATACTCTAAGTGGATCGATGATTCTTGTTGTAACCAAATAGTAGTTGACCGTTTCTTTCAGTAGTTAACCGTGCCAAATATGAAGGTAAGAATGGTGCCACCTTTGAGTCTTAGTTGCTATAGATGTCTTTTCTTTGTGGAAAATCCAATTGAGCATGAGTAGATTGAATAAGTCTTTGGATTTTTGTCACTGAACAAGTCGACCTGTAGGTGAATATGTTGAGTATTAGTTTGTGAAATTGCCACCTTTCTGATAAATTTCATGAGTTGCTTTGCATGGAGCTTGTTGTCCATCAACATGCCTAAACTATAGGTTTAGAAGGTGACCAAGTTGCTCTATAAATAGCTAAACCATTTCATTTGGAAGGGACACATTCTTCCTTAAGATTATATATCTTTTGCAATTCCTATTTCTATATTATCCAGTCATACTTTGTTTACTTTGAGAGAGAGAAAATAAGTGAGTTCATATAGTTTGAGAGAAGGTTATATTTTGAGAGGATGATGCAAACCTAGGAGGCCAAAACTCACTCAAAGTGTCAACCTTCCTTCAAGAGGCATCTAACAAGATTAAAATGGCCTATTAGACCAATCCAAACAACTCTCAAAGTTTGAAAACAACCAAAAGTAGAATTTCCCACTTTCACCCTTGCAACCCTAGTAGCAGTGAAAACCCAGTTTTAGGCCCTTAACTCCAACACCTCACAAAACACTTGAAAAACCAATGGATGATTCAAACACCCATTACAGAGTTACAAAACATATCTCAGGGTTAGACACAAGTCCATTATACCAAACTCCTGAAACTCCCACTCCCACCTAATTAGGCTAATTAGGCCTAAATTACAAAGCAACCCACCTTTAGACTTATCACAGACAACTAAAACTTTTGGGAAGCATTTCCAATTCACTCAAACCATTAAATCCACAATTAGTTTCAAGATTTGACTCTTCTAACATAGCAAACTATGAAACCCTTGATTTTTAGCCAAACTAAGAGGGTTTACTGAAAACCTACATTCCAAGCCTCCTCAAATCTCAAAACCAACTCAAAAAATTCTAAAAAACCTTGTACATTCTTAATAATTTAAAATAAATGACCTCCCACTCAGATTTCACCAAACCCTAGACTAAAACCTCCACTTTCATGCATTTTTCCACATAAACTCAACAGGGACAACAACCCAATCCAATTTATTTCTTTCTCTCAACATAAAAAAACTCTCCCTAACACCTAAACATTCTCCGTGAGACCCAATACACCAATCATAGTAAGCACAGTTGTTGTATGGGCCTTTAAGACATGACAAAAGCTACAAAACCCTAAAACAGGGTATACCTGACAGTCCTCAGGAAAACAACTATAAGATGCTTCAAATTATCTTCTAAACCTTCAAACTAGATGCAAAGCACTATTGAATCATGCCACTACAACATACATAAATAATTTGTATAATCTAATGATTGTACATTACTATACAGATCTAAAAAAGATGGAAAACTTAGAAAATACCTGAAAATAGTAAGAATTCAATTGGATTTTCTTCCCAAAATCTCCAATCTAACCTTTGAAATGATGATTCCCACCTTTTTAAAGGTTTCCTTACCCAAGAAAACTGACATAACAGCCTCTAACTAAATTTTGAATCCCTTTATGGCCGTTGGAGTGCAAAATTACACTTGTTTACATATTCTTGTTAACAACACTCTGGCTCCTTTTACATTAATTTACTATTTGACCCTCCTAGACATCTAAAACATTTGTGATGGTCTATTTAGACCTTATTGGACCCAAAACATGACCTTGTGCATGAAAAGCAACATTAACCTACCTAGACCCCATTTGTCATCATTGACATTTTCTTAACATGTTTGATATCATTTACAATATGGATCAATGAGACACCAAAGTTACCATTTACATCAAATATGGTCTTCTTAGACCTTATTAAGAGAACATAAAATAAAGACACCCCTACCAACCTACTGATCACCCATCAACCTGCAAAGAATCAAATTACTTGTGAGTAAGGTGTAGGTGCTCCTGCACCAGAGGAGTAAGGTATCAACTTGAGAGGTAGAGTTTATAGTGAAATTCTTGGGAAGCTATTTACCAAACTAGGTGCTGCTAGGAAATGATGCATTGCTGCCATTTGTTTTGGATAAGTGAGAACAAGCATGGGGGTCTCTTCTTCTTTGTTATTTTACTTTTGAATGATGTGTCTTGCATGCATGGTTGAGATGCCTTTCCTAGTATATGAATTAGAGAAATTAAATTATTTTGAAAATGAAATTGAAGCTATTATGCTATTTTCATAATGTGTTTTTAATTACTCCATAGTAGGAGAAGGATATTTATCATAAGTATTAAATACTAGGTGTGATTGAACATGGAAAGTACATATGGTGTATTTAGCTAAGTTATTGATTTAACTATGAAAGCTTGTGTTTACTCCTAGGATAGATAATCCAGTATGGGAGGGAGTTTAAGTACTTACGTGTATGTAGGTTATATCTGGGATGATGGACTATCCATTGAAGGAGATACCTAGCTTGTATACTTACTATTTAAGTAGGTTTATTCCAAGTAGATTATTATGGTGATAGGTTATCTAGGATGATGAACTATCCATTGAAGGAAATACCTATGTGTAGCTTAAGATAGCCTTAACTCAAATCAGCCTTGAGTAGTGTATGTGATAGATGACCCTCAGTAGAACATACTAAATGAAACACTTTAGCCAAAGTAGTGTGATGACCTTTGGCTCCACTGTCAGTTCACCGTGATCCAGTATTACATGCTAGATAGAGATTGTGGGATTACAAGTTATAGTTATGTAGGACACAAAACTATGCTCAGTTGGTTTTCGTTATTGATTACTCTACCAATCTCTTTATTGAAGGGAAGGGCCATCTATTGAATGATAGATGTGCAAGGGACTGAATTATGAGTCTGTGGTTGGTAGAAAAGTGCTTGAGTGATGCTTCTCCTCCACATAATTAGGTGATAGAAGAACCATGATTTGAAAGGAAGGATCTTGGACTGTCTTACAACTCTTTGTTCTAAAGCTTAATGGAGCTATGTATGTAAATGTATGTATTCTTGTATTTTTGTAACTTGTAAAGTTATTGTAATTAAATGAAATCTTTATTGTAATATGATATGGCATCTTGTTAGTATATTCTCAATAAAAGAAAGAAAAAAATTATTACAAATTTATTTACTCGCAAGGTGTAAATTTAGAAATTTTCACTGCATTGAAGGTTTGGCATGTTCCATGTGGTATCAGAGCTACCAAGTTCAAGCAATGAAACCTATGAGCTCATTACACAACAATGCATAAAACTTGTCAGAAGATAATGGTTGAAAATTTCTTGTGCCACAATGGAAAGAGAAAAGAACATAGGGAAGTGAAAATGAAGATGAGAATTACTAGAAGGTTGTATAAGTTTGGGACTAGATAAGATTTGTCCCTAAAGTAGGAACTCCTAAACGAATAACTTATGATATTACCTGGGATTGTAGAAGATTATGCAATCAGGTTATGTAGGAAGGTTAGCAGGAATAACCAATATAAACCTTTATCCTACAAAATAGTTATATGACTCTAAGGGGATGGGAAGAAATGAGATAACCCCTTATTAGTAGCAACCTATAGCTATAAAGAGTCAATAATTTTTGGTTTTAGTGAAAATACTACGAATCTACGTGTATGCAATGTCAACATAAAATAGATTGAAGTAGACAGTCAACGAAGGAGGTATCCACAAGGTTGGAGAACTCTTGACATAAATCTAATTCTTGTATAAGGATAAGATCTTGCAAGAAAAAAGTTAGTGCCTAGGAAAAGGGAAAATACTAGAATGGTCAAGAATAAAGTGATCAATGAAGTGGACATGGTTCCACCAACCAACATCAATGAGATAAATTTGGAGTTTTGATTAAGATGAGAAAAAGAGACCAAACAACTTTGGTATCTGTAAAGTTTATGAGAGAATAAAGTTACCAAGAGTTGGAACAAAAACACTTGGAAATGTGAGTGTGAGAAAGAATCCTAAAAAGGTAAATCATATTGATCTAAAAAAGGTCTGGATAGTACATAGATTGGTTGGAGTATAAGATGAACTTAGCCACATGTCTACGGAAATCAACATTCATTTAGAGGTTTCAAAAGTAAATGGAATATAATAAGGAACTATGTGTCAGATCAATAGTTGTAAGGAAAACAATGTTTTAAGATGAAAGGTGCATCAACCAACAAAGTTTTGTGGGTATGGATTTCCTCCACAAAAAGGATGCCAAAAAGAGAATTGGATAAATAGAGTGTCTGGCAACTTGTAAGTTGTTGATTATTCATTAGATCTCCTATTGGATGATCCAAAATATTGAATCTACAGGATTAGAAATCAATGTTGAATCTAACTTTGGGAAAAGTATATTCAAATTATGGGCTTAAGGAAAGAAAAGGCAATAGAAAGTCAACAACAAGGAATGAATTTTTTTTTCAAAGAAGCGAGTGTTGCTAGGAATTCAACTTTGAAATGACTGAATGTTGTGGAAACACTAAGGGGGGAAAGAAGAGAGTGGATTGATTTGGTTTAAGTACCCCCACCTGATGAAAAATGTGGATATGTTTTCAATTTGGAAGAACTAATGACTTCTTCACAAGTCATGATGTCAATTAAGTCATAAATTTCATGACTACAAGGAAAAAGGTATTGGGATTTTTGGAGAAAGATAAATGGAAAGGTCAAGGATTATGACCTATTATCATCCCATACCTTATATTTATCTGATTGGAAGACAAATGATATTATCATTGATTCCTTAGAAAAGGATAGGTGGATAATTTTATCATGATAGGGAAAGATCATTGTCTATGGGATTGGCAAGGGAAGATCTAGATTACTCATGAATTGGAAGAAAGTGTCTCTACAGTCCTATATAATTTATATAGGGGATTTAGATAATGATGTTATTTCTATGCATAGGTAGTAATACTGCATATTATGAAATATATCCATGTCGTGAAAGTGACTTGACACTATAAATTACTGTGCTAAGAGGCATGGGGATGATAAGGTTTAGTTAATAAGCCAAATATATGGAGTGAAAGATAAGGTGGGATGTGACGCTATGCAACCACATCAATTATCTTTACTTGATTGATCACTACCTTACTCTTGAATGAAACTTTAGGTTTAGAATATTATAATTGGTATGAGAAATTCATTTAAAAAAAGAGAGAGAGAGAGACATTAGGTTAAGTTTTAACCTATTGAGTTGGAATATGTATTGGACTACTCATTAACACCTATAGGTTGGGAATGACTTATTTGGTCGAGTTGTACATTTGGTCTTGATTGGAACATATAGGGGTAAAGTAACCTATAACATCACACTAGTCATCAATTGAGGACTCTATCCTAAGAATTGGAAGGGAATATTGAGATTGAGATTCACCCATGCGGATGTGTAAATCACTTGAGCTTATGAAATTCTATATGAATGGAAACATAGGTGGGATACCTAGTGAGTTAAAGTAGCCACCTAGTTAATTACTTTACACTCTTGAAAGGAAGACATATTGTTATAAAGACTCTACTTTGATTGGATCTTATATTAAAATGGATACACTCTCAAAGGGAAGCATCTATTGTTATGTCGTGACATCATAGAATTTTCACTTAGCTTGAAATCTTGGAAATTTTACTAAGTAGAACACTGAGGTTGTTACTTGTGCTCAAATAGGATATACTGAAGTTGAGACTCTCCTATATGATTAAGTGAATCCATGGAGCTATTGAGAACCGTATGTGCTTGGTAATTAGGTATGCAATTAAATTTGATATCTTCTATGGACTAACATGATTGAATGAGGATTAATACTCAAAATTAGTACCAATTTTTTGTGGGAAAATTCTATTGAGTTGAAAGATGGATTACATCTTGAAAAATAATTTGAGGATAGAAGAAATCCATGGTATGGATTTCCTAAGATAAATGGGATTTATCTCTGCAAAACTTATAACCATTATTACATGGGAATTAAAGATGGTGTGAGATCGTAAAATAGGTTTTCACTTAATCAAAGAATAAACTATTATTGGATATAAAAGAACCTATGCACCCAAAATTTTGGAAGATTCAGGAATGAAATGAGGAAATTAATGTTAGAGTTAGGACATTGGAATGATAAAGTGAATTGATGGATGAGGATCCACTATAACTAGGGAAAAGATAGAGTAAGAGGTTGCACGAAATGTGGCAAGATAATGTCTAGTATGCCAAGAAATGAAGACAGGATTCCATCATCAGTAGGACATGTATACTCTTTTGTGAATCTAGAGGGAAAATGGTAGAACACAAGACATCAATCTGTCTATGTCGGTAAAACTAACACAATGTTCTAGTGGACAGACTCACCAAAGTAACCAACACTATTTGGAAACTTGACTTATGCGATTTCAGTCCTAAATGATATATTGTGGGAAGTAGTTGCTTAGTATTCCTAAGAAGGTTATCTCAGTTATGAACAAGAAAATAATGATAGGGTTGTGTAAGCCATGGTCATTCTATGAGACATTCAATTGAATGAATGTGAAATATATTATTATAACCCAAATAGGAAAAATTGGTAGACTAAATCTTGAATAATTTATAAACTTCTAACATTGAAGTTTGGACCATAATATGAAAGGAAAGGTTGGAAACTCTATTAGGCTAAAATAGGCTTAGAAATAGGGTAAACCACAGAATGGATAGATTGTCAAAAAGGAGTAATAAATCGAAGAGATCGATGAAACTTTGTCAATACAAAATTTAAATATGAAGCAGTATCAGAATTTGACAGGTGCCCAAGAGCAATGTTATGCTCAAGATGGAAAAGTAATCAAGAACAAGTACTTTATGGTAAGGAAAAGGGATGTGTAAGTGACAGACGGACTCAGTTTCTGAGTTTTCTAAAAGTGTAAATATAAAATAAGAAGGATGGGACCCACGGTGTAATGCGCAATACATCGTTATTCCTTTTTTATTTGGATTATACTAAGGATAAATTTATGGGCTAATGATTTCCAATCACTATGTTTTAGGTGTCATTTATAGCTACTATTGTATCTAGGATGTGTATATATGATAACGTAATAAAGCTCTTTTGGAGAGTAAGTATGAGTGAGACATACAAGATTTTCACATGTGATAGTAAGGGCACTCGATGCAATGTCTAGGAAGGACAAGGTTGCAAGGAGTGATACTACATAGGATGAATGTTTTATAAATCTCACATATTTTGAGAATGGTAAGTAAAAATTTATTTGACTTTATCTCTATGCTAAAGTGCTAAAGATCATCAGGGATGATGATTCACAAGGGGGGAAGTAAGTTACACCCCAATTGTGTAATTACTATTTACTATTACTATGCAGGGTAAACTGTGAATGTAATGTGAATTATGGAGATGACTAAATTATGCTTGTACCATTTTATAAATATGAATGCTATCCCATTTGATGTTATCTCAGTTGATGTCATTTCATGGGGAAATACTGCATATATATGAATAGATGGTTCTTTAATTATTATTCTAACTTTGGAGATGTTTATGTATATTGCATATGTCGTGAACAACTAATTGTCACAGTCATATGTTAGTGGTTGCAAGTAAATGTTCATTCCTCTAGGCCAAGGGGAAGTCTCACTCGAGAGAAGATCTTGATCGAGTAACCAGTAACGTAAACTATCTGAGCATACACACAAAAAAATAGAATGATTGAGTTGAATCAGTTTTTGGGTAGTTGGTAAGTCATCCTTAGCTGCTATGTCTGCATTTGAGAGTCTTGTTTACTACTACATGCAGTATTGGGTGATATTTATCCATTTGAGCTTTGATTCCTTCTTTACGACATTGTGTTGAGTGTGCTTGGGTTGAGTCTTTGGGCTTTATGAATGGTTACCTTTACGTTGTTTCATATAAACGTAAAACGTAGCATGTATATGGACATATATATATGCATATGCATAGATCTGTGTATGAGAACATTAGCAAAGGCACATGTATGTAAGTAGAAATACCATAGAGGTACATACATGAGGAAATGACTATATGTATATATATATACATGTGTGTGTGTGTGTGTGTGTGTGTGTGTGTGTGTGTGTGTGATATAGTCACAAGGTCATAATCGTTCGATATCGAATGGTTTACTTGACTATCATATTGTTATATAATGAATAGGCTTGTATATATACATAAATACAGTAAGCATTAATACTTATCAGAGAAGTGTACATATGTATATATTATATAAGTATATGTGTATAAATATATACATGTATTATTATTCATGAAATATGATATAAGAGTTATACCTTTGGTTGTAGAATGGGTATATATTACGAGGATAAGAATATATATAGAGAGTATATAATATATGAAATGATTACATGAGTATATATATAATAATTCATATACAATATAATGGAAAAATTATATGTATATTATTATATATATACATTTTATATGAGAATGATTTGTGAGTATATATATATATAGTTGGTGTATTAGATATGAAGGCATCTATAGGGCACAACCTTAAAGGGAAGTGTAGCTTTATAAAAGTGAATATATATGAGCATGCCTCAACTATGCAAGGAAGAATTATGCGGCGCCTTAATAAGATCTTTGGCCAACACATTAAGTCATATAAGACTTAGTCAAGTGCAAGTAGATCACTGCATAAAGGAAGGATGCCTTATATGCTTTGAGATTGACTGTCTCAAGCAATGATAACTAGCCGAATTATCATGTTATTTATATGGCTTTTGAAGTTGAATCTCTTATTAGATAGAAGCCAATTCATAAGGTTGTTTTGTAGTTGATAATAGTCATTAGTGACTATGGTTAATAAGGCTAATGGAATAGCTTATAACTATTTGTGTGTAAACCGATTATCATTTTGAAGACATGTGGTTTATGACATTACATTTCATTTGATATTGTTGTCTACGATAAGCTTGACTTGTTTGACGCCATTATTGAGACCGACCTTAACTTTGTCAAATTTCTTTATGAGCCTTTGGTTGATTCATACTCTAAGTGGATCGATGATTCTTGTTGTAACTAGATAGTAGTTGACCATTTCTTTTGGCAATTAACCGCGCCAAATATGAAGATAAGAATGGCACCACCTTTGAGTTTTAGTTGTTGTAGATGTGTTTTCTTTATGGAAAATCGCTTAGAAAATGAGCAGATTGAATAAGTCTTTGGATTGTTGTCACTAAACTAGTCAACCTGAAGGTGAATATGTTGAGTATCAGCTTATGAAATCACCACCTTTATGATAAATTTCATGTGTTTCTTTGCATGGAACTTGTTTTCCATCAACATGCCTAAACTATAGGCTTAGAAGGTGACCAAGTTGCTCTATAAATAGCTAAACCATTTCATTTGGAAGGGGCACATTCTTCATTAAGATTATATATCTTTTACAATTCCTATTTCTATATTATCCAAACATAATTTTTTTATTTTGAGAGAGAGAAAATAAGTGAGTTCATATAGTTTGAGAGAAGGTTATATTTTTAGAGGAGTAAACTATCAGCTTGAGAGGTAGCTCGTTTATAGTGAAATTCTTGGGAAGTTGTTTGCCAAACTAGCTACTGCTGGAAAAGGTTGCATTGCTTCCATTTGTTTTGGATAAGCGAAAACAAGCATGGCGATCTCTTCTTCTTTTTAATTTTACTTTTGAATGATGTGTCTTGCATGCATGGTTGAGATGTCTTTCCTAGTATATTCATTAGAGAAATTAGATTATTTTGAAAAGGAAATTGAAGCTATTATGTTTTTTTCATAATGTGTTTTTAATTACTCCATAGTAGGAGAAGGATGTTTATCATAAGTATTAAATACTAGGTGTGATTGAACATGGAAAGTACATATGGTGTATTTAGCTAAGTTATTGATTTAACTAGGAAAACTTGTGTTTACTCCTACGATAGATAATCCAGTATGGGAGGGAGTTTAAGTACTTATGTGTAAGTAGGGTTACTCCAAGTATGTAGATTATCTTTGGGATTATGGACTATCCATCGAAGGAAATACCTAGCTTGTGTACTTACTAGTTAAGTAGGTTTATTCCAAGTAGATTATTATGGTGATAGGTTATCTGGGATGATGAACTATCCATTGAAGGAAATTCCTATGGGTAGCTTAAGATAGCCTTAAGTCAAATTGGCCTTGAGTAGTGTATGTGATCGATGACCCTCATTAGAACATACTGAATGAAAAACTTTGGCCAAAGTAGTGTGATGAAGTTTGGCTCCACTGTCAGTTCATCGTGATCCAGTATTACATGCTAGACAAAGATTGTGGCATTGCAACTTCTAGTTGTGTAGGACACAACACTATGCTCAGTTGGTTGTTGTTATCAGTTACTCTACCAATCTCTTCGTTGAAGGGAAGGGCCATCTATCTAATGATAGATGTGCAGGGGTCCGCATTCTAAGTCCATGGTTGGCAGAAAAGCGCCTGAGCAGTGCTTCTCATCCACAACAAGTGACAAAAGAACCAAGATTTGAAAGGAAGGGTCCTGGACTGTCTTACAACTATTTTTTCTAAAGCTCATTAGAGCTATGTATGTATTCTTGTATTGTTGTAACTTGTGAAGTTATTGTAATGAAATGGAATCTTTATTGTAATATGATATAGCATCTTGTTCACATATTATCAATAAAACAAAGAATTTTTTTATTGCAATGACTTGTTACCTAGTTTATTTACTTGTAAGGTGTAAAATTATAATTTTTTATTGCATTGAAGGTTTGGCATGTTACACCTAATTTCTGCTAGAGATACTAAAAAAGTATCTTTAGGAAGAGCCTTGGTGAAAATATATGCAACTTGATCTTTTGTAGGAACATACTCTATCTTCACCTCATTCTCTGCAACCTTTTCCTTAGAGAGTGATACTGGATATCGAGATATGTTTTGTTCTTGAATACATTATTGAGTTCTTTGAAATATTGATAACACTTGTATTATTACACAAGATAGAAATAGGTTCATCATATGATACTCTGATATCCTTCAATGTTTTCTTCATCCACAACACCTATGTGCAACATGATGTTGTTGCAATACACTCTACCTCTATAGTAGATAATGATATTGAATTTCTTGCTCAACGATGAAACCAATCTACTTCCAAGAAAGAAAGTACCATCACTTGCACTTATTTTTTCATCCTACCCAATTTACATGTGTGTATACATTGAAGGAGAAATTAATATTCTTGGGATACCACAAACCAAAATCCAGAATGCCCTTCAAGTATCTAATATCCTCTTTACTACTACAACATGGGATTCTCTAGGATATTCTTAAAATATTGCCACAAGACATACTGAATGCATGATATCCATTCTAGTAGCAGCTAGATATAACAATCCTCCAATCATTGATCTATACTTGCTTTGATTAGCCTTAGGAGATTCATCATTCTTTCTCAATTTATAACCAATAACCATAGGTGTACATACTGGTTTAGAATCCTCCATTCCAAACTTCTTCAACATTTCCCTAACATATTTTGACTATGAAATGAAAATACCTTTTTTTGATTGACTGATTTATAACCCAAGGAAGAAATTCATCTTTGCAATGTCCCCTTATTAGAGACATAAAATGCACAAGTTAGGATAAAGAATTTGTATTTACCAACACTTAATTTTGCACAAGGAAAATTAATTTTGCACATGTAATTTTCCTTGAGGACTTGCACACATCATGCATTACCAACAAATACACATAGCTCCTTACTCCAAATTAAATTAGACAGTTCCAGGTTGAACATTTTAAGAATAAGATAAATGCATTATTATCTAGTGCATATAACACATCATAATCTGATATAACTTATTACTCATGAGCGGAATGGATCTTCATCCTTTCCTCTTTCCTAACCTCATTAGTGGATGGAAGAATTACTGTGCCAAGGGTATGTGAACGGTCTCCAAGTGGACTCCCTCAAGGTTTCCTACTCATCTTGGGACCATCCATTAATTGACTGAATTACCTGCCTCTCCCTCCACAAGCTTCCTATCCTTAGTGGGTATTAGCGAAAGGGATTTGGCATTGAAATACACTCTCATAATAAGAATCATGATAGCATATAAGGTACAATAATTGTTGCAAGCATCATTATTTGCATAATCGAATATTCTTTATATATATAAGTATGACTAATTGATCATGAACTTATATATTTATATATATATATATGTATAGATGTAATTATACTTACTCCCCTTATGGTTGATTCATCATTGCCATCATATATATATATATAACTCCTTTACAGACCCACGATACATTACATGGATATTCACGCCATAAAATGATTAAGCATTAGATATAATTAACTTAGAATATTATATACATTGTTAATATCAAAAATAGCCATACCTGTATTTAGCCATGGTAGACCAAGGGAGAGATGCTCTATTTGAAACACAAGCTCTTGAAGCCCTACTTGAATCAAGTCCTTCACTAGCTACAACACCATGCCTAAGATCCCTCTATTATGAGAATTTTGTACCAATGTATAAATGTCCTACAGTTGCATGCGACTTCATAAAGCCTTCCATGTAATGACCTCTTTCTAGTGGAAGCACTTAATCCCAAACCTCACATTCAAAATTTTTCTCAAGGAGACATTAGAAACATTAGTGATCAATAAAATTCAGTAAAGATCAAAGATGATATAAATATTTCACTCTTAACACTCTTATGAATGATTCTTCTAAATTATATTTCCTCTTTTTTATAACTTCTCCACTCATATATATATGTGTGTGTGTATGTATCCTTACCCATTTCATATTAGTCATTATAAAGCTTATCTATATATATATATATATATATATATATATATATATATATATATATACATTGCATATGTATTAAGTATACATTCTGGTCCTACTAATTTCCAAATCCTTTACTTTCATTTATTCATAGTCAATTTCTTTAACTTACTAGAATTCATATAAATATTTAAGAAGAATTGAGACTTCACATTACCATTTATTCGATGATGAACAAATTTCAATACATCATGGTCCATCATCTATGTTGTATCTAAGTATATTTATATTTCTAATCTCCATCCATTTATATACTTCATCCAAGGTACCTCTTAAACCACCTTGTAGAGTAGGCCTATCCTTTTATCGTCCACTAGCGATGATCCCTTTTCATAGCGATGATGATTTTTCAGTGTGATGATTTTTTTTTTCTTCCTTCTTATTTTCTTTTGCCTCTCCATATGTCCTTTTTTTTATGCCTGATCCCTTATGCTTCTTATCTTATTTATATGCTACTTCATGAAAGTAAACACCCTTTCACCCAATCACTTAGATAAGGGATGTAGCCCTTCCTTTACTAATCCCCGACTCATCAACTCATGAGACTATTTCTATATTTATGATTTTATTATTTTAATTAATTGAAATCAATGGTTATCAGAATCGATGGCTTATCATATCGTAGTGTAACATTAATCAATATATATAATTATTATTACTTTTCTGATTCAATATCCTGGCACACAGGTATTATATGAATGCTATTTGGCTCTTAATTTTATATCATTGCCACCACAAGTGTTATTCTCCATCACACCATCCATTGGATTTAAAGTAATATCAGATGACCCATCTGAGTCAAGAATATTACAAGTTTATCGACTTCTTTTAACCATCGCAACATTGGTCTACCATTGGGGAGTTCGTGGGTTGTAGAGGTTATTGAGCCTAAGTATTTCCTAGACCATGGCCTCAAAGAAGGCATTAATTTCGTTTGTCTGAGATTTCTGAGAACATTAGTTGTTGTAATGTCAACATTTCCTCTTATTTCCATCGATCATCTCACTCCTTAATAGAATAATGAATACATCTAGGATTATTGTTGAATTATGAGTTGGATTTCTAATCCTTACTAGTTGTGATTCTTTATTAATTACTTATATAATCATGTATATCTTAATTTTTCCTTGTTTTGATGTATTTATCTCTTATACACATTTTATATTTATTGCTTTTTATATTATAATTAGGATGATATTTTAATTTTCATTTTATGTTTATCCCTTGGTACTGATTCAACATCTCAATACTCTGTATTTTTAGTATCATGATTTCAGGGACATAAAAATCTCCCCACACATTGAAATCTCTAACATTTTTTGCATCTCCTTTGAAAACCTCTTGCACATACCTTTATTTCCTCCAAAGATGATGTTGACCAACATACACTACCATAATTGGGTTTTGTTCTCCCTCAACCTTGAAGTAAAGATTACTATCTACAATACCTTTCCTGAATCGTTGCTACAATAAGTACTTATCCAATCTTGCATACCAAGCTCTAGGAGCTTGTTTGAGTCCATACAATGCCTTCAATTTGCAGACCCTATCATCATCATTTGATAATTGAAATCCTTTTGGTTGTTCAATGTACACCTCTTCTTCCAACTCACCATTCAAGAATGAAGACTTCACATCCATCTGATATACCTTGAAGTTTTTATGTGTTGCAAAATCCAAAAACATTCTAAGGGCTTCCATTCTTGCCACTAGAGAAAATGTCTCCTCAAAATATATTCCTTTCACTTGTGAGTAGCCCCTATACATAAGTCTAGCCTTGTTTCTAACAACTTTTCCATCCTCATTCAGTTTGTTCCTAAAAAAACCACTTAGTTCCTATCACATTCTTGTTTGCGAGTCTTGGGACCAATTCCCAAGTCTGATTCTTCTCAATCTATCCAACTCTTCTTTCATAGCCTTGATGAAATTCTCATCTTTACATGCCCTAGTCACTATTTTAGGTTTTGCCTTTGAAAGTAAACAAAATTTTACCTATTCCTTTGTCATAGCTACTTTTCTCCTTGTCAACACACCTTTGCTCTTATCTCCAATGATCTAACTTTTAGAATGGTTCTTTTGCACATACTTAGGAGTCTTTGGGATATTTTCTAGAGCTTCTTCCTCTTCATCTGTCATCTCTTTTTCTTCTCTTCATCCTTTTCTTCTTTACTGCAAGGGGATTCATCAACTTCATATCCTTCTATCAATACTAAACTTTGCAGTGGTTCTTCATCCACCTTAACATAGTTTTCACTCTCAACAATCTTCTTCAACCTTTTGTTATAGCTCTGGTAAGCTTTGCTTCTTGTAGAGTATCTATGGAAGATTGCTTCATCAAATCTTCCACCAAAATTTCCTAAGTTTTCTTCATCTCTTTTGACATAACATTTACTTCTAGAAACCCTAAAATATTTCATAGTAGGAGGTTTACCATACTATAACTCATAGGGAGTCTTTGAATTGTTCACTCTTTCTTGACCTCTGTTAAGTATATAGATAGTAGTAAAAATTGCTTCTCTCCAATAGATATCTGGTAGATTTTCTTCCTTCATCATATTCTTTTCTAATTCTTGAAGTGTCCTATTCTTTTTTTCCACAACTCAATTCTATTGAGGAGTCCTAGGGGTTGACAAATGACTCTTAATCCCATGATCTTCACAAAAACTATTAAAATCATTTGAGGTGAACTCACCACCTCTGTTAGACCTTGATAATTTTATTTTCACATCCATTTCATTCTCAACCACAAACTTAAATGCTTTAAAATTATCTAGAGCTTCTAATTTTTCTTTGAGAAATGTCACCCAAGTCATTCTAGAATAATCATCAATTAATAACATGAAATACCTATCACCATGTGAGCTTCTTATTCTAGTAGGTCCACATAGGTTTGTATTCACCAACTCCAAAGAACCTATGGTAGTATATTCTTTAGTCTTGAACCTCTTCTTTGTTTGCTTTCCAAACTAACATTCCTTGCACATTGCATTGATAGGCTTTGTAATATTTGGTAGATCTCTCATGACATCAGTAGAACTAATATTTACTAGGCTATCAAAATTAATATGCCATAGCCAACTTTCATTAATCTGAGACATAAAGCACTTAACAACACCACCTTTGAGTTGATGAAAATTACATTTTATCCCTATTCTTGCAACAGCTAAAGTACTAGATCTTCCTTTTTTTATTTCACAACCATCATCTTGAAAAAAACAATTATATCCTTTGCTACACATTTTTCCTACACTAAGAAGATTATGTTGGAGGCCTTTAACATAAAGAACATCATATGTTTTATGCTTTCCATCAAAACTAATTGAACCTTTTCCATAGATCTTAGAAAATGTATCATCACTAAACTTAAAAATACCACCATCATACTTCTAAAGTTTAACAAAATTACTCTTATCTTTTTCCATATGATTTGAGTATCCACTGTCAATTATCTAGTAATTGCTCTCTTCTCTTACATGAAAAGTAGTAGCCATAGTTCCTTCAATGTTATGACCTATTTCTAGAGCACTTCCCTTCACACATATTTCATAATTAGTAGAATTAATTCCAACATATAAATCCATGAACAAGCATTCATTGTCGTCTTCATTAGGATATTAAGCTTCCTCGTCATCAGATACACCATTGTCTTTTTCAATATAATAACTCTTCTTGACAAGTTTTCCTTTATGATCCCTAGGTTTGTCATTTGCAACTTTGATTGGACATTTAGAAGCATAATGATCTATCTTTCCACAATTGAAACATTTAAATGGTAACTCACCTCTGTATTTGCCAATTCCCTTTTTCAATCTCCTTACAAATTTTTCTTTCACATCATCAAGATCATCCAGATATGATTCGTCAACCTTCTCTACCTTGAAAAATTTAAAAGTAGTTTCTTTCTTTGTAGAATCTTGACCAAACTCTCTCAATTCATAAGAAATTAAAGTACCAAACATCTTCAATCTCTAGAATAATTATCCAAAATTTGAGCTTCCTAAATAGCAGAAACTTTAGAACTATAAGCTTTAGGAAGAGTTCTTAATACGTTTTTCACCACTTCACTTCATTCCAGCCAAGACAGTTGCTTTCATTGACAACTTCATCTACTTTGATCATGTAGGCTATAATATATTCATCTTCAAAAATCCTCAGGGTTTCAAATTTGGCTTTGTATTTCTACATCTTTGCTTGCTTGACTTTAGCGTCTCATTCATAAATAGTTTCCAACTTTGTCCAGAAATCTTAAGAAGATTTTAGACTTATCACCTTCCCAAGTTTAGAATCAAAGAGGCTACTCATGATAGCATTCCTTGCTTTACCATTGCTCTCATATTCCTTGATTTCATCATCACTTATTGAACCAACAACAACCATAGTGTATCCTTTTTCAACTGACTACTAGACTCCAAATCTAAGAGATACCATAAAGGACTCCATCTTGGCTTTCTAGTAAGTATAATTTATTCCATTGAATATAGGAGCTTTGACACCCTTCTTGTGCACCTTATAGATCTACCTCAAGTGATTAAGATTTATCCAAGGAACCATAAATTTGATACCAATTGTTAGATGCACATGACAACTAAGAGGGGGAGGGGGTGAATCAGTTGGTAAATTAAAAAAATTCAAGCCCTTGTTAGCCCTTAAACCCTTATCATGCATTAGTAGAATGTAAATATATGAAAAAATAATGCAAACACATCCAAACACATAAGAACAAAAAATTTACATGGAAAAATCAAGAAGGGAAAAATCACAGTGAGGATTAGCTCACCTATATATGAATAACAACACTGAATACAATTAACCTCACTACAAAGGGCTCACTACCCAAAAACATAAGAAAGGCTCATTGCCAAGTGGCTCACTACCAAAAATAAATAAGAATAAAAGAAGACTATTACAAAGAGATTTACAATCTCAAGGAAATAGGAGAAATCCACCACTACAAATTTATACCATCTACAACCTTCAACTTACTGCCTCCAATAACTTCAAGGAGATTGAAAATGTAGACACCTTTTGCTCACTGCATCTAGATTCATAGGAATTAATTTCACACTCATATCACCACACTTGATCACATTCAAATCTTTCACACTTTACTCACTTGCCACTTCATATCCACAATAATTCACCTTACTTTTATACCATCCATGACCTAAACAATCTCAATTATGTTGGTCTTAATAAAACATATGCATCTCAAACATGCAACACCAAAACAGGTCAATACCAAACACTTCCATGGTGGAAAGAAGTGAAGGAAAACCACACCAAGGGTTAACTAGGTCCCAAATCCAGATCACCACACTACTCAACACATCCACAATCCACAAGGTACCTCTACAAATAGCGCTAGCATGCTAGGTCAACCAAACCTGAACTAACACTACAAGAGATCACATACACGCTTCTCTAAGTCGCGCATACCACATAGTAACACTCAAAAAAATCCAAACAACACCCTAGAATATTCTAGCATCATCAAAATATTTTGTAACACTGCCAGAACCACCTAGAACAAATATTACTTTCACTTTGTACAAGCAGACACACTGCCACTAAACTTCAATACAACAACTAAACTTGTAGAGAAACTCAACACCTGAAACTTTAAGGGAAGATAAATGTAGACAATACACACATGTTCCCAAATCCACAAGACCAAAAACCTTATTGCAGATAAATGCAAAGCAATATCATTTCTCCCAAACAACCTTCTTTATAGACAGGCAAACTGTCAAACACAAATTTCACTACAGAGTTGCGATCCAAAACCTGAAACTCTGGATATAACACCTATGAACACCTTTGATCATCATATCAAAATTGCACAACAAGAATATCTTCAACCATGAATAAATGTGGAGCACGACACTGAACACACCTCTATCACACTACACACTCTTTTATTCAAATTTTCTCAAAAGCATTTGGAAACCAAGTGAACTTTCTACAACTAAATCACAACCATACAAGACATCAATGAAAACACTAATGAAAACACCACAACACCTTCTTATCAGACCATAATACATCCATATTAGCATCAATACTGAAAACACTAATCACAGTACCACCAACAACTCCAACACTAGAAATCTCCATCAATCTCCATATTGTTTACATTAATGAACAATTGTTGACATCAATGACAACACCAACAACATACTTGCAAAAATTTATCACTATTATTGACTACCTAGAGATATGTAGGTTTACAGTTATCTTTAGACATCAATATCATGAATAAGCAGATCTTTGAAAAATTCCATATATCTTACATAGGTGACTATTTCCTTGTGGCATTTAAGGTTCAAAATCCCTTCCAAAGACTTTCTTCCTTTGTACTACCCATGTCCACTATCTCTTATCGTCTTCTCTTCTCTATGGCTTTTATTCCCTATGTATTCTCTTCATTGGACTGTCCTTTCCTTTTGACCTCTATTATACTAGGCCAAATATCATTTGTAGATTAGTATTCATGGTAGTGGGCTCCCTTTTGTTTACATCTAGTAACAAAGACTCTTTTGGGAGATGATTTTAAGCATCTCTCATGGTCCTTTGATCTGAATTTGTATTTGTACTGTGCTTTGCTATCTTTGATCCTCTCACTCATAGGTTTGCCTCAAGACTGTCATAATATTTGGTCATTCATAGGTCATGTGGACTATTTTATGAGATATCATGCATTCCCATGATTTTACTCTTTCATAGATTTTGTCATGGCATGTATTCGCCATGGAGCATTCACTGCTCTTTGACCACAATTGACACCTTTTCCCTTTACTAGCCATCACTTTCTTCTCTCTATCAAAATTCCTCTCTCACTGTCCCTACTACTAATGTCCTATTATGTAATATGATGCTAATACACATTTGCTTCTTCAATTTCACACATATTTTCTACTTGTTTTCTTTTTTGGTCTCCAATGGCTATATGTTTGTCTTCTCATCATTGTTACACTTCCTTGGCTTTAAATTATACATGTCCATTTTACATTATATCATGGTGATTGTCCTCTTAAATATTTCTTGTGACTATCATATCTTAACATGTAGACTGCCACTTACATAAGAATGCCCCTCTTATAATATTCATGGACTAAAACTTTCCTTAGTGAACTAAAATTACTAGCTTAAGATTTTGACATAGTATTTAAATGTATAATCCTTCTACTGGAGATTTTAATACAAGATTTTGAAATAAAATAGGTGACTATCCTTCATTAACTATCATTCCTTCTTGTTTCTTATCACTATCAACAAAACACTATCATCAATATTGTCCTTTGACTTATATGATCACTTTCATCTTTGTGTTTCATAGTGAAAAATGATAAAATTTTGTATGAAACTATCATGTCGACATGTCCTACTTTGCGAGGATTCTATTTCCTACAAGTATTTTACATTATATCTTTGACATTTTCTCATACTCCTTTTTTTATGATTATCACCTAGCTTTTCCATTATCTTTGGGAACTTTGAGATGTGCTACTCTTATTACTCATGGCATTTTGAATACCTTTTATGTGATGATTGTCCTCTTCAAGCCTCATAATTCTTTACCACTATCACTTTATTTGTGACTATCCTTATTAACTCATAAGCATTGTTCTATCCTCTTGAGCTACTCACTTTTCATTTCCCTTTTGACTATCCTTTACAACCTTTCCTTCTATCACTGTGTTCTTGTACCTTAGACTGCACCACCTATATTCACTCTTTTTACATAAAAAAGTGTTTGGCTATCATGATAATCTTGTCTCTATCTATTTGAAGTTTGTGAAGAGACCTGTCTTTTCTCAAACCACATCATAGTCCTCATATATTAATCAATAGTTAACACAAACTATTACCAATACTTGACTAATACCCCTAATGCTTCTACCAACTAGCATAGTTTTTCAACCTTGTTGACTATCATTTTGATTATACAAATTGTGTCACTATGGTAATGTTCATATGAAACCCATAGTCTCCACCATGTCTCTATCCACAATCCTCTTGCACTATCTATTCTATTGTGAAACATTATTGACATGGAAACATCTAAGATCATGGCTTGTTGTGTCTATGGTCCATCATATTTGTAAATCTTCATAGGATACTATCATGTATGTACATGATTAACAAACCCATGTCACCCTAATACCAATGTCCATTAGTGACTGTTCTTTTTACTCACATGTGATAGTCATTTTCATTGAGTTGACTATTCTCTATATGGTTCTAGCTCTGTCAACCTTAATGTACTGGATTTCCCCTTATCATGGAATGAGTGACAAACGTTCATGCAATAATTTTCAATACCCTATCATTAAGGCCACTGTCTATCTTATATTTTACTATCATACATAGTAACCTTTACCACTTATCTAATGAATATCACAACCTTCCTGAATGAGCACATTGAATATGTTTTCTTTGTCTCTACTCTTTGTTCATGCATGTGTAGATGCTCACTTTGATTTCTTCAATCTCTATTAAGGTTCTCAAGGTTTGAAACCATTAGAAAGACTATCATACTCACAAATATTTTGAAGTCTTTTTCATCAAATTTTTATTCTTAAACTCATTTACGTATCCTTCTCTTAACCTTTCAAAACTCTATCTTTTCTTATTTGATGTTATGAAGGGCCTCTAGAAGTCTTTCTAGACATTATACCACATAATATCTTTGCATGGTTTTCAATCAATGACATTCCTACAATGAAGACAACACTAGGGAAATATTCAAAGTACTTAATAAGGATATCCATATAACTATTTGGAAACTCAGATAACCATTACAAAACACATCTGACAGCAATTTGTTGATTTGACCTTTGAGTCATTAAGGAATAGGCCCACCACAAAAAATGAAAGCCTAGTAACAAAGAATCCATGTCAAACCATTTCACCTTGAGGATAATATGTGACAACCAAGTGCAAGAGCATAAATTCAAAAGAATAG
The DNA here is from genome assembly GCA_007258455.2 of Sequoia sempervirens. Lineage (NCBI taxonomy): Eukaryota > Viridiplantae > Streptophyta > Pinopsida > Cupressales > Cupressaceae > Sequoia > Sequoia sempervirens. The sequence goes on along the minus strand of VDFB02000008.1, from coordinate 208,403,298 downwards.
GCACAAAAAATTGCACTATGAAGGATATTTTCATTGTAATTAGTTTCCACTTGGAAGGAGGTCGCCCCAATAGACTAGGCCAAAGATTGTTGCATTGGAGAGGAACACATGGCACCTAAGAACACTATCATGACCTCAAATCTAAATTTAAAATTATCCTACAATATGAAGGATATATGTGCTCCAATAAGAAATCGCCATGCATCACCAAAGTATGAGATTTGAAAGCTTGATTACTAGGTCAAAGATGGAATAGTAAAATCCACATGTTGCTAGAGCATGAGAGCATAACTTTGAGTCTAGTGTGTATCAAGAACTTGTGCTACGAAGGGAAAATGTGTTGCAATGAGGACATGGCATATGGTGCCTTAAATCACTCTTGTCAACATTCTATAATTCCTATAACCTTTTACTTGAGCCAACATTTAGTAAGAATGACACGAGACCACCAACAAATAGAAAAGACCCTAAACAGATTGAGATCTTCATTCGAGGTCAACCCTACAACAGTGAATTTTGATGATGTAGTTTTCCGATTTGACCAATCTTTCCTCCTCAAATAGGGTATTTAAGTTATCAACTTGTAAGGTGTCCTAATAATTGGCTCGAATATCTTTATACATTGAGCACTCCATAAAAAAGTGTCATTTTGTCTCCACCAATCTCATGTCACAAAAATGACATCCACATGGAAACACCTCAAAAAATTCATAGGATCCACAAGCAAGATAAATTTGAGAAGGATAGTATATAGCGGGATCCACATGACAACATAACATATGATTGCAACTTTAAATGGCTCAAAAATTATGAAAACACCTCAAAAATTCATAGGATCCACAAGAAAGATAAATTTGAGAAGGATAGTATATAGTGGGATCCACATGGCAACATAACATATGAGTGCAACTTTAAAGGGCTCACGGATAAAGAAGACATTCTATAAAGGATAGATGTGTTGTAATAGGATTCATACATGTGGATTCCAAGTGGGAAAAGGTAGGGACCACCATTCAAGTGCACTCACATGAGACTTAAAAGTAATTTTCAAAGGAATGTGATTAATTGGCTAGATGGATCACTAGGATAAAGGGGTTAGTACAACAAACAATGTCATTGACATGGGACACAACTTAAAATATAACAATGAGATAGACACACCACTGCAAAATTAAAAGATAAAGTTATAGATAATTCACCAAGACTTAGGGTTTAGGGTTTTAGATTAAATGAATTGGTCTTTTAGGATATGCATTAAAGCCCTAGGAAATTTTATAGTCTCAAAAAATCCCCAAACCTTATCTTTGAATGCATGCATACTAGGAATATCCTTTATTTTCTAGATTTCCTACATACACTGCTTCAAAATGAGATCAAGGCATAATATATATGTAATTATATTTTCTAAGTTATATTTAATGTGAATAATTTATGTGAGTATACAACATTTTCTAGGGCCCTTTTTCCCCATATAGTTATTCTACGACTACTACCCACAAGGGGAAGCATCTAAATTAAAAATAATTAACCTTCATGATCATCACTTGTTTTCTACTTTTATATAATTCTTAGTCATATTTAAAAAATAAAAGCATCAGTACAATAAATGGTGAGAAGATCAAAAAGGGGAGGCTCAAATAGATGATTGATGGAGGCGTATGATGCCTTCACCTCATGATGGTCGCTGGCCATCATGGTTTGTTTATTATCTATCTTTAAACCCTCTAGTGCCTTTTTTTTTGCGTTCTTTCCTAATATTCATTTTTTGGAGTGGTATCCCCATGGGAACCCTCTGGATCCATCATTTGTTCTGGTGCTTGCTCGGGTCTCGGCTATAAGGTAATTCATGGAAGTTTTTCCTCATCATATGGACAACCCCCTGGTGGTATGGTGGTTGGATGACCTTTAAACCCTAGTGGTGGTGAGAATAATGGAAGATGGTCTTTCAAAGACATTGTTGTGGAGAAAGGTAAGCATGTTTTCCCTAAATTAGTGCACTTCCAAATGGTGGAAAATGGTGGATGCCACCAAAACCCTTCCCTTAGAGGAAAATAAGGTAAGTTACCTCCCCCAAACAAGAAGAAAGAGTTCTAGATTCCAAATGATGTTATGGATTTGATCCTTAGCAATGAGGATTCTCGGTTAAAAAATGTTGCAATTTTCTTTGCTGCTTTAGATTCTACAAAAATCTCAACATGGAAATACCTTGAACAATAGATGATTAATGTTTGGAATAAAAAGGTGGGTATTTATCACTCATTTTTTAGAATGATATAGAAGGGATTATTTTTAATTACTTTCAAAAATTGTATGCAAAAACAAATGATTAATAAAGAGTTTTGGTCAATTAGGAACTTCGTTGTTAGGGAAATTTACTGGTCTTCCAATCTATTAAATGAGGGGGTGCTTGCACTCTCCTACCCAAGATGGATTACCCTAAGAAATTCACCTCTAATTTTGTGGAATTTTATCTGACGCCTAGTGGAGAAATTTGGGAGGGTGTTGAGAATAGAGGACACCAAAAATTCCCTTCTACACCTAGACACGAGGGTTTCAATGTTAATCACGCTCGAAGTGGAAATCCTGAATGAGGTTGAGATTGAAACTAAGAATGACATTTTAAACTTTCAAATTTAAATTAAATGTGGTTTGAATGCATGATTCCTCTATAAAAAGAGGGCCATGTACGGAAAAATTTCCCCATCATTAAAAATCAAAGCACTCTAAATAACAAAAGAACCCTACTATCTGTAAATAAGGAGCCATCTAGTAGGGAAACCTCCACAGAACTAGAAGGGATTAAATATACCATGATGGTATCCAGTGGATAACCATCAAACCCAGTTGAGTTTGATCCTACTCTAAATGAAAGTTTAAAAAAATTCAAACCTATGGACACTCATGAGGCTGCATTGAGCCTATCGCCCAAGGAGGCCAACCTAGTTCTTGGATTTGGAATAGATGAAATGGAATACCCTTTGGCAGATAACTATGCAAAGATGGAATTCCTAAGCCCACAATGGTTTTCAGTGAAAAACCAGAGCACACTGGGAAAAAAGTGAGCAATAACACCTCATTTGAGAACATACCCCCTCCCTTAGACCACAGGTTGAATGCACAAGAATTATTCCTTGAGAAAATTAAAAAGAAAATTAATACAAAAAAAAAATCCTCATGGTTGCTAAAAGTAAATTAAAATATTTAAGACTTGGCACCAGTGATGGTGTCGATGAGTTGATGCAAATGGGGGATGAGGAGAGTAAAGATGACTCTAATTTAAAAATTTCTCCTTCTAACTCGAACCTAATCTACCTAGAGCTCAGGGACTCAGGACAAGAAATTTTGATCCCTTCTCCAAAGCTTCAAGTAGAATCTAGGGATGGAGAGTCTCTATGTCGTGTTAGCTCTCAAAAACATAGGTTGAATGCCTCAAGAGGCTGCCAAACTCTTGATACGCTTTAGGGTAACAGACAAGGTCAAGAGAACTCAACCTTCTACTCTTTAGGTGATGCAAACTTGGGCGGGTGTACCTTTCTAAATAATGCAGTCTTAACTTGTGATTATCTCTTAAAGCAATTTGTCCACAATGGCAATTGGAGATGAACAAATGAAATACAACTTAAAAATAGTGACAATATGATGATCTAAGTCCTAAATACTCAATTAAAAGACATAAAGAAACTGAATGAATTCGCAATGACGAAGTTCAGAGACTAGTGACTTGTTGGGTATGTGGAGTCAAATGAGATCAAGACGAGAAACACTCTCTAGAGGAGACACAAATTATCTGGAATACGTCTTGTTTACAACTTGTATAAACTTGCAATATTGTGACTACTAAGTTCTACTTCAATAATCCAAAATGAATTTCTCTGATTACTGTGATCAATAAAAAGGATTTAATCTTTGCTTGAAAGAACCAGTTGTTTAATCACACAAATACAACAAATGTGTATTGATAAATTGAACATAAACTTGTTATGTCAATTTAAACAACTAGAAAATATCAATCATGGAGACAACTTAGCAGTATTTTTCATTCAATTCAACAGATAATTGACACCAGAGAAATGCAGCAACATCAACTGAATCTCATAAATACCTCCATTGTGAAATCATGCAATAAATAGCCTTTGGTCTGATAATTTTATTCTATTGTATCTACTTGCAGTGTATCGAAAAAACTTATTTCTGGTATCTATTAACAATTACAATATGCTTATTTATACACCAACATGAGAAAAATATCAAAATAAAACTTCATGTCGGCCCTCCACAAGATTCAGGATCAATTCAAGTCGGCCAGTAGTAATTCTACATGTCGGCCATAGTGTTTATATTTCTATTACTCACAGTGAACAGTCAGCAAGACACAACGTACGGTCCTGCCGAAGGCAATTCACTCATTCATCACTCCGCTTGCACTTTTGTTTTATTCGCATTCGCTATAGCAACCCGTTAGTCATACTGAGGCCAAATAGTATTCCTTTGTTCCCACTCTGCTTCACTATAACACATAGGTATCGGGGAGACCTCTCGCAGAATACCCCAAGTCTTACCGATATGCATTTCCATACATGCACTCCATTCGTTGAGACATAGGAATCATCCTGCCGAAAAAAATCTTCATTTTCCTTCGCCAAGACATAATCAAAATTAGTAAGAAGTCTCACAGAATTCATCGGGTTACACCGAAAGCCCATTTTCTCATTGATGAGTCATCGTGACATAATAATATCGGGGAGACCTCACAGAGACAACATAATGTTTCACTGAAACACCTCGAACACACACTAGTTCGCCAAGACAATCCAGAAATCTTGCCGCAAACCACATCTTGGACCTAGTCAGTAAGACCGAATGGGTTTGCCAAGACACAATATCGAAGCAACATAATTCATACCGAAGCAACCCCTTATTATATTCATCCTTCGCCAAGACCCATAAATTTTCTCACCAAAGAGAATACCATCGTGCTATCAGCAAGACAAAACAATGTCAGGGGGACCTCATGTAGATTGAAATATGCTATACCGAAGCACATCGAACACCATTTGTTGCCAAGAGAAAACAAATGTTACACCGAAAGCCACATGAATAAATCATAACATTCTGTCGGTGAGACAGCCCATACATCGCCATGACCTATCACCGAAGTCACCCAAGTCTCACCAAACGGTCAACGAGAGGAAGCCCAAACATAAGGTTGGCGAGACCGAAGGTCACTCACCAAGACCTTACAAAGCCAGCAAGTGAGTCACATCGAAAGTCATTTGGAACAAAACTGTTTGTGCTTTTTCAGTGAGACAAACTCACTTCGCCGTGACACTATACCGAAGGCATTCAACTCATGTCGTTGAACCACCAAAATGCAAAGTCGGGGAAACAAATGATATTCGGTAAGACACCACCCCAATAGCCACAACATATGCCGATAGAAGTCCCCTCTTTTCCAAAACAGCATGGGGGTTACGCCGATAGCCAATCATAGGAAAATGTCAGTCGCTGTGACAAAGAACATGTCTTGCCGATAGACTTGTAGTAAACAAATTTCAACATAGAAGCAACATGGGTTGGGGAGGCAATAGGAAACCTATGCCGACATAGACAAAAATGTGGAAAACGCATAGATAGATGGTTTAGGGGACAAATATGAGTCAAAATATGAGTAAACCAATCATGAAATGAAGGAAATATGTATAAGGAAGGACCCATATGGAGACTCAGGGGGTATGAAAAATATGCAAAAATCATCATATTTTAATAGTTCCAACATGTCGATTGGATGCAAGTTGAAAGGAAACAATGGACAAAGATAAGTTCCAAAACCTTGAAAGTTAGATTAACCATAAATAAAAAAATATTGATTCCCAAACTTGGAGTATAGAAGAGGCAAAAAAATTCTTTGCATATAAAGAGGCTAACCCTCTCCAGACTAGTCAAACAAGAAATGAGATTGCAACCATGTTGAGAGGCTCAAGGGATAGAGGGAAGACAAAGGACTTGAAGGATGATAAGGGAAAAGATAAAAAAACATTCGTAAAGGAATGGTTAGGATAGAAAAGGAGAGGAAGGAAAAATAAACAAAAAGAGGAAATGGTGCCCTATAAGAGGTGTGAAATTAAAAAGAATGAGCTCCCTAAATGCTTTGAGGGATTTAGGAACCTAGAGGAAGAAACCCAAGATATGGGTGTTGATGAATCTTAAATACGTATCCTAGAATGTGAGGGGACTTAAATCCCCTAATAGGAAATGCTGCATAAGGAGGTTTGTTAACCGGGTCAAAGAAAAATATGTGTTAATGCTTTAGCAAGTTAAAGCTACTAATTGTAATTTGGAAGCAAGCCTTAGATGCATTTGGAAGGATTCTATCTTGTATACTTCCAAGCATGAGAAAGGAAAAGGTGGCACTACAATCCTACTGGCTAGGAAATGGGAAAATTAGGTGAAAGATCATGGTTCGTCCCCCTCTAATAGGGGTGTGTGGGTACATTTGGAAATAGATGGGATAAAATTTGATATATGCTCCATCTATGATTTGAATGAGTATAGACAAAGATGTGAGTTATGGGACTGGCTGAGAAAATTACCAGAGTTTCCTTGGATGATGGGTGGAGATTATAACATGGTAGAGAATTAGGAAGATAAGCTTGGTGGAATTGATATGGGGTGGAAAAGGAATGAAATATTTTTCTGGTACAAAATGAAAAAAACTAAATTTAGTAGACCCCATTGAAGGCACTAAGAAAGACAATAGAGAAATATGGTTTACTTGGTGTAACTTTCAGAATGGAAGTAGAAGGATCTATTGCAGGCTTGATAGGTTTTATGCTAATAAAAACTTGTTCTCCTTTGATCAAGTCAAAGGGTCTAGTTCAAGAGTCAAGATCAGCCCTTAGACTCTTTTAGTCCATCACCCAATCATAGTGAATTGAGCAATTGGGAGTAAAACAAATACCCCCCCTAAGAGAGAAAAAATATTCATTCTTAACTCAAGCTTTCTTTTGGGAGAGGACTACAACAATGTAATTTTCACCTTAAGAGAAATAAATAAGTGGCTAATTAAGGGTTGTTCTCCCATTGAGAGGTGGAACAAAAATGTGCAGAGTTGGCAAAAATTCTTTCAAACAATAGGGGAATAGAAAGAAAAGGAAAGAAGGAAAGTTGAGGGTCTGCTATAGGAGAAATTATTCCATGCTGAAGGTAGAATCCAAAATGATCCCCAAATCCTCAAATTGAATAAAGAGCTCATAGGTATCAAGGAAGGCCTAAGGAAATTGTAGAACTACAAAGACCAGGGCCTCACAAAGCGAGCAAGGTTAAATTGGGTGGCCCAAGGTGATAGAGCGACCAAATTATTTTTCAACTACCTAAAGACTAAAGAAGTAAAAGAACATGTGAATTCTATTTGGGATGAAGTGGTATTGGTAAAGGACCTAGAGGGCATCAAAGAAAAGTTTTTTCCAGTATTATAAGATCCTCTTCACTGCTGAGTGCAATAGCACTCCTTGCAAGTTGGCTAGAGAAGAATGCAATACCTAATTCCAAGAAAGGTAACAAAGGAAATGGCTTGTAGGTTAAGCAAACCCTTGACCCAAGAGGAAATTAAAAATATAATTCTCTCAATCTGTAATGACAAGGAACTCAACATGGGTGGCCTACTAACATAATTCTACAAGGAAAACATTGAATGGGTGAGTGAGGATTTATTGCATGTCTACAATGAGGCACTTAGTAAAGGCTCTTTAGGAAAGGAAATCAAACAAGGGATCATAAAGCTCATACCTAAAGGAGATAAAACACTGTTGAAAAATTGGAGGTTGATTACTCTGTTGAATGTATCATATAAGATACTTTCCAAAGCTATTTCTCAGAGGCTATCATTGGTTCTTCCTGAGATCATCAATAACACCCAAATAGGTTTTATTAAAGGAATACATACTTGAAAATCTCTTGACCATTTGGGAGGCAATAGTGTGGGCCAGGATCTCTAACCAAAATATAGGCATGCTATTGTTGGAATTTGAGAAGGCTTATGATCAAATTGAATGGCCATCCATCCTGATGCTACTAGAGGCATTTGGCTTCCCAAAAAATCTATGTATAATCGTCAAAACCTTGTTAAAGGATTCCTCAACAAGAGTGGAAGTCAATAGGGATCTCATAGATGAAATAATCCTACAAAGATTTATAAGGAAAGGGTTCCCCCTTGCACCCTCTCTCTTTTTTATTGCAGTAGATACACTACACTACATTTTAAGAGACTCCACCTTAAGCTCAAAGGTGCACGACATTATATTCCCAAACAAGGATGAATTGTTGAATGCTCAATTTGTTGTTGACACAACAATTTTTGTAAATTTAGCTAAAGATAACTTTGAAAATATGTTGAGGAAAATGGACTTATATGCCAAAGTAGCTGGTGGAAAAATCTCTAAAAAAAAACCACACTATTAAGTTGGGAGGCTCATAAGCTGAATTGGCTTGAGGAGCATGAATTCCAATAGGGGGAGCCAACAAGATTGTCAGATATCTTGGGATACATTTGCAATCAATCCCAACCTAAAGGGAATGTGGGAGTACCTAAAGAACAAGATTGTAAAGAAACTGGAAGCCTAGAACAAACAATACCTGTCAATAGTAGGAAGGACACAAGTGTGCCAAAAAAATTTATCCTCTTATAATGTTTATTATGCCTCAGTTTGGATGTTTAGTAGATATCAAGTGAATGAAATCCAAAAATAGATAAAGCAGTTTGGTTACATGGGAAGGAAAATAGAAGAAGGCATGTAGTTTGCTAGGAATGGTGTTGCATGAAGAAGTAGAAAGGGGGACTGGGATTAAAGGATTTGAAAAATTAAGGGATTTCCCTTGCTGTCAAGTGGGTCTATAAAAGTATTGTTGGTGAAGAACATTGGAAGGTCCTAGTGAGACATAATATCAATAATGGAGTCCCTAGGAATGCAAAAACATGGAAGAACCTACCCTTGGCTGATCTTTTATTTGGAAATTTCCCAGTCTCCCCGGTGGGGTCCAATATTTTCAAAAGCTTGTGGAAGGCTTAGGAGAGTTGAAAAGAAAAGGTGCTCTCTAAATACCCAATTAAAGAAGAGTTAAATAAAAACTTCCTTAACAGATTTATCTAGTGGAACATTCTCCATAATAATAAGCCACTGACACTCCTACAAGGATGCTTGACCAAAGATTGGAATAAGAAGGGGATCTCATTGTTCAACAACATCATTGAGAATGGTGGGTTATTCGGCTAGGAAACCCTTAAGCAGAATTCTAATCTCCCTCAAACTCAAAAAAGAACTTATGAAAGATTAAAGAACCATAATTACAACGTAAACAGCTCAACCTCCTCTACTAGTAATGAAAGGATGGAGCTTGATTGGTTGAAAGATAAAGATTTATAAAGCACTAAAAAACCCTCCTAATCTGATTGATGTGCTTAATAAAAATTGGAATCTTAAAATTAATCAAAAAAGTGGGAAAAGTCCATTATGAGAATTTGGAATAATGTGCTTGAACCTAAGAAATTCGGGTTCAAATGGATTTTTCTATTGCAAAAAATGCCAAACTTTGACCCGAAAATCTATCCTTCTATCTATGATGTTTGTAAAAAAATCGAATCTATTTTTCATCTATTCTTTGATTGTTTCTTATACTAAGGATGTGTGAAAATTATTTCAAATTGATCTATCTGGGTGGGAGGAAAGAAAAGAAAAAAGAATAAAAGAAATTATTGGGAAATATTGATAATTGAGGAAAGCCTCATAATTTAGTTTGGCTGATTCTAACTACTGAAATCTTATGGAAAGATAGGAATGCAGAAAAATATCAAGGCACTAGGAGGGAACTTACTGAGTCTAATAGAAGACTCATGACATATAATGTTTATTTATAGGTTTCCATCACATTGGAGGTTTCCAAAGAAAAGTTTCAAAGGTTGATAAAAAATAGCAAGGTAGAGATAAATAATTTAGAAGATCTGATCCAAGCCAACCAATGATTGTATTGCAAACTAGCAATGAAGTACTTGTTAAAAGATGCTAGCATTGTTGATAGAAATGGAGGAGTAGGAAGGAAGCTGAAGCAAGACTAAAAACAAGGCTGAAAACTTAAGATATATTCCTTTTTTTGTGAACTATTGATGTAAAGAAAGAAACATGACATCTATTACCTCGTTTTTGCAATGTAATAGACATAGTATATAGACATATAGAATAGAATGCTCTCCAAAGTTGGATATATTGTAAATTTGTAAGCCTGATCAACATGACCAATTTTGTATACTATTCTGAATATAAAAAAATAAAAGAATCACCCTTGAATCCATGTAGTGATAGCCCTATTAAATTGATAATCCCTTTTTTTTTAAAAAATATGAAACTTCATGATGGTTTTTTAAGTTTATTCTAATGTATTTTGGTTCATATGAATTTAGCTTTTTAGTTTGTGATCCATTGGATTTTAAACAGCATGGTGTCCCTTATTTCTTCTTGGTGATTTATGGGGATGATGCCATAGATGCCACTCTTGCAACTACTTTAGGCTATAAATATGGTAGCTCAAAGCATGATGATATTACCCATAAATATGATTCAGAAGCATTGTTGATACCAAATGCTACTAATTTTTGTTTCATGTATTGTTTAAGGTTTACTAATATATGAAAAGAAAATTTGATACTAAAGCTTATTTTGCAAAATAAATTAAACTATCACTAATTACTTGGAAATAAATACTAATTACTTTTGTAAAATAATTTTTTTGATTGATCACATCAAGAATTTTTAGCTTGGTTTGAGCCTGTATGGAGGCCACAATTGGGTGACCTCCTCCTCAACATGAATACAAGCATCTGTCATGCAAAGGAACACGACCCACGAGCACACTAGCCTAGCAATGGAATGGGCCTTAGGCATGAATTCCATCAACAACCTCAATATTATGGGTCAATCCTATGAGCATCGGGTCAAGTCAATGAGCACATTGGATCAATGAAGGCATAATGTCTGCAATCACAATAGCCTAGCAGAGACTTGAACCCTAGTGGCCACAACAACAATGCTACCACTTAACCATCACACTATGGGATGAACTTCACTTTTGTAAAATACAATTAATACTAATAAAATTAACTTAAAAATTAATAATTTTAGAAGTTAGAAGATTAACTTAAGCTAATAAATTAAGCTTTTCATATTCAATTTAAATCTTGAAATTAAATATTCAAGAAAAGATACTTAATGCATCAAAGATTTTGAATATTAAAACTAATGTTTGTAAATAAAAACTATAAAAATATTTAATTTTATATAAAAGCTTTAAAGAAACTTTTTAAAAGTGAAAATAAAAATTAAAAAATTCCTATGATTCAACATATATAGTTTATCAATAATATAATGGTAAAATTGTTTAAAATGAAGGTAATATTGTAGCTTAAAACTTGTAAAACTATGAGACTATAGATCTAATTAAGTGTTCTTTGTGTATGATTAATCTATTTTGACCAATTTTACCAATTGTAGAAAGAGAAAAAAGATTGTAGAAGAATGAAACAAGAATATAGAAGTGACATAGCATATACATGGAGAAACCATTTTGGGAAAAAAATCCACCAAAATCAATAGTGCTTGTATTATTTAACCTTAGAACAAGATTACAATAATACTGTATCAATCCTTGATTGATATGCTTCCTTTGCCTTCAACAATCCTTCTTCACAACTTGCAATAAACTCTCATACACTCTCTGCAGCACAATCTATCCATCCATTCCATGTGACCAAGCATGAATCCACACATCCCATGCCATGCTTCAAACCCTCACACATGCAAAAGCTCAACTTGCTAACCTGCAACCAAGATTACAAACTCTTATGCACTTGCTGCAATTAATAGAAAATTAATGAGCATTGTAAACTCCAAAGAGTTGATCAAAACAAGAGCACAAAGCTCCTCACAAAATCTATGCCTAGATTGGGCAAGTGAAGTTCCACACTGTAACATGAAGTCAAAACCAATGTCTCCTCAATTTAGGTGCCCCAAATTGAACACTTAACTAATTGTTGGTCAAGAAAATATCTTGCAAGCATCACCTCAAGGTGTTAACTGAGCCTTGTAAATATCTTCTCATGCAAAAGGTGTTAACTCAAAGATGCCAACTTGGGCACCCAAGGTGGATCCAAGTCAATCTTAGTTAACTAAAACATGTCTCTCCACCAATTCATGCAAACATTATGCATGATTGATCATCCACACTTAACTAAAAGTATCCACCTATTATCTATCATACAATTGAAGTCATTAGTCATGCAACTCAAGTCAACTAAATTCAACTAGCATTCAACTAAAACTAACTACATGCAACTGAAGATAACTAAACCATAACTGAATTGAACTGAATTGAACTGAACTAAACTGATACTGACCTGACCTGAACTGAACTGAACTCCACTCATGTAAATATCAATCCCTAATTTGTAGGATCTAAAACATGCATTATTGAAGTGTTATCAATCCTTTAAATAGTTAACTGAAGTAAGGTGGGTTCCACCTTCCATGTGGGCACCCCATGTGCTCCTATCTTGTAGGAGCTCTTCTTGGATGCCCCACATGTTCCTATCATTTAGGAATAATTACAAATTTTAGTTTACATGTTCATTTCATTTGAATATAATCTCTTTCTAATCCTAGTGTTGGGAAACACTTTCTGAGGACTTAGGAGATACATGAAATATGTTTAGGATTGCAATTAAATGACATCCTATTCCCAACAAAAATTACATGTGTAGTCAAGCTTTTTCCCTTCTTCATTGATGTCACCATTGAAGGATGATCTAGATACTGCAACTAGGGCTTGCTGGAATGGAGTTGGGCGATGAGTTTTTGATGGGTGATATGAGGTGTGACAACACCAGAATTAGGCTACAAAGACCATAAACTATGATTGACGATGAATGCACTATGATACAAAGGGGAATGCAATAGATTCAAAGGAGGATCTTTCCTTCATTGTGAATAATGATGATGCTTTTTGTTAGACTACCAAGCATCCTCTGGGTGTCAAAATTTGTAGACTTGGTGCAACTAGAGAATTATGGTACTTGGGTTACAAATGAGTCACCTATCTGACCCCTTTGTTGTGTTTCCTCTCCTCTAATAGTGGATTTGGGTGATGAGATCAAACATGAAATAGTGGAAAATGAAGAGTATTTCATGGAGCTTGGGCTAGTTGGGAGATTTCAAAGGTTTAGACCGAGTCTTTCAGTATTACACCAATGGATTTTAGATACATGGCACCCCATTTTGGATAGGGATATCCAAATATATCCCTATACACGAGGTTTCTTTATGGTTGATTTTGATAACATCTAGGACAAACATACAATTTTATGTGACTATTAATGGAGCTATGAGTAGTATTTTCTAATGTTAAAACCATGGCACCTAGGTCCTTCAATCCAGATCTATAGAATCTTTTGATGCAACCCCAATTTGGGTAAGGCTCCCAAATCTTCCTTTAAAATTCTAGTTTGACTCTTACTTTGAAGCTATAGGAAATTCACTAGGGAAGTTTCTGGGGGTGGATGAGAGATCTTCAAAATTATATGCACACAACCTTTTCCCGTATTTTGGTGGAGATGGATATTACCAAAAATTTACCGACAGAGATCTCACCGCTTATTGACTATGAAGGGTTGCCATTTCATTGTCGAAAATATTTTAATATTGTACATATTACTACTCATTGTCCAAAGTATACAATTGAAAATCAGGCCACTTGGTGGAAGGATGCCTCCCCTCACCATTATTGGGTGAAAAAGAGGTCCCAAACTAGAATAGTAAATCCCATAGTGCTTCCCCAAAGGAAAGCAACGATGGAAACATTCACAAGGAGAAATCAAGTCTTGCAGAACCAAGGGCCACAATTGAACCTCCTCTTGTGGATATAGGGGTAGCAATTAAGGCCACAAAGAGTTCTAAGTCAGAGGGGGAGGGTGTGAACCAAGTAGAGTGTTCAAAAATAATGTAGATCTCGAGGGAGAGAAAATACCCTCAAAGAAAATAGAAGATGAAGCAAGTGTTGGTACTCCAAGGGAAAATTGTATTATAGTGCTAAGGAAAAGAAAGAAGAATGAGGTAAATTTCAACATGCTACTTCGTTCCCACTCCAAATGTGGATATATTCTATAATTTTGTAGTTGTTTTTTTTGGAATCTCATTTATGAGTTTTCTAACATTGGGTTTGAGGGTTATTTTGTGGGATAGGTGTTTGGGCGATAATGTTTTATGGTTGGTTTGCATTCATTTTGGGGGCGAGGCCCCTCATTTGTGGCCTCACTAGTTCATCTATAACTCCAATCAAAAGTGTTAATGCATAAAAAATACATATATAGTTTATCTAATTTAATTCTAATATTATTTTTTCAAAATATAATTAGGTTTTAAATTCATTAATAAGCTTCATTTTAAAGATTGTTTTATATTAATATTTTATAAATTTTATGAATTAAATTGTCTCAATTATACAAACTAAATTCTTAAAGAAAAGAAATCCTCATTATGTCTATCATGAAGGAGCTCAAAGATCTCTACAAGCTAAAAACACCTGTTACAGGGAGAAGCAAAGAGAAGCAACACAAAAAAATTGCTCAAAGATGTGGAGCTCAATATTTCCAATGTGTAAAAGAATTAATTTACAAAAGAAAAGTTTACAACCTCATATAGGTCAAAAAAAAACTAAAAAGGAAAACCCTAGGCTTGCACATTAATAATTAATAAAATAATTAATTATTATGCACCTAAAGTTAGCTTAAGTGTAAAAGAGATAAAAGGGAACTTAATTAATTAACCAAATATTGTTTAATTAATCAAGTAAATAACCAATTACTCTAACACCCACCCTTAAGCTAGACTTAGGGAGAAGCTAAAACCTAGAAGAAGCTACTGAAAGCAAAGAACAATGGGTCCCGACAACAAGGCCAGATTAGGTACCCAAGTACAAGGAAATCTCTATGAAATGGAGAAAAAGGAGAAAACCTAGTGGGAAAAAAACTCCTCTCCAAAAAGAGATAGAAGAACATGCTGAAAGAAACATGAAGGAAGGAAGGCCTCATAAAGACCCCCCAAGGACAACTTCCTTCAGCCCAAGCATAGAGTGCAACTAAAGATAGCCCGGCAAGGAAAAAGGCTTCGTGAAGATGTCGGCAACCTGTTCGACAGTGGGAATATACTCCAAGATGAGAGAACCATCCTGAATCAACTGTCTGATGAAATGCATATGAAGCTCAATGTGCTTCATCCGTTGATGCTCCACCGGGTTGCGAGAAATGTGTATAGCACTTTGATTGTGACACCAAAGAATAGTGGGACTATCAGGAGGAAAACCAAACTCAGTCATCAACTGTCAAAGCCATAAAATCTCCTAACTAGCAAGCACAACAGCTCAGTACTCAACCTTTGTAGATGATAATGCATGAGCAGTCTGCTTCTTGCAAGACCATGTGATAGGACCAGAGCCAAGATAGAAAACAAAGGCAGAAGTAGACTTTCAATCATTGACATCACCAGCCCAATCTGAGGCAGTGTAGCCAAAAATGTGAGGATCCCCTAATCTGTAGTGAATGCCATAAGAAATGGTGCCCTGAATGTACCTCAAAATACGTTTGGCATCTTGCCAGTGACTCTCATGAGGATCATGGGAGAATCGAGAGACAAGGCCAACCGCAAAGGAAAGATCAGGATGAGTGTGAGTCAGGTACAACAAACTGCCAACCAACTGCTTGTAAAGGGTAGAATCTACTGAAGGAGTGGGGCACGTAGTAGTCAAAACAACCCCTAACTGAAAAGGTGTGAGGGAAGGCTTGCAATCAAGCATGCCAAAGTGCTGAAGCATATCAAGAGCATACTTCTGCTGGTAAATGGAGATGCCATCAGAAGATTGAATCACCTGAAGACCAAGAAAATAGTGTAGAAGACCGAGATCTTTCATCTCAAAATGCTCCAACAAAGCTCGTTGAGTATGTTGAATCATAGAGGATGAGCTACCTGTGATGAGGAGATCATCAACATATAGCACAAGAATTAGAATCTCACCCTCAAGACGCTGAATATAAACTATGGGATCAAAATGACAGTGTGTGAAACTAGTGGAGAGCAAAAAATAGTCCATCTTCTCATACCAAGCTCGAGGGACCTGTTTGAGACCATATAATGAACGTCGAAGTCTAAAAAACAAAGAAGCATCCTGCACAAATCCCTGAGGCTACTCCATATATATCTCCTCCTGTAGGTCACCATGTAAGAATGGACTCTTCACATCCATCTGATAAATGGACCAGACCCTAGAAGCTGCAAGTGAGTGTACAAAGCGAATAGAATTCATCTTGGCGACAGGGGAAAATGTCTCAGAGTAATCAATACCCTCAACCTATGAGAAGCCCTTCGCAACAAGACGTGCTTTGTACTTATCAATAGAACCATCAGCAACATACTTGGTGTGATACAACCATCTACATCGAACCATCTTTCTGCCCTTAGGAAGAGGACAGAGATCCCAAGTACTATTCCTCATCAAAGAAGAATACTGCTCCTCCATAGCACTATCCCACTTAGGGTGACGTATCGCCTCTGAAAACTTCTGAGGATCCTCTGAAAGAGCATGACTCAAAAGACTAGAACCCGCAGTATGAGAACGGGTGCGACGAGTGTCCGAAGGATCACCTACCATAGATCCAGCTGCCTCAATAGTAAAGCGAGCCCATTTTGGCATCTGATGTGGAGCAAGTAGAGGTGGAGATGGGGGATCATCAACATCCTCATCAAAATCATCCTCAACATAATCTTGAAGAGCTGCAGTGTGAGGAGTAGGTAGAGAAGTATACACTGCAGACAGGGTATCCACTGTGGGAAGGTGCTCATCAAATTGGACATCCCATCGAAATAGGACCTCTCTGGAATCAGGATCAAACAACTTGTATGCCTTAACATCCTCATAGTAGCAGACAAAAATGAGGGGTCAATTCTTCCACTCCATGGCTCTCCTCTAAGCATCAGGAATAAATGCACATGCCTCACTACCAAATACTCAAAATGATGAAACATCAGGCTTGTCATGAGACCAAGCCTCCTTAGGAGTCATATGTTGAATTGCCTTGTGAGGCATTCGATTCTGAATATAATTGGCACAATTAACTGCCTCATCCCAAAAGGATGGATCCATGGACCTGGACTGAATCATACAATTCACCATCTCTCGTAAAGTCTTGTTCTTTCTCTTAGCGACACCATTCTGCTGAGGGGTGTAGGGAACAATAAATTGATGTTTCAAAACATGCTTAGTGCAAAAATCTCTAAAAGCCTGATTCACATACTCCCCTCGATTATCTATACGTATCCGCTGAATAGAAAGGCCAGAATGCTTCTCTAAAAATGTCTTGAAGATTTGAAAGGAATCAAAGACATCAGACTTGTACTTAAGAAATTAAACCCATGTGCATTTGGAGAAGTCATCAATGAATGTGAGTGCATACTTGGCCCCAGAAAAGGAAGGAGTGGGAAATGACATGAGGTCACTATGAATCAACTCCAAGGGTGCCAAAGCACAAGTGGCTCATCCCTTTGGAAAGGGATCCTCATGATGTTTCCCAAGCACACAACCATGACAAGCACTATCAGCACAGGAAATCTGTGGAAGACCAAGAACAAGTGCCTGTGTACTCATTTGCTGAAGATATATGTAATTGACATGGCCCAAATTCTCATGCCAAAGCTTACTCATTGAATCTGCATGTGCTATAAGAGATGAACCTGTACCAGTAGAAGGCTCAAATCCATCAAATCTATAAAGACGAGATGTTGTATCAACATACCCAGTAGCCACAACCAAATCAGTGTCATGGAGGTCCCGAATAACCACATCATGTGGTGAGAACTCAACTATCTTACCAAAGCCAGAATGGTAAATCTGATAAATGGACAGGAGGTTCGTTGAGATGTCAAGAACAACCAAAAAATCCTGTAGAGTGCCCCCATCCAAAGAGACAGAACCTGAACCCAAGATTGAAAGCTATGTAGAGTCACCCACTACAATCTGTGTAGTACCACAAGAGGCAAGAGAAGAGACCAACTGTTGAGTGTGAGTCATATGGTGAGAAGCACCAGAATCTAAAGTCCAAGTGGACCCATAGGTCGATGCTCGAGCAGTGAGAGCATGGCCTTTCCCTGTGGAAGGAGAAGACGACTAAGGTGAGGAAATATGATGCTGCTGCATGGCTTCCTCTAAAACCTCTAATCATTTCCAACACCTAGAAACTGGATATCCTTCCTTGCCATAGAAGCTGCAAGTGTCTCCTAATTTCTTCTTAGTCTTGGAGGAAGACTCACCAGACTTCGAAGATTTCCCCTGTTTCGGATTAAGTGGTTTGGAATCAGACTTAGGAGGTGGTTTGGATGAATGCTCACTGCCTACAGAATCTTTCTTGGGCTTCAGTTTCTGCTTCTATTTCTCCTTAGATGACTGAGCAACCAATGCTTTGTTCTTTGATCCTGAGAGCATATCTATCTGAGAAAGGTGTGACTACTCACGAGACAAACGTTCACAAAACACATCAAAGGTAGGCATGGTAAAACGAGCACCCAGGCCATCCATGGTGGAATAGAATGAAGAAGAAAATATCTGAAATGGACCACAAAGCTTTGAAAGGATCAAGTAAATGCACTCGATGTCTGACTTATTCTTTCCACAACCCTATAAAATAGAGTAGATAGTTTTGAACTTGGTCAAAAAGTCCTCAATAGTGGGAAATGATTCAAGTAACAGTGCAGTTAGCTCTTCCTCAATCTGTAATGCTCAGATCTCATTAATGGTCCCAAAAAGTGTCTCAAACTTCAACCACGTGGCTCAAGGAGTGAGCAAAGCATCAAGGTGAAATAGAATATTGTCTAAAACGTGTAGGGATAACAAGCCCATAGCTTCATCCATCTTGTTCCTGTGATGAAGAATCTCAAAAGGACATTGCAGCTGAGGCTGAACCTCATCTAGACAAGACCACAACCCCCGTGACCTGAGAAGCCTTGTCATGCGAGACTTCCAGGTGTGATAGTTGTGCGATGTGAGTAACTCAACTGAGGAGTCTGCCATGAAACCCTACACTTATACCTACTTGTGTTTTTTATTATTATGTGATCTTTCAGAATAAACATAAGATGCAGAAGGGTTTGATTGTTTTAAGAGTTTTGGTGTTCTAGTTTTCTAATATAAATGACAAAAAGCGAGGAAAAAACACCCCCCCACAAGAGATAAACCCAAACCCTAGTACAAACGGAGAAACAGGAAGCAATGCATAAGAAAAAAAGCTTCAAAAGAAAATCTCATGTACCTGAAGAAAATTTTGAGAAAAAAGATCACATATATCTGAATAGAGCATGCTGAGAGCTTTCTAGCGTCTATTCATTTTTGAAAAATAGAGTCTATTTGCACCTTCTATGGCCTCGGAAGTGCAAAAAGAAGACCCCACTTTGACTAGAAAAAAATATAGTCAAAAAAAAATCTAGAAAATATTACTAGTACCATGCTGTCCGATATGGAATTATCTTTCCAACGGTATCTCATTTGAAAAAAACAAAGACCGTATGCCCATTTTAGACCCGATTTCATGAAGTCTCCTGAAGAAGCACAATTCTACCTCCTTTAAGCACTGGGGGCTAAAAAAATAAGCCCTTGGTCCACTGAGCGACTAGGGGGCTAGCGGCAGGTGGAGGGATGAAGCCCTTGGTCACCAATGTGATTGGCGTGCTGGGAGTGTAGGCTGGCAGGGAGCTCAGTGATCCGGTGAGCTAGGAGCTCGACAGGTCGGGAGTTCGGTGAGCTCAGCGACGGCGGTGGCCGGGAAACCCTAAGGCAGGCAGTGAGCGTCGGCGATGGCGGTGGCCAGGAAACCTAGCGGTGGGCGGTGGCTAGTAAAGGCTGCAACAATGAATAGGGGCTCAAGAAGAATGTCGACGGTGGCAGAAGAAGCCAACAGAGGTGGTGAAAACTTCGGCGGTGGTGGATGAGATGAACCTAAGAGTTGTAGACAGTGGTGAGGGTGGTGGCAAAGTTGAAGATGCCACCAAAAGTGGTGGTGAAAAAACAAAGCGGCGACCGACCATGGAAGAAACGCAGCCGAGACTGTGGACAGAGCTCGAAGAGCTAAAAAAATGGTGGCAAAGAGAGCAAAGGCTTCGGCCAAGAAAAGCCAGAAGCAAGCTCAACAGCAGCGGTCAAGAGGTCAACAAACCAGCAGGTGGTGGTGGTGGTGCCGGAGTTGGATCCCGATGGGGGCCGTGGACGGCGGAGCCAAATCCCCGCGGGGGTGGCGCCAAAGTTAGATGGAGGTTGACAGTGTATTGCTGCCTGCAGTACCTGTAGGGCCCGCGGTACCTTGCGTACCTTGGGTGAAACTCCCAAAAAAACCCCTACAGTACCTCTAGGGCTTGCGTACCATGGGTGCAAACCCAAAATAATTTTTTTTCAATTTTTTTTAAAGAACCCTTTTAAATTCGCCTGGTTTTTTTTTAAGAACTCCAACTTCTAATGTAAAATCTTAAAACAAGAACAGGGAGCTACAGACCTCAAGGCTCTAATACCCTGAAGGAGCTCAAAAATCTCTGCAAGCTGAAAACACCTGTTACAGGGAGAAGCAAAGAGAAGCAACACAAAAAAATTTCTCAAAGATGTGGAGCTCAATATTTCCAATGTGTAAAAGAATTAATTTACAAAAGAAAAGTTTATAACCTCATATAGGTAAAAAAAAACTAAAAAGGAAAACCCTAGGCTTGCACATTAATAATTAATAAAATAATTAATTATTATGCACTTAAAGTTAGCTTAAGTGTAAAAGAGATAAAATGGAACTTAATTAATTAACCAGATATTGCTTAATTAATCAAGTAAATAACCAATTACTCTAACATATCAAACAAAATTTTATTTATTCAAATATTAATTTATAAAAATATTATTTAAAAGCTTCTCTCTTTGCTTATTTATTTAATTCAACTTACATATTTTTAATATAAATATCTAAATTAAATAATAATTAATAAACTTATGAAAGATAAATGACTTAATTAAACTTAATTTTATTTTTTCTAATTTATTTTTAACTATATTAAATTACTTTAATAATAATCATTTAATTAAATGAATTTTATAATTAAAATCTTATTATTTAAAACACATACATTAAGCTTACATATTAAATGAATAAATAAATAACAAAATCATATATATAAATTTAAATTAAATCATTTCATATTAAATATTGTTTTTTTGAAAACTTATTATTTAAATCTCATATAAAAATAAAATTTATGTTATTTAAAACTTTAAAGATGAAATAAAACTTTTTCAAAGTATATATATATATATATATATATATATATATATAAACTATTAAATTATAAAATATAAATATTTTTTAAAATTAAGTTATAAAATTTAATAAATTTTTATCTATTTTAAAAATGTTATTTCTAATTTAAAATATATATTTTAAAGTAAAACCTAGTTTAGATCAAGGAACCATGAAAAAATTAGAGAAAAAACTTTATGTTTGTAAGTGTAAACATAATTTCTCCCACTTTATGTTTGTAAGTGTAAACATAATTTCTCCCACATGTGGATAGCTTGTTACCCAACACAATATAACATCTACACATTAAAATAACCACCTTATAGTTCTACCTTAAATTATGATCTCACCCCCATACTGGAAGGGTTATCCTTGATATCATTTTTTACCAATCTTATGTCCTTGAAAGGGAAATATTTCCATTAGCACTTGACATTCATCCCCCATTTATTTCAAGGAATACCCCTCATTTGTAGCCCAGTTTGCAACCTAGTCTCCTTCCCTACCAATATGAGAAAATCTAACCTCCTCAAAACCTTCAATCACACACTTAGAAGCCTCAATGATGGACTCTATTTTCCAACATTGAATTGCCCCACCCTTGTTCTTCCTATAATAACTTTTGATTTTCCTTCTATCCACAACTTCATCCATCCTTTTTCTTTATCGATATCTCTTACCTATGCTAGATTATTAGTTTCACTTCCAAAGTCATAATAAAATAATCCCACAAGTTGAACTTTATCATCTCTAAAAACCCCACCTCCTCCTGCTTTCACAAGATCGCCTTTAGTTGCACCATTGAAATTCATCTTGATAGATAATCTCTATTGAATTTTATACATCTAACTTGACTACACTTATCCTTGGCTAGAACAAAATATTTTTTAATCCAACTATATCTTGGCTAGGCATTCACCCATTCTCCTTCTGAGTTCTTGATATCTTAACTATTATCCTTATGTTTCCCCCTAATTCACCAATCACACTTTCCACCATATTCTGAACTTGTTCGACCATTTTATAGAAGATCCTCCTATTTATTTCAATCCAAATTTTTGGAACCAAGTTCTATATAATTTGCAAACTCAAGCTTTTAACCTTGAACACCCAACTTTCCAATAAATTTTGAATATTAGCTAGAGGGACCTAATTTAAGTTACCCCATATTTTCAAGAATGTCAACCATAATTTCCTAGCATATTCATAATGAATAAATAAGTGGTCACTACATTCATCACACTCATCACATATAACACATTTAGAAGGGTTGATCTTACCCAACAATTGTATTCTATCCCAAGTGAGAGCTCATCATTGCCATGCAATCCAAAAAACTTGACTACAGTTATCCTTGGCTAGAACAAAATAGTTTTTAATCCAACTATATCTTGGCTAGGCATTCGGCCATTCTCCTTCTGAGTTCTTGATATCTTAACTATCATCCTTCTGTTTCCCCCTAATTCACCAATCACACTTTCCACCATATTTCGAACTCTTTCGACCATTTTATAGAAGATCCTCCTATTTATTTCAATCCAAATTTTTGGAACCAAGTTCTATATAATTTGCAAACTCAAGATTTTAACCTTGAACACCCAACTTTCCAATAAATTTTGAATATTAGCTAGAGGGACCTAATTTAAACCCCATATTTTCAAGAATGTCAACCATAATTTCCTAGCATATTTATAATGAATAAATAAGTGGTCACTACATTCCTCACACTCATCGCATATAACACATTTAGAAGGGTTGATCTTACCCAACAATTGTATTCTATCCCAAGTGAGAGCTCATCATTGCCATGCTATCCAGAAAAAACTTTAGTTTTGAGGATACCTTTTCTAAGAAAAACTTTACCATCTACCAAATGAGAATTGATCTCTCCCCTATAAAAGAAGGTGTGGAAAGCAGCTTTGGTCATGACCTTTTCATTGTCTTGACTCCCGCAAACTAATATATCTTCCCTAACTATTCCAAAAATTGGTTGTTTGTTGAGCTTCTCCTGAAGCTCAACACAAACATCCTTCAACTCATCTACTAAGGCATTCAAATCCTTCCATCTTTTGGTCGGGTGATTACCCAAAATGTAGTTCTTCACTAGTACCCCCACATGGTTCTCAAAATGAATTGTAATTGGTCAAATGGTAGGATATCCCTTCAAAGCCTTATCCTCAATCAACTGTCATGCTATAACCTAATATTTTCCCCATTCCCAAGCCTCCATCTGATATCCATAGAAAGAAGCTTTCCTCGTGATTTGATAAAATTGCATATACTTGAACCTTTGGGGAGATTGCAAGAATTGATGAGGATGTGGTCTAGACTATTCTAAAGGTATTTCTCCTGAATAATCTTGCTCCACATTATAACCTTTTCTTCACAAATTCTCCAAGCCAACTTAGCACCTAATGCCTTATTCATTTCCTTGCAATTCCTAATTCTCAACCCCCAACATAACATACATACATACTTTTGTCCATTTCACAAGGTTATATTTGAACTATTTTTCGCTCCCTTTCCACAAAAATCATTGCTTTAGTTCTTATAGGGGAAACATACTAGTAGCCATCATGGCTAACTTCACACATTCATGCAGAGTGTAAAATAGGTCTGATTTCAAATTTACTTTTTTGGGGCTTCTTTGTAAGTGAGTTAGGACCTTAAAAAGAAAAAATGGCTTATGGGTATTTAAAACATGCCTTATGTAACCTGTAAAGCGAAAGGTGGTCAAAAAGGGGGTTTTTTTACCTCCATCCCCTACATCTTCATTATTTCACCCATACCCATTCATTACAAATCCAAAAAAATATATTCCTATTTACAATTATCATTTAACCTATTTCAAGTCACGTTTGTATATGGACCTGATCAAAATATCATGTGGGTCCGCTAGGAGGTAGTCCCTTTACTCTCAACCTCATCTATTTAAAATGTTATCCATGTGCCCCTTATACCTTCATCAAACCACAAATATGGGTTAACCACGTGCCCCATAAGCCTTCATCAAACCACACATATGTGTTAACCTAACCATGGGTTGTTGGGTAGCTTTAAGCCCTAAACTCATCATCTCTCGTGGTTTCTTTCTAGAATTTTCATGGCTGCCTCTTCTCTCCCACCGTCGACTTTTGCTCCATGACCATTGCGATGTCCTTCAGGTCCCTTCTACTGCAAGTAGTGTCTCCACCTCTCTTCACCTACAAGATTGCTTGTTCAACAGTGGATTTTTGCTAGGTTTGACGGTGTTTGAGTTCATTTTGGCGTGTTTAAAAATCATTTATGTGTATGGAATTAAGGGTTTGACTGTAATCATTTCTATTTACATGTGACTAGTAGAAAAATGATCCCTCGTGAATTATTCTATATATGACATCGACAGTTTGACTACTATGCCTTTTTTTAACATTATTCTATGAAGTAATCACATACAATGTGATTTAAACAAAACATTGATAGAATTTTGACCAGGTATAATCATGAAATTTATTGGGTATATAATCTTGAACTTAATCTTCAAAGATTTTTTAATTTAATCTTATATGGAGCTGCATAAAATGTCTCCACCTCTCTTTACTTGCAAGATTGCTTGTTCAATAGTGGGTTTTTTTGGCGTCGACGATGTTTGAGTGCAATGATTTCTGTTGACATTATTCTATGAACTAATCTCATGTAATGTGATATAAATAGAACATTGACAAAATTTTGACCAAGAATAATCATGAAAATTAATAGGTTATTGTCAAACGCTGGTATAATCATAAAATTTTATGGGTTTTTAGATTTTGCCCCAAATTATTGAGGGGTTTCAAGATACAGGTTAATGGGGTTTCAAATCCCTACATTTTAAGCATTAAAAAGATGATGGGTATACAAATTTTTGTCCCTATATTATTACAAAGAGAATATAGTTACATCTCTATAGCAGGAAATAATAGGAATTAGAGAATGACTGTGAATGTCCACCCATGAATCTAGGTGTTAGTTAATGTGTTGCTTGGAAGGAAAATGGGTTATTGTTATTTGAACACAAATGAAAAAGGTAGATGTTTTTGCAGTATGAATACATATAAAGACTGGTTTATAAATAAGTAGCATGTTGACAGTGAATCCCGTGAGCTATCCCGAATCTAATGGCTCTATGTGGTTGCAAAACCCAAATTAATACCTTGGGATTTTCCTACATAACCAACATAGAATAGATTAGAAATGACACCAGTGGAAGAAAAATAAAGTAAACCAAAACTATCAAGTCTGCAGTTGTGCGAAAATAAATTTTCTTAAAATGGGGTAGCAACCCCTCCTCTCCTCGACACTGAAATAAACTTATTTCATACAGAAGTATTCACATTGGTATTTCACTACTATACAACCACAATATCCGCTTGAACAAGCACCAATATCTTTCATCAGCTCACTTTTGTCTTTTATAATAGTTTGAAACATAGAGTCAATGACAGTAGAGTAAGGTTTTGCAATCGTTAACTCAGTATTTTTATTCTATATCCATTACAAAATGTTCAAATAGTATTATAGTGCATCAAATTAACATTTGCAAGCAAAATGAGTATAGTATGAAACATATTTACATAAACTTTCAATCACCACATAATTTCCAGTTTTCTCTTTTCTTTTTTTTTCTGTCTTTGCTATAAAGAGCTTTCTATCAATATATTCATGCATAGAAATAACAAAGTGCACACACACACACACACATATATAATCTCATAATAATATGTCATTGTATGCAAATATATACTTTTACAACATGAGACTTGATATATGTATACATGGCATGACTATATATATATATATATAGATAGTAATGCCTCGTAGTGTTTCATCATACCAAGCCATGTGCGGTTTCATGACATGGACCTTAACATATGTAATCTAATATAGATATATATCTATATAAGACTGTACATATGTAATCTGATATATATATATATATATATATATATATATATATATATATTAGATTATATATGTATAATCTTATATGGATAATAAAGGTGAAAATGAGGAAGAAAACTGTGGGAGATGATGAGTATATGGCTTAAATTTGCCCAACAACCTACAATTAGGTTAACACATACGTGTGGTTTGATGAAGACTTATGGGGCACGTCGTTAACTCATACGCGTGGTTTGATGAAGGCATATAGGGCACATGGATAACATTGTAATGTGATGAGGTTGAGATTAAAGTGACTACCTCCTAGTGGATCCACGTGATATTTTGATTGGGCCCACATACAAAAGTAACTTGAAATAGGTTAAATGATAATTATAAATAGGCCTTTTTTCATTCAATGCACCATTGTTTGTCAAAAAAATACAAATGTGAAATTCAATCACCACAATTCAATGCATTCGATATACACATTCGAATGATTTTATAAGAGGCAATTTCTAGTGTGATTTTCATTATGAATTCTCCTATGCTTTCATTGCATATCCTCTGCAAAATTCACCTCCGTACATATAACAAAATAGAAAACATATTATAATTCATACATGTATGATTGAATTTATGCAAACCACCTATTTTGTCAATTACACCAAATATAAAATTGATTTCCTATAAGCCATGATAGAACTCAGGCATAATTGGCCACTGCAAAATGAAATGACATATTATTTCCCACGAAGATTCAATTTGCACATTCCAATCATTTTATAAGAGGGAATTCCCTTTATATCCTCTGCAAAATTCAAAACTTACTAAGGCAACATATGCACATTACCTATGCACATTCCTCTTAAAGGAAGCTTATTCATGTTGGTACACCCAAAATAACTAAATTCATGTTTTTATTTATCAGTATACCGGATTTACATTTATGTTGTTTGTTTCATTATTCAATATACTCTTTTATATTTATGTACTTAGTGTCTACATTATTTTCAAGCATACAAAATATTTAGTTTTGACTTAGCTGTTCAAATGAGCATTATCCATTATGTAATCATATCACAACATACAATGTATTTATTTTATTTTATCTGTTTTCTTCCACTTATTTTATGAGTTTCAATAACTAGACTACATATTTGTATATACATATACATATACATGTACATGTATATGTATATGTATGTACATATACATATAAATGTACATGTACATGTACATGTACATGTACATGTATATGTATATGTACATACATATACATATAAATGTACATGTACATGTACATGTACATGTACATGTATATGTATATGTACATACATATACATATACATATACATATACATTTACATGATGTATATGTATATGAAGGTACATATACATATACATATATATGTACATGTATATGTATATACAAATATATACACATGTATATATGCATATGTATGTATGAATGTATATGTATTTACATAGACATGTATATTTATATAGATATACATATATTTATTGAAAGTCGTGGCACAGAGTATATGCACAATACACACTATCAAACAGATTCGTGCAACAGTTGTTAATAAATATATGTATATGTACATGTATATGCATATAGATATACATGTATACACATACATATATATGTATATATATGTCCTTTCTATTGCACTTTTCCATGTATGGTGCCATCATATGCAATACACACTATTATTTTCAGCTTCATACCAAGGATCAAAACATTGTGGATTTTAGTGCTCCAATCAAAACTCTTATTGTTTTGCATGCAATATTGTAAGGATGATTTGATGTGGGAATGCTACGAGTACCGAGTACTACCCCCCTTTATTACAATTATTTTGCAGGCAAGTGGGAGTGTGGAGAGGTGAATCAAGTATGTGGATTATCAACATACCAACAAAGTTGTGTTTGTTAATGCAATAAACTCTATAGGAAAATTTTGCTATGAATGTTTTATGATATGTTTACATTTTCTGATATACATATGTTCATAAATATATAATTTTCTTATAAATGCTTATTTTATTGCAGGAGTATATTTATTGGCATTGGTCTCTTAATGGTAGGCATGCGAGGACTTCTCCACAATCAACAAAAGACATTCAACATTAATGATAGGTAAAGTCTATGACTTTACTTTGGCAATGACCTAGTAATACTAAAAAATGTGTCTTTTTATATATATGGTTGAAAGTTAGATGAAATGAGCAATAGTATACAATAATTATAAGATTAGTTAGTGTTAGATTAATTGTATATTTGTATGTATATACATACATACATACATATATATATATAGGTATATATGTACATACATATATATGGTTATGCATATATTTATGTAAATATATAACTATATATGTGTGTGTGTGTGTGTCTATGTGTATCTATGTGTATATATATAATTAATCTTATAAATAACATGTCTAGTTTTGTTAATTTTTGATACTAATAATTGATAAGAATATATCATTGGACCTATAAATACATATATACAATATGATAAGAACATATCATTGTCTGCAAAGAATGTATCATTGTCTACTAGGAGGTGGTCGCTTTAATCTCAACCCGACCACATTACCTTGTTAACCACGTGCCTCATATGCCTTCATCAGACCACATGTATGGGTTTACCTAACTGCAGGTTGTCAGGCATCTTTAAGCCCTAGATCATCTGCCGCAGATGTTTTGGCAGGTTAGTATTTGCAGACAATGATATATTCTTATTAGATTGTGTGTATATATATACATACAAACTGATAAGAATATATCATTGTTTGCAAATATATATACAATCTTATAATATAATATCACTGTCTACAAAAAATATATCGTTGTCTGCAAATTGTGCTTGCAAACAAAGTTTTGTGATTATTTTTATTGAAAAAGATTGAAACATAGTGTAATTAGTGAGACCACAGAAAATATAAGGCTGAAACTATCATAAAACATATAAGGCATACAGATTTGAGGTTCCAATAACAAACAAAAACAACATTAGGACATTTTATAATCATATTATAGTTATATTTTGAATCAAACTGCAATAATTGATTGGGTGGTGCAAGAGAAAAACATGGCTCGAACATACTTGAAACATATGAAAATATTACTCAAAGCCTGTATTGATCTTCTCACCTTAAATATATATGAGGTTTGAAACATAATTACAACAGCATTATTACATCTTATAATCATATTAGAGTTATAACTTTAAGCAGATAAATAGATCTGATTTGCAAACTAGATCACCAAAATATACTACTACATCAAATAAAAAACAAAATTGAATATGCACATTATAATCAACTGTCCATATTTCTAGGAAAAGGAGGTGGCATGATATATCTGCCAATAGCTAAGTCAGGTCCACTTGTAGGAGGTGATACTTGGTTAATACATCCTTGAAGGCATGTTGCTATTTGAGCAAGTAATGCTTGACTTGCATCAATAGTCAATCCCATTTGTTGTGAGCCACTCCCAACCTGCATATTGTTGATGGATGTAAAGGCTAGTGACAAAGTGCTCATCATATCAAGTAGGATAGGACGTTGGGAGGGTATAGGATCCCCCACTTTAGACTTACGTTTTCTCTTCTTTGCTTGTTTTGCTTTCTTTTCTGGTGCCTTTTGTAGACATTCAACCTTGGCCTACTGTCTAATGAATTTCTCTCGCATTCTTATCATTTTTTGTTCATCTTCTATCACTTTCCTTGCTTGCTTCTCAACCCTTGTTGCTTCCTTTAGAATTGCTTCTTCTTCACGATTTTCCTTTCTCTGCAATATTTGCTCCTTCTTATGTTGCTACAACTCCTCTTTCCTTTTCTTGTTTTCCTCTTGTTGGTTCAACAATTTGATGAAGGCATCAGATGTGAGTACTTGGGATTTCCTACTAAGGTGAAGCACTCCTGAATGACCTCTTCGTGATGTTCTTTTCACCCTCTACACTAGAAGTTTCAAGAATTTTCTATTTGGTCTTGTTGTTTGCGATCCATCATGTGGGGTGCATGGCACAAACTCAAATTCTTCCTCACTAATAGCATTTTCATCTTCACTTTGACCATCACTATGCTCTTGCCAATTCCTTGCAGTAGTGAAGTAATGTATTACTTCAACTAGATCAACATGTGGTGGGGAAGGAATAGAGAGGCTAAATTCTTCCTTAGTTGGATTTATTTGCACTCCAAGGTTTGCGGTTGCTTCATGCATCCATTCCAATTGGCTAACTTGAGTTGGAAAACTCAAGCTTGCTGATGTAGTGGTTGTATCTTCATTGCAGGGTGCAATAACTGGTTGAACTTCTAGTTGGAAATCTGCAAAAACTTGTTGGATTTCTGGTTGAATGTGTGTTGTAGTTTCATCACCCCCATTGCACTCTGCTACAATATCACTTGCCACTTCCCTTGCATCGTGTTCCCTCATAAAACCATCTATTATATCCTCATTGTAACCAAGTAGACGCAAGCATGTCTCTACTACCATAACATCATGTTATGTTTCCATTATGACTATGTCATCTTATGTTGTAGGAGTTGCAATATCATCTCCAACAACATAGCCCTCACTTGGCCCCATGTCGTTGTCAAGGGTTGATAGATTAAGAGGCCAAATTCCTATTCTGCGGAGCCCACTAACAATGTTGCTTGGTTTTAAGCCTTTTCTAAAAGCTTGGCTTGCAAGAGTTGCCAACTCTTCATGTCCAATATCAATATGTGGGTTTGCAGCTTGCCAAATGGTTCTTTTCTCTCTAAAATATGCCTTGAATGGAGCAAAAATACTGACATCCAATGGCTGTAGCTTGTGACTGGTATGAGTAGGCAATATTAGCAGGTCTATTCCTATTTTTTTTTATTCTTCAATGGTCTTGAAAGCCACATGGCTATCATGACCATAAAAAATGAGAAGGGCCTAGTTTTTCGGTGAAACCCCATCGAGGATATTAGCTGCAAAATGGTCTAACCATTTGACAAATAGTTCCTTTTTCATCCATACATATTCTTGGATTGCCATCAATGCCCCTATCTCGTAATTAATGATATAGTTCTACATGTGCCTCTTTGATTTAAATAGGTAGAACCCGAGAATGCTTATCCTAGCTGCACTTACACAAGCCAACACTATGATCCACTCTCTACTTTTTGAAACCAAATGTGGTACACATTTTTTACCCAATTTGGAAATAAATCTCATGCCACAGTTTCTACTAGCTTGAATAGGTTAGTCTCATCGCAATTCCATATTTGACTTGCTCCATAGTGGTTAAGGTTGATCAAATTCTTGAGGTTTTCGTAGAATACTTACATGACAAAAGGATGAATAATAATTACTTTGTGACTGTCCTCTCCTTCAGTTGTTCTAATTGTCAAATCTGGGTGCCTTCTTCGAAATATTTCCCACCATGACCTCCCGGGGATCCCATTTGTGAAAGGATTCCAGGGTCAACTTGCAGTTATTTGGGAAATTGTGGCTTGTAGTTGATTTACTTGCAATTCGTAGCCCAATTCTACCATGTCCTTGCACCATTGGACAACTTTAGTCTCCTCCTCTTTAGTTAAAGTTGTATGTGGACCCCTCCTCTTCATGGTGGTGCATCCTAACAGCCACACCCTCAAACTACTAGGTGGCATACCCCACTTGATTGTTGCTACCCTGATTGACATGTTGTGTTCTTCAATACTCTTAACCAATCCTTCCATATCAATAGATGTCCACTTCCTAATGGGTATAGGTGAGGGAAGTTGCATAGCAAGTTGAACATTTGGTTGAACAAGAGGTTTGACTTCTATTATGTTGGTGGCTTCATTCGTAGAGTCAGGAACATCTTCTAGGTTGGGATTTGCATGAACTTCCTTATCAGGCTGTGTTTCAATTAAGTGCATCCCATGAGTGACTCTAATGGTGCATTTTCCTCTTCCTACAACCCTTGTTGTCCTTTTAATAGGTGCCATAATTTTCCACTTAACCTGCACAAACAGTAAAAATTGAATAACTTGTTAGTGCAACAAAGAATATATGATTGTCTGGATATATATATATACAATCTGATAAGAACATATCATTCTCTGCGAAAATATATATACAATCTAATTAGAATATATCATTGTCTATGAAGCTTCATGTGATTAAATTTCATGATTATACCGACGTTTGATAGTATACCCATTAAATTTCATGATTATACTTGGTGAAAATTATGTCAATGTTATGTTTAAATCACATTAAATGTGATTAGTTCATAGAATAATGGCAAAAAAAAGCATAGCAGTCAAACCTTGGATGCCATAGACAAAATAATTCACGAGGGATCAAATTTCTATCAGTCGCATGTAAATAGAAATGATTACAGTCAAACCCTTAATGCCATACACAAAAATTATTTTTAAACACACCAAAATGCACTCAAACACCATTGAACCCAAAAAAAATCCACTTTTGAACAAACAATCTTGTAGGTGAAGAGAGGTGGATCAAATTTCTACTGGTCACATGTAAACTGTACATGACTTGATATGATGAAACAATACAAGGCATGACTATATGTATGCATGTATGTATGTATGTATGTATGTACATGTATACAATCTAATAAGAATATATCATTGTATTTATAGAGAATGATATATATTCTTATCAGAATATATATATATATATATATATATATAATTATATAATCTACTATGACGAAACCCTACACATTCTTATCAGATTATATATATACAATCTGCTATGATGAAACCCTACACAACATGATATACATATATGTATTTGTCTACAAATTGTAATCCAAAAACTGGTCAATAAATTGGGACAAAAATTGTAAACCCAAATGTTCAAATTCAGGATTATTAAAGAGGGATTTAGAATATAACTGTGATATGATTAAAAAATGGGCAATTTTGTTATTATATTTGACATGTATGGTATAATGTTGCTATTATTATCTTTGATTTATGATGAATGTAGGTGAAAAAAATGTAACTACGATATGATTAAATAATGGATAATGCTAAGTTGAACAACTAACTGAAAGCAAAATTATTTTTATGCCTGAAAATAATGTAAACACTAAGTACATAAATATAAATATAATGTAACTACAATATGATTAAATAATGGATAATGCTAAGTTGAACAACTAAGTGAAAGCAAAATTATTTGTATGCCTGAAAATAATGTAAACACTGAGTATATAAATATAAATGAGTATATTGAATAAATAAAAAATTATTCCTGATAAATATAAAAGAGTATATTGAATAATGAAACAAACAACAAAAATGTAGAACAGTATGCCTAAAAAATAATGTAACTAGTGAGCACTTAAATATAAAAGATTATATTGAATATTGAAAGAGACAATGCAAATGTAAAACAAAGAGGCTGAAAATACTGTAAACACTGAGTATGTAAATATGAAAGAGAATATTGAATAATGAAATATACAACATAAATGTAAATCCAGTATACTGATAAATAAAAACATGTAAGTAAATCCAGTATACTGATAAATAAAAACATGAATTTACTTATTTTGGGTGTACCAACCTGAATAAGCTCCCTTTTAAGAGGAATGTGTAGAAGTTGCCTTAGTAAACTCTGAATTCTGCATAGGATAATTTGTAATGAAAATGACCCTGGAAATTCCCTCTTATAAAATCATTCGAATGTGTAAATTGAATGCTTTGAATTGTGGTGGTTGAGTTTCAAATTTGAATTTTTGTGGGAAACAATTTGTCATTTCATTTTGCAATGGCCATCTATTCCTGATTTCTGTCGTGGCCTTTAGGAAATCAATTTTATATTTGGTTTAATTGTCAAAATAGATGGCTTTATTAAATTCAGTCAGATATATGAATTACACTATGTTTTTTGGTATATTAGGGAGCCTTACAACATTAACTGTCTATGCAGGTACCAGAAATAGATGGAGTTAATGTATGAAGATGTGAAGGGAAGTGTGGGTGAATGTGCAATTGATAGCTCATAAAGCTGATCAATGTTTTGTATTATGTCAAAATGTGCACCATTAACTGTTTATAATGTTTTAAATTATGTGACATTGTGCACCATTAACTGTTTATGTATACATGTAAATACAATGTACTAGAAGCTTTAAGCCACTTGCAAGGAGTGGTTATTGTAAACATCACTGTACTTTATTTAATTAAAAACTGACTTTATTTTGTGCAAGTTGACTTGTGTTGAAAACAAAATTGCACCAATATATGTTTAATTTATTTTTTTGTTGGTTGGTTACACACTAAGTAGTGAACATATACTGGTGTAATGTCTAATTTTTTATTGGCATAACTAAAACATTTTAATGACTAAAATGTAAACGGATATTGGGGGGATAGGTGAATGAGGAGTAAACAACAATCGGATCATGAACGACAGTCGAGGGTTTTCCCCTATGTTCTTTTCAACTTTTCCCAATACTTGAAATACTGACATAATAGGGGAAAAGACCCAGTAGTTGAGCGTATTTCAATAGTTGAGATAGTAGTTGTTTATATAATGCCCAATAGTTGTGATAGTAGTTGTTTATATAATTCCCAATAGTTGGGACATGACTACCTTAACTTAAACAAAATGTATTTATTTGATCTAAAAAGCAACCAATCATGTGATGCCACATCAGCGCTCAACTACCCATGATATGAATGCACAAGTATTGGTAACATGTTTGTTTTGGGCCTTTTTGGACACCTTGACAAAAAGCATGTTGATGTGGCCCTGGAATGAAAGTTATAACCAGGGGACTTGCCAAGTAAACTGTTGTAAAAAAAATGGAGTGATTTGAAATTTCCAAGTAGAATTTTGAGAACCATGAAGTTAGGGTGCACAACTATCAAATCCTCTCCTATATATACTAGAATAACCACCCTTGATGTATTGATGAGTGTTATCCTTCCCACCAATAAAAGCCACCACCCCTTCCATGGGGCCAAAACACTCTAAATTCAATTCAACCTTTCACTCAAGTTATAAAGGACCTTTTCTTGAGAAAGGGCATCTTTAGGTACTTAGGAGGCAACTTATCAATTTTAAAAATTAAGATTCTATGTATTTCAAATTCGTCTAGACAAGAACTTTATAAAAATAAAATTCTTGTCTTTTTGTTGCTTCATATTGAAGTAAGACTCTTTTGATAATTGTAGATTCCCTCTCTACCTACCATCCATTTTTAAAATTATACTTAAAACTTTTGCTATGATGGGAAAGAGAAAGAAGATAATAATTTAATCGGATGCTTAATACAAGTCAACAGTTTTAAAAAGTGGGAAAGGACAGAATGACGAGATTTTCGCATCTTGGCCACATCATTCTTGTTGTAATCTTCATGCCACTGGAAAATCCTGAGATTTTTGCGTCTTGGCCACATCATTATTGATAGTTATGTGCAGTACCCCTCCGTTTATGCTATGCTTTCTGTTGATACTTTCTCATACTGTTAGACTTTGTTATTTTGTTGGATACTTGGATCGCTGATTTTGAGCGATGATGGATTATTGTGTGACATGATGATACTTTGTGAGATGCTTATTGTTTTCAGATTTGATGTGATTTAGAGTAGATGATTATTTTCAGTTGTTTATGGATATGCATATGCTTATGATGGACTAACAACATGTATTGAGTCAGTCTTCCGTGAGTGTATTAGTGTGGAGAACAGAATCACATCACTCGCTTGCGAGTGCCCTACGATATCTGTGACTTTCTCCGCACGGTGTGCCTGTTTACTGCTTTATATATATATACTTGCATGTACATTGTTTGCTTGGTTGCAGGATTTGCAGGTACATGACACCGACTCCACCTGTGTAATCAGGTCTGAGCGTGTCAAGACTCAACGGATTTGTTGATGGGAGATAGTAGTTAGGTTAATCCTAGTCCGGTCTTTAACCCTAGTCTTAGTACAATTTCAGTTTTCAGTTTTTTAGTCGTAAGTTGTTATGTGTTTCTGTTGGTCAAATCGTTCTTGAAAAAGGTAAATTTGCTTTTGTTTAATGTTGGTTATTGTGTTTAAATTTATGGTTATTAATTAATATTTAAATATGATTGAAATTTATTTATTTAATAATTTAATACATTAGTTAGTTTAATTAGTTAAATAGTTGATCTTTAAAATGATTTAACTATTTAATTAAATAAATTAATTAATTAGATTAAATTAGTAAGTGCATAAATTATATTATATTTAAATAAGTTAAATTATAAAATTAAAAATAATAATAATAATAATAAATTAAATTAGAATATGCATGTGGATTAGAAAATAAAATATAATTAAATATTTGCATGTGATTTGAAAGGAAATTGGTTTTCAAATTTTAAAAT
This sequence comes from Sequoia sempervirens, assembly GCA_007258455.2. Taxonomy (NCBI): domain Eukaryota; kingdom Viridiplantae; phylum Streptophyta; class Pinopsida; order Cupressales; family Cupressaceae; genus Sequoia; species Sequoia sempervirens. Next base: position 208,366,620 of record VDFB02000008.1, on the reverse strand, counting down.
TTAAATAAATTAATTTGCATGCAAGTTTTGAAAGGCAAAAACTGCCGAGAGGTGGAGAAGATATTTTCTCAACAACCTCTCGACATGTGTGTGAGTGCCATAATTGCAAAAAGTTTGTTGAAAACTTTCACGGAGGTTATTGAGGATCTCGGGGATATTGCACGGGGTTATTCTGTTGCCTCGGGGAAATTTTTTCTGGGCACTGCAAAATCATTCTCTCTGTGTAAAATCTTGGAATTCTTAAGATTTGTTACCTCTCTGGGGTTGTTATATCATTGTGGAATTTATCTTGCTTGGGAGATTTGTTGGTTGGTAATCTTGTGGTTCACGGGATTTTCTTGAAGAGCTACAGGGATTTACTTTCTACAGGCAAAAGGGTTACTTTCTTCAAGGCAACTATTTATCCAGGTATTCTTCTTGTGTTGTTGATTTTCTTTGTGATCTATTTGTAAAGAAAATCTTTTTGATTGGATTTCATCTTCTGGGTATATGATCTTGGAAAATCTTTCTATAAATAATTAATTGTCTGTTAAAATTTGTTTTGAATAAAACTTATTTCTGTTAAATTTTGGAAAAATCCTATTGGATTAAAATTTTAGAGTATGGAAAAAATAAAAATACCCTGTAAAGAAATAATTTTTCCAAAATTTGTAGAAATTATTTTACCAGAAAATTATTTTCTGTATTATTGAAATACCTTGATAATTTGTGTGATTTTCTTTTAAAATAGTGTGTTTATAATTGAGAAAATTATATAGAAGAAAATTATTATTTTTTAAAAAATCGCCGTACGGAAATAAATTTCCGCCGGCGAAATTTTCGTTTAAAATTTCCATGTGAACAATTTCTGTGTATTAAATTTTGTTATTGTTAAAAAAAAATTCGTTATATTTATATACACAGTTTTTTAAACTTTATATGTTTAAAAAAATTTTGAATTTATATAGGGGGAGGGCCGAAACCCTCCCCATAGGAGCCCGTGCTGGGCGCAGCCTGGCAAGGATGCGCACAGCAGTCGATGACTGCTGACGCAGCCTGGCAAGGCTGCGTACCAGCAGCCGGCCTGCCATAGTAATGGAAGGCTATGGAATAATCCGTAGCCCTTCCATTACAAAACCTTTATTTGTTTTAAATGAAATTTGTAAAATATGGTGTTAAACAAAATTCGCGATTTTAGGTAGAATTCGGAATTTTGTTTTAAATGTATTTAATATATAATATTTTTATTTATTTGTTTATATATATATATATATATATATAAACATATGTTTATATATGATATGGAATTAATAGTTATATATATTTGGAAATATTATAGAAGAAAATATGTGTTAATTGAATAGAATATATATATATTTTAGTGAGTTGTGAAAATCAGAGAAAATAGATTTAATTGATATGGTTAATTTTCTTGAGTTTCTTATTTTGAAAATGTATATATATTGTTATCAAATTGGTATATATGGATTTAGCGTATCCAAATGGTAGGAGATTATATCCAATTGTTCAAAATTGTTGTATTATTTCTGTGATTGGGCAAGTCGGGAAAGTATCTAACTGTTCAAGTCTTCCAGAGTAAAATTGGGTAAATTGAGGGTATGTTTGTTATCAAAGTTTTCCTTATCGATTTGGGTTTGTGTAAGGGTTAAACATGGTTTTGGTACTGTAATGATTTATTTATCATTTTGTGATGTAAAATTTTGTATATGGTAAACCCTAGTCATGAAAACTTAGAAACCCTGTTATGTTTAGGGGAGTGGCTAGTCGTAAGGGCCGACACACAAAGTGGTGTCAGGGTAACTTACAATTAGTAAAGTAAGTCAGTGAAAACTAAAGAACACAGTAGATAGATATAAAACATGTAATAAGATGCTTATGCCTCGTTTATGACTCATAAGCTTCTACAGTTATGAGTATAAGTCGAGAAGGCCTGGAATGGCAAATCGTTGTCTCGTTTTCTTAAGGGACATACGATTCCGCAACTGATTGCAATAGGGGCCGGGTTTCGTAAGAGGTTACCAGGGTAACCCAAGGATTGGGGGCCGGGACCTAGGAAGAAACACCAGGGTAACCATTGCATCGTTGTGATGACACTCCACCTAGAATAACATTTTAACTTTGTGATTGTGTATCAAATCATTTGTCTATTCTGGAAGCAATGTAACCTATAGTGTGTATGTACTAGTGTCTAGGGTTAGTAGATTTGGTCTAGGTAGCCTTATTACTATCTCCTAGCACGGGGGGTGGACCTACGGGTACCACATGGTTGGGTGGAACGTGCACCTTACTCCGTTGGGTCCCCAGTTCGATTGTTGCATTGAGCGCTTCATGGATGGAGAGCTCGCACATGGATTTCTTCTATTTCTTCATCATTGTATATTGTAAAACTTGAAATGTAAAATTATCCCTCAATTGTATAAGAGGTGATCTTTTGTAAAATTGAAACTGATATTTGAATTATCTCATCAGATGGATGAGCAATGTATTATCTTATCAATGCAATGTATAGAAAAATGGTTTGTACTCTATTATGTTATCATGAATGAAAATTTTAAATATTATGCAATGTTATCTTATGTTATGATTTAATTGGGAGCAATGTGAAATACTTAAGTCGCTTATGGAAAACTTAAAGTAGTGTAACATCATTGTAACCTAAGAATGTATGCAACTAATTAACATATTATTAACACTTAAAAAAAAATTATTACATTTTTATAACATCTTTGCAACATTCTTAGGTTATTTAGACGGGGCATTACAGATTGGTATCAGAGCCAAGGTTACAAACACTGGACGCTCTGGGTAATCTAGAGCCCATTAGGTTGACCTAGTACGTAGTGTCGCAACTGATAACCTTGGTTGAATAGTATCTAAGACTCGTAAATTGTCTTGTGTAGGAACATGCCTAGGCGAGGAGGAAGAGGTCGTGGTAGAGGTAGAGGTGGAGGCCGTGGGCCAATCCCTCAGGTTACTCCCCCTCCTAGCCCTCACCATAGTGACCAAGCGGATCAGATGGGTCAGAGAAATGAGGGTCAGAATCCCAAACAGCAGTAGAGGGTTCTCAGATACGTCCACTTTTAGAGGAGGTCCTAGCTCGTCTTGGACCTAGACAGGTAGATGAGCAGGAGGTTGTGAGAGAGAGGGATAGATCCCCTAGGAGAGTAGAGGACACAGTTCATCAGGATGCTATCATCGCGGGTCATATGAGGGATTTACTGAGAGCACGTCCTCCTACCTTTGATGGTTCAGGAGGAGGATTAGAGGCTGAGACCTGGCTACTTGATTTGGGTAGATGCTTTGCCATGCACCCTTATGGTAGCAATACCCGTGCTAGATGTGCTATTATGCACTTGAGAGGATTTGCCTCTACATGGTGGCGCCTTGAGGAGCAGAAGCTTCACATTGACATTGGTTCTGTGTCTTGGGAGATGTTTCTCGAGAGGTTCAGAGCTCGGTTCCTTTCGGAACACTGGAGGCAGCGTAGGGCTGACGAGTTCCATGATCTACGCCAGTTAGCTCTTTCTGTAGAGCAATACGAACGTAGGTTCTATGAACTCAAGCAGTATGCTGGTATTGGCGATGATGAGCCTATGCTAGTGCAGCATTTCATTAGGGGCTTAAACGCCCGTATCAGTGGTGGTGTCCGAGTCTTTGAGCCAAAGACTATGGAAGTTGCAGTGGAGAAGGCTCGCATAGTTGAGGAGAATCTTATTATGGCTTTAGGTGGGCATACATGAGTGCAGATTGGGAGTGCTCCTGCAGCAGGTTTTAGTCCACGCTGCTCATTCACGCAGTTTTTGAATGACCCCAACCCTTCACTCCTCTTAACTCTGCCTATGACACCTCTTTCAATTTTTATCATCTGTTTTTGCCTGTAACCCTTCATTTGTTAGAAATCAAAATCCCTTTTTCTTTCTTCTCTCGTTGTTCGGTTCAGTCTAATTAAATGGAAATGGCTTCCTCTTCCACATCCAGGCAAATTCTAACTCAACCAGAAAACACCTTTGATGGGCTTGCACCTTCTTTTGCACCTAAATCTATAGAGCCCTGGGACATATTTATTAATCATCGTGGATGTGATGTGAAAGACACATTAGCCACCACCATCTACGATATACTTCATTCCATGGGATTGCATGTTTTTTTAGATAAGGATGCCCTTGAAGCCGGCAATTCTTTTCCAGTAGAGATACAACACGCCATAACTAGTTCTACCCTGCACATCACCATTTTTTCTCCCAACTATGCCCAATCCCCATGGTGTTTGACTGAACTGTCTTTAATGCTCAAAACTGGTAAAAAATTCATTCCCATTTTCTATCATGTTGAGCCCTCAGATCTCAGATGGATTGATCAAGGAAAAGGAAAATATGCCCCTGCATTCGCAGAGCATGAAAAGAAGGGCAGATACACACCAGAAACGCTTGGTGTGTGGAAAAAGGCACTCAACGACAGTTCATTCCTACACAGCTACCAGGTCAACAATAATAAGTAAGTATTATTTTCTCTATTTCTTCGATAGTCAAGAGTTACATAGATCACCCATAGTTCTAGTCTGATTCCATAGGTATTTAAGTAATATAGTGTGTTATGTTTTGATTTTTATTTTCGGTTCAGAAATTTTAGGGACGAGGCCATAGTTTCGAAGAATATTGTGAATCGTGCATTTAAAATCATGAAGAAAGCTCAATTATGGGTAGCCGAACATCCACTTGGATTGGATGAGCTAGTACAAGGCTTTGAATCAGTTGCAGGAGAAGAGAAAGTAAAAATCATGCGGATCGTGGGCATGGGAGGTAGTGGTAAAACCACATTGGCTAAAGAGCTCTACAATAGGAACTTTTCCTCCTTTGAAAAATGCAGCTTTGTTTTCGACATCTGAGATGCAGCATCCAGAAATGCTCTACCTAACAAGCAGAAAGATCTTCTAAAAGACCTCAGAGTCTTGTCGTTGTTCGTCCATGTAGATCAAGGCAAGACCGTTCTTGCAAATCATTTGAGCTCTCATCGGGCGCTCATTGTTTTGGATGACGTGGATCACATCGACCACTTGAATGCTTTATTGCCAAATAAAGACAACCTTGGATCGCAAAGTATGGTCATTGTAACAACCCAGGAATTGGGTGTCCTCATATCATGGGGTCTCTCCTGCATTTATAGAATGCCAGGACTTAACACGTCACATGCCCAGCAGCTATTCTACTGACATGCTTTCTTGCAGCCCTCTCCACCCCTTGGATTTGAAACTCTGGTTGAAGAGTTCTTAAAGGCTTGGAATGGTTTGCCTCTGTCACTCAAGGTATTGGGTGTATAGTTATATGGCAAAAATTCCAAAGATTACTAGAAATCTCAATTGAATAAAATCTTAAGAATATTGCTTGGTGAAATTAAACAAAGGCTACAAGTTAGCTACGATGCACTTGATGAAGAAGAGAGAGGGATGTTCTTGGATGTAGCTTGTTTTCTCATTGGACATACGGACCACAGGGAAATAGTAGTGTGGGATGGATCTGGTTGGAGTGGACTGCATGGTTTAGAAACACTCGTGAATAAGTGTCTTGTGGAGGTGGTCGAGGTGAAAATATGGTTGGAGTTGGGTGTGACAGGGTTCGAGGGGGATAACAGAATAAGGATGCATGATCACCTTAGGGATATGGGAAGAGAGATTGCAAGTAGATAGTCACCAAATCATCTTTGGTGTCCAAAGCAGATTGATAACATGAAGAAACATTCCACGGTGAGATTAATATAAGCTACCCCATTCTGCATTTTTGTTAGATTTGAATAATTACATGAATAGAGGACCGATTTCGTATATTATCTGTTTTCATTAATCAATGATAAGTGATGGTGTTAAAAAATAGTTCATCTTTTTATCTGTCTCTGCTTTCAGTGAGTTTGGATGAAAACCTCTGTATGTCTTTTTTTTATTCAGAAAAGAAAGTCGATTCGAGGGATATGACCTGCAGAAAATTTTTTGGCATTCAAAGAATACATGCATCAATTGATGGGAAACTCAAGTAGATGATTTAAATGCCTTAGATTCTCAAATGGATTACATATTCTTTCCATAAAATAAAACGAGTTTATGGAAGAATTAGCATCATTGTCAAAAGACCTTGTGTGGCTTCACTGGGAAAGCTTTCCCCTAAGAAATCTTCCATCAAGGCTTACATTAAAAAATTTAAGTGTTTTAGAGCTTCATTCAACTTATGAGTCAGAAGAATTGTGGTAGGACAATGCAGATGTAAGTACTTTGGTTTCGTGGTTATATTACTTCAAAATTATTTAAAGTTCATGTTTTTCTCAAATGAATTGAATATAATAACGGTTGTCTGCAGTTTCCTTTGCAATTCAGAGAGCTTATTTTATTGGAATGCGGAAAATTACAATGGCTTCCAAGCTCAATAAAACATCTTCAGGGTCTGAAAAGGCTTGTCGTTAACTTTGAGGGTAGCAGTTTGCCAAATGAGTTTTGTGACCTTCAATCACTGCAATATTTGCAATTATGCTCTCTAGTATTAGATTCACTACCTGATGGTTTTGGCAATTTAACAAGCTTGAAAATTATAAGTCTGAGAGAGTGCGAGTAGTTGAGCATGTTGCCCAATTCTTTCAGTCGTCTGATACACCTAGAATATCTAAATTTATCTGGTTGTAAAATGCTATCATCACTACCTCATGGTTTTGGCAATTTAACAAGCTTGAGGGAGATAGATCTGAGGTATTGCATGCAGTTGAGCATGTTGCCTAATTCTTTCAGTCAGCTGAGACACCTTGAAACTTTGGACTTATCAAATTGTGAAATGCTATCTTCACTACCAAGCTTTACAGATTTGGCTTTGCTAAATACATTTAAAATGTTGAATTGCCCCAAAGTTGAGAAAACAGAAGGTTTGGAGCACGCCAAGTCATTGAAGATACTACACGCACCGACATGCTAGAAGGTCCCAGGTATACAGGGTTTAGAGGATTTCGAATGATTGGAAGAACTACTTCTGGAATGTGAGACAATTTCAGCTTTGAAACCTTGTATTCAATCCATAGTTACAAGACTCGCCCAAACTCGGCAAGTACTCGCGAGTCCCGAGGTGAGTGACCCTAAATGAGTCCCAGAGACTCGACTGCCGAGTACTCGCCGAGACTTGCCAGACTCACCGAACTCGCCGGACTCGGCAGACTCGCTGAGTTTTGTGCCTCAGACTCGCCGAGACTTGCCAGACGCTGCCCCTTGACCCCACGAGGGGTGCTGCCCCCAAACCCCACGAGGGGCACTACCCCTCGATCTTATTGGGGTGTTTCCCCCAAAACCTCATCAAACTATAGGTCTAAGCATGTTATAGGCCAATGATGAATCGTGATCATTAAACCTACAAAATACATATCCCCTGTTGCAAATCTTTGCATCTTTTGCAGTCAAATCCATAATCAAGATTATCTTGTTCCATACATTAGACAAAAAAGCATGCAGTCTTGAAGGCTACAATAAAATTTTAATAATAAATTCCTCACTTGAATATACACACCAATCATTGAGATGCAAGCAAATATCATGGCAACATCATCATCTATGACCTATCTTAGACACTAGCGCATGACTTGTCGTGATGTTGGGATGAGTAATGCAAGCTCTTTTGAGCCATAGACTTATATTTTTAATTTTGATATTTGTTTTGATGCCATGGATTTCATATTCCATGAGTTTTGTATACATTTGACAATATTTATATATTTGAATGTGATATTTCCTTTAGCTAAAATTTGTGTTTATACTTATGTGATCGATGTATGTTTGTGTATGAGATCATAGTAATTTCTATTTGATGATGTTATTGTGTCTTTAAGGTTTATTTATTAAAGGGTGCGTGAAACACGTGTTAAATCCTTAAAAATCTTTGAATTTCTTGGGTTTTTCTATTTGCCGAGTCTTTGCCGAGTCTGGGCTCCAAGTCCGAGTCTGAGTCAAAAATTGGCTTGCCGAGTCCGAGGTGAGTCTGAGTCTTGTAACTATGGTTCAATCTTTAAAGGGGAAGGTATTAAAACCTTTTACGAATTCAGAGTTTTTTGTATTATGTAAATGCTAGATGTTTATGACTGAATGTTTTGTGAACAAATATGTTTTGTAGGAATGTTTAAGGAGGGTGCTTGTAATGCCCCATCATAATAACATAAGGAATGTTGCAATAGTGTGTAAAGGTGAAATAATTTTTTTTTTAAAGTAATAATATTTAGTTAATTAGTTGCATACATTCATTAAGTTACACGACGTTACACTACTTGAGTTTCCATAGACGACTTTAGTATTTCGCATTGGACATATTTAATTAATCATAAACTTAAAATAAACATCACATAACATTGAATTCCATTCAAGATAATATAAAGTACAAACATGTTTCTTACATTGCATTTGATAAGATATTACAATACTCATCCATCTGATGAGGTAGTTCAATAATAATTACATTTTACAATGTTCACCTCATAACAATTGAGGGATGCTTTACAATACAAGTTTTACAATAATGCAATAAAGAAAGTACATCTGTTTCCAAGTACGAGCTCTCCATCCATGAAGCTCTCGATGCCATGATCATAAACTGAGGACCCAACAGAGTAAGATGCACGTTCCACCCAACCATGTGGTACCCGTAGGTCCACCCCCCATGCTAGGAGATAGTAATATGGTTACCTAGACATAATCTACTAACCCTAGACACAAGTACATAACTAACTGATGGTTACATTACTTCCAGATTTAAGACAATCGAATGTGTTAATACACAAGGTTAACTGTTATTTTAGGTGGAGTGTCATCACAACGTTGCAAAGGTTACCCTGGTGTTTCTTCTTAGGTTCCGGCCCCCAACTTGGGTTACCCTGGTAACCTCTTACGAAACCCGGCCCCATTGCAAATCATTGCGGAATTGAATGTCTTTTGAAGAAACAAGACATCAATTTGCCATTCCAGGCCTTCTCATCTTATACTCAAGACTGAACTAGCTCAAGAGTCAATAAGTGAGGCATAAACATCTTGTTAAGAATTTTAAATCTAACTATTGTGTTCTTTAGTTATCACTGAATTACTAACTCTTTGTAAGTTACCCTGACACCACTTTGTGTGTTGGCCCTCACACAAAGCCACTCCCCTAAACATAACAAAGGTATACTAGTTTTCTTAGCTAAGATTTACAAAGTGTACAAACATACAAGATACAATTTCAACACTATTCATAACGAACATCAATGTCTATGTTCACAAATATCGGGTATCTAAATACCATACAAAAACCATGTACACATCTTTAACCAACACATGAATTCAACTTAACAATCTCAATCCCCACGGTATTCAATTGGTCTGGAAGACTTATACATTTGAGACTTTCCCAATTTGTCCAACAAAGAAACAAGATTTAAAGCAAATTGAAAGAAAATAACAAATCTACATTAGGATATACTAAATCCATTCAAGCAATATGATTTGCATGTAATTAAGTCAACTTAAATAAAATTCACTTTCAATAAATCTAATTAAACTTCTTCAATTTCATATATATATAAATAAAAGAATTAACTAAATTTACTCTTTCATTCATAATATTTTAAAACTAATTTAATCTCCCACAAAACATGTATCCACATGCATATATATTCATTTTAATTTTTTAACAAATATTTAAATAAACAATTCCCTATAATATTAAAATAATATATATATATATTCTTATTTAATATTAGTCATTTATGTAAAATTTTGAATAAAATAATACTCATTAAAAGTTAGTATGCAACCATATGAGATTTTTTTCTTTATACATTTCAAAATACACGGGCTAGGGTTTCGGCTGCTCTCACAGCCGTCCCTTTTGGGCCACGGCTGTGGTGGCAGCCTGTGCACTGCCTGAGAGGGCAGCATCGGGCTTTCTCCACAGCCGCTACCCTTAAGGGCGGCTGTGGGATGGCCTGTGCGCCTCCCCTCCCTTGCACACTGTGCATAACAATATTTTTTTTATAAAATAAATACATATTTCTAATAACTGCGAAATTCCAATTTCGCATACGCGGAAATTTCAATCCATTTTTTTTAAATATAAACGCCTGTACGGCGATTTTCCAAACCAAAAAATCATATATTAAAATTTAAAGTCTTTTTCACAATCCAATTTAATATATGAACTTGAATATAGATATAAATATATATATGTATATTTATCAATATATATATATATATATATAATTTCATAAGGGTTTTCTTTATAAGCAGAGAAGTAAAATAAATTTCTACAGGTTACAGTGGGGAAATCGGGGAAATAAAAAATTTCTTCTGGGTTTTCAAAAGATATCACGCACAAAAGTTTACATCCAAAATTTAATTTACCCCATAGATTTTAAAATCTATTTTCTAATCATATAATTTTCCCTACACTAATTTAATTCTACAGAGAAATAATTCTACAGAGAAATAAGTTTTCTGAGATTTAAGGGAAATCTACAAATCCTTCAGAAAATATACAGTATTAAATTTTCCGAGAGAAACAAAGATTTTAATGAAATTAAAACTTTCTTTTCTCAGACATTCTTTTTCAAAAACAAACAAGAAGAAATTCACAAAGAAAGTACCTATGTTCCTTTGCTTCAGAAGACTGACTGGTGATGAGAACCTATGTTGCCACTGTTGCCTGTAGCCTTCCAAAAAAATTTCCGAGAACCACTACCCAAATTGAAAACCAAAGATCTTCCACAAAATTGCAACAATACCAAAAGCGTAATCCCAAAAATTTTAACAAAGAACTGAAATTTTTTTCCAGTGAAGAGAAAATAGAATAATCTCTGTGTTTTTCCCAGATCCAAAATAATATCCGTAAACAAATTCCTCAACCAAAAATCATAAATGCAACTTGCACACATGTCGAGAAGTACAAAATATCTATTAACCACTTCTCGGCAATCTTGCCTTCCAAGATTTGCATGAATTCAATTCATTTAAAATTTTAAATTTTAATATTCAAATTGCATGCATTTATTTTATTTAATTTTCTCATTTCCAAATACAAAATTTATTTACAATTTAAAATACCATTTCCACAAAAATATTTAATTTAAATAAATCTATTCACACACAATTTAAACAATATTAATTTAATTAATTAATTAATTTAATCAAATAAATTTAATCTTTACAATCAAATTACTTAACTAAACAAACTAATTAATTAATTAATTAAATATAAAAACCTTATTTCTTTAACATTTAACAATTAATTTTAAATAACAGTAAATTAAAACATAATAAACTATTATTAAAAATTGACATTTTTTCTTTCAAGCAATTAAACCAAACAGAAAAGTACAAGGCAACCTATGATTCTGAACTAAAACAGACAATGTACTATGATCGGGTTATAGACTAGACTAGGATGAACCAAACTACTACCTCCCAATCAACATATCCGTTGAGTATTGACACGCTCAAACCTGAGTAACCAGGTGGAGTCGGTGTCATGTACCTGCAATCCTGCAACCAAGCAAATAACATGCATATATATATATAAACCATTGAATAGGCACACCGTGCGAAGAAAATCACGGACATCACAGGGCACTCGCAATCGAGTGATGCGATTCCATTCTCCACACCAATACACGTCACATTAGACTGACAGATTAAATAACTGTTAGTCCATCATAAACATACATATAACAATAATCATCTGAAGGAAAACAGCTACGCTATATCGAAGCATATCATAAATCAAATATCGCAGTATAATGTATCATCATGTCACAGAGTAAATACACTGTCGCTCAAAACCAACGATCAAAATATCCAAACAAAGTACCATAGTCTAACAATGTGAAAACATAACAGCAGAAAACATAAGCATAAATGGAGGGGTACTACAGTGTTGATAGAAGTTAGCGTTGTCCGTTTGGTGGAGCCAATTGTAAAGTCTTTGGAGTTCCCCGATCTTGCGGTCAAGGAGGTGGACAAGCTACCCCTTAAATTTAAGATTCCATGTGGGGAATATTCAGATGCTTTTTTGTGTTACGTGGAGGAGGTAGGTGTATGTTATGATTCGGGGAACTACATCTTTGCCCAATATAATATAATACAATATGATAATTTTAGCTCTAAATAGTACGTATATATAATATAAATTAAAAAAAATAAAAAATTTAGAGCTACGATATTTTTAAGCTTTTGACAAGATTTTAACAGTCTTTAAAATAAATTCAAGACATACAATTTTGTTTGTTTTTTCAATGGATTAACATTGTGGCAGTACTTATAGACCCCTATATTTGTAGGCATGGCAGCATCAGATACACATGGTGCATCCCGATGGTTGGATAGCCAATGGCAATGAAAAGAAGGTATGTGTATATTATAATTGGCATAGCTACATCTATGAAAGAGAATTTCTGGGAGGTAAAGCAAGAGAAATGTGGGGCAAAAGAGAAAGAGTTGCAGAGGCCTTTTACCAACTATTGGAACTTTTGGAATAGTTGGCAGTTACACAAATGCATAGCATTGCTTTATTAAAATGTAAGCTTTTTTTTGTTTTGTTTTGCAAACAATTGCAAATATAATTGTCATTTTGTATTTGGCTAATATTTTCTTTCTTAGCTGAAAGTGTCAAGAATACTTTTATTTGGTAGTGCATGCTTATTTGTTATCACTCTTTTGTTCTTATATTTAAGTATTAAGTGATTTTGAAAATGTCTAGTTTTATATATTTTTGTTTGACGTCATAATTTGAGTTTATATAAAATTTGATTATGATTTTATGTTTTTTTAAATAATTTTTTGATAAATATAATTATCAATATATATGATTATTATAGATATTTATAAAATATTATTTTTATATGTAATTATTGTATTTAATTTTCTTTTATTTTATAAAATATTTTATTTTATTTGATTTATTTATAGGTATTTTGTTGTTTGACTCAAATTATTATAAAGCAATGTACATTTTTAATCTTTTATTAATAATGTAAGTGATATTAGAAAAAATAATGCAAATTTTTTTTAAAATATTTTATTTTAATTGATTTATTTATAGGTATTTTATTGTTTGACTTAAATTATTATAAAGCAATGTAAATTTTTTAATCTTTTGTTAATAATCTAAGTGATATTAGAAAAAATAATGCAAATTTTGTTAAAAATATTTTATTTTAATTGATTTATTTATAGGTATTTTATTATTTGACTCAAATTATTATAAAGCAATGTAAATGTTTATTCTTTTGTTAATAATCTAAGTGATATTAGAAAAAATAATGCAAATTTTGTTAATTAGATGTTCAATCCTCTGTTTAAGTAGTTTTGTCATACCATCATCTCCCTTATTTTTCTATTTTTTGGCTCTCAATTTCATGCACCCATAAAAAATCCTTTATAAACTTACTTTTGTATTATTTTTAAAAAATAATTAAATAATTTTCAATTTTTTCTCTTTTAGATTTTAATGCTAGCCTATTTTTGAATCTCCTTCACCACTATATATTTCTATGCTAGTTGTTATGAGTATTGGCTATAAGTCAAAGGCATAGACCTAACAAGTAGAAAATTTAGGCATTAAGTTGAAACTATTAAATTGTTTAAATTGATTTTTGTAAAATAAAATTTCAAAAACTTTATTAAAAAATCAAATAAAGCCACATTATATGATATCAAGGGAAACACAAGTCAAGATGCAAATAAAAGTAACAAACAAAGAAGAAATCAAGAATTTTGATCGAAGTCATAATGATCAAATTTAACATCTGTGATCTATATTCTTAAAGAATTGCCCCTCATGGAAGAGCCCCAAATGGATTTTCCAAGCTAGATTACAAAAATCTTGATTCAAAATACATAAGTTCTTAGAAATATCTTCCATGTCCCTTAGGTTGGCATGAATTGAAGTAAGGGTAGTTGTTTGTTCTTCAAGAATGTCTCCAACAATCACCATCCACATCCAACTAAAAGAGGAGGTTATTATCACTATCTAGAAGTTCTTGAATGGAGGAGTATAACTTGTGTAAGTGTAATCTCTCCTACCCCGTTTCTCAAGTATGGGTATTGTCCAATTTTGGCAAGAATGGGCATAAGATCATGGGAGGACCTTTCATGATCTTGAGTCATTGAAGCACACTTGGTGGCATCCAAGTTTATGCTCATGGTAAGCCAAATTAACTTGAAGGCCTTGAAAGTATCTTTAGAGGACATTGAGTATATATTAAGTCCACATATGTAACAAGCAAAAAAATTAGGCATTAAAAACAAGTTGAAACTATTAAATTGTTTAAATTGATTTTTGTAAAATAAAATTTCAAAAAAATTATTAAAATATCAAATAAGGCCACACTATATAATATCAAGAGAAACATAAGTCAATATGGACGTAAAAATAACAAACAAAGAAGAAATTGAGAGTTTTGATTGAAGTCATAATGATCAAATTTAACATCTATGATTTATATTTTTAAAGAATTTCCCCTCATGGAAGAGCCCCAAATGGATTTTCCAAGCTAGATAATAAAATTCTTGATTCAAAATACATAAGTTTTTAGAAATATCTTCCATGTCCCTTAGGTTGGCATGATTTCAAGTAAGGGTAGTTGCTTGGTTTTCAAGAATATGTCTCCAACAATCACCATCCACACCCAGCTAAAATGTAATTACCTTGATATGTTAAAATTAAATAATTACACACACTACACATAAACAAGCATATAAAAATGACACATGTTCATTGATCAAGTATAGAGACAAGGATTTGTATTAGATAGAAAGTTTTGAAGTATAATGTCAATATTCTAGCGAACATAAAGATGTATTTCTTATATTAGACCACATGGTCAAGTACAAAATATTACAATGAATCATATCGTGGTCTTTCCTGAAAGTATTTTTGCGATGCTTGAATCCTTCAACCACATCAAGGGCGAGAACATTGCTGGAGCACGTTTCCTCCCTACCATGAAGTGAATCACTTCTCCAAAATTCTTCCTAAAAGAAGAATGTATGACCTAGCACGAGGAAAACTAGCAATGCAAATCTGTCTGAAGTAATGGAATCGTGAAGCATGATGCCTCTACCTCTAATGATAACATGATAAACATAACAAGGAAAAAGATGGAAAATAATCATGCATCAAGGCTTATGTAGAATAACAATCACATTAAGCATTACAATAGTTCATTTCCAGCATTTATTATCATCATTTTCCATAAGCAAATAAGGCACAACCTTTTGCACCTCATAATGATTTTGTGTTGAATGATAGTATTGTTATCACAAATATGCAAGCATACACAAATGCAATTAATTTTCATGCCTCAATAATTCAAGAAATTCATTACAATTTACTTACTTGTTAAATTCATGCACAAAAAATGAGAGGTGACATAAAAGAGGAGGCTATTAAAACTATCTAGAAGCTCTTGAATGGAGGACGATAACTTGTGTAAGTGTAATCTCTCCCCCCTATTTCTTGAGTATGGGCATTGCCCAATTTTGGCAAGTTATGGAGAATGGACACAAGATCATGGGGGATCTTTCATGATCATGAGTCATCCAAGCACACTTGGTGGCGTCCAAGTTTATGCTCATGGTAATTCAAATTAACTTGAAGGCCTTGTGAGGATTTTTAGAGGACATTGAGTATATGTAGGTAGCCTTCCTCTTGCCTTTAAAGCCAAAAGACATGGGAGAAACTCAATTAACCTCAAAATAACTTAGAAAATATCTTGAGAGTCTACCCTCAATTTCAATATTGAAAACCTCATATGCATCACTTTCCCCTAAAACATGAGCAATATTCATGAACACAAGTAGTCTAGGAAAAGTTGAGGCACTTAGGATTAAGGTCACATTTACCTTGCAATGCTATGTATATGTTATGTATCTCCAACACTCTTTGAAGGTGTACTTAGAAACCTAAGGCATAATTGGAGACATAATTTATAATTTAAATTCTCCTATAATCTTGCTATTAGTTAACATATGCATTCAAGAGGGAGATGGAGCACAATGTTGATAGTTAAAATTGTCTTTAGATTGATTTATGGCACTTTCTCTTTCCTAGGAACTAGAGGAAGAAGTTGAGGATCTTATCATACTGGATGGGACGTACATGAGTTAGTGGCCTCTAAGATGGAGTGCTAGAATCAAGATTTGAGCCATTGGAAATTTATGGGTCAAAAATTCTTTTGCAATTACATTTCTATTTGTGGACTCATTGATTGAGCCCATGTGATTTCTAGGTGAAATTGAATTATTTACTATTATTGGAAGATGATACTGAAGGTGAGAAAGGGGTTTCCAAATGATATGATGGTTTTGGTATACATTGTTTTGGTGAAGCCATTTATGGTTTTGGCTTGTCTCTTTGCTTATATATTGAAGGTGTGTACATGTTGGGATATGGAGTTGTACGCCATTGCATAAAATGTTATATTATAATGTTGTAATCAAATAATTATTTAGTTGTGATGCACTTTGGTGGTTTGGTTAATCACACCATGTAACTATTTGGGGACCACTTGATGTTGTATTGTAACATTTCTTTGTTATTAATATGCGAGAGATGTGAGATAATAATTTAATATTGGGGAAACATTAAATAAAGTGAAAACTTAGTACCCAATATTAAATGAAGGATAGTGGCACACAGTTTTATCTTACCAAGTTTGGTTGTATTTATGTGAGCTTGTATCTATAAAAGCAAGCACATGTTTAGTGGTTAAGGTTGGTTGGGTGAATGGGCTATCACTATTGAGTCTTTCTAAGGAGTGCATATGTGAAGCATGACATGAGATGTGTGGATTCATGCTTGGAAAAATGAGGATGCATTGGAGAAGCTTGATGCTTTAGAGGTATTCATTGCAACTCTTGTATTACTTTTTTGCTAAATAATAGATGGAGTATGGATGCTTCTGGAGGTTGAGCTTTTCTCTCTTTAGGGTTTTTTTAGGGTATATCTTGTGTTATTTTGTGGTTTGTCTATTTGATCTATGCATTATGGTTATGGGTGGCTTCAGAATAGTGGTCTACAAATTACATGAGGAAGGAAATTTGTTTTTTTCCTTTTCCCCAAACTCAAGGGGTTTGGTCAAACCCAATGGTTCGACCAAACCTCATTACGGGTTCGACCGAACCCACAAAACCTAAATAAAAATAATCATATTTAAATGGGCTCGATCAGACATGGGTTCGACTAAACCCCCTTAAATATGACAAAAAACAAAAACATTCACATTTTGACTATCATTTTCACTTTGTAAATTTACCAGTTGCTTTCCCTGGTGTGTACGGTGAACCGAGACTGTGACGACAAGCAAACTGACTTCTTCTTTCTGGTGAACGCAAACTCAACTTTGTCTCTCCAAACTTCATAAACCTGACTTGCATTTCGAGCACCAAGTATTTGAAATTCAAATTGTTTAGAGTTCAAAATGCATTTATTTGTTACATTTTGAAACCCTAGATGCAATTTTTTTCAAATTTGTTGAATTCAAATTGGATTTGCTTCCCCATTTTTCATACATTTTTATGTCCTATGTGTAAATTAATTATGCCTTCCCATTTCAACAATCAAAGCTATGGAAAACCTGCTCCTAAATGGAAAGACCAAGTGAAACATATATAAGAACTTAATAGCATATGGAAACAAACAATATAAAGTTATGAAGTTCAAATAGAATCACAAATTGTATCATTTGTAACATTAAAAATGTCCATCTCTACACATTTTTGGTGGTACCTATAGGTATTGCACAATAAGATAGAGGATGTGAACTGATTAAGACTTGTATAGTATTTTAAAAGGAATTTGAGGTGTGGAAACACTTCCCATATTAACCTATCAAGAGATAAATATGCAAAATAGATTTAATTTTAGTTACAAGAAAAATGTATAAATTATAAATTTATAACTTAATTATGTACATGGGAAAATCCTCTTGGAAGAAAAATCCCACAACCAAAAACATGAACCAATTATATTATTTGATAATAATATCATTTACAATAAAATATTCATGTGCATACCCTTATAGTAGTATCATCAACATGTGATTCATATGGAGTAATTTATAGTAGCATGATGATACCTATAAAATCATTATGCTTTCTCCATCTCATGCACCCATAAATAGGAAAATTTTAAACCATAAACCAAGTGTGGTTTACCAAAGCCATGAGCCAAAATAATGACCTAAAAATGGCACCAAATTTGGCACAAATTCCAACACCATATTCCTTGACTTGGTTTATAGGATGTATTTAGAAAATTCTTTACATCTTTTCAAAAAAAATCAAATCCTCCTCCTCATAACTGACACTCCATTTTTGATATATTCAAACCCATTATTTAAGATGATCTTGATGGTTTTCATAATTCTAATCAATATTCTAGTGTAACCCCCCTTTTTTATTCTCTTATGTGTCATATAACATTTCATAAGTAATTCCCATCTTACAATTTAATACAATGCTCTTACAACTTCTTAAATATATAAAAGGGACAACCCTAGTTCAATTAGGATTATTTAATTATTATCACCTACATCCATTCATTACATGTTATTAGTTTTTAGTTGCACACATTATTAGGAAATATGCATTGTCTAAGCAATTGGGGTATATTGCATGTTTGAGAGTGTTTTCCTTGATCTTTTATCTAGTTAAATTAATATCCTTTAAAATCTTGTTTTATGGAGTTTTCATCTTAACTCTAATATGGCTAGCAAATAAAATGACGATTGAATCATTTTTTGATATAATAGCTAATGACAACCATATAAAGAGCCACATTAAAGAAGATGAAAAATAATGATCAAGACTATGATTTAGATACATATGTTGCTAAACAAGATATTTTCCTAAATTGATAATTATGTATTGATGCACCTCTCCACCCTAAATATCCTCACTCATTGGCTAGTAATTTATATAATGTATTAGGTGGCTATCCTTAGGGAATTAATACTATTCATAATATTACCACTCTAATGGATTTTAATAATGTTGTACCCTCTATGCATCCATCTACCCTTCTTCCTCTTATAATGATTCCTCCTATCATACTATAGTTACCACTTCCATGGTATCCACCACCCATGTCCTACCGCCTTTCTCTCCACTAGTATTTTTCTTATCTCCCATCCTTTTATATATGTTCACACCATTGTTACTACTAGCACTATCCTATATAGATATGTTCTTCATACCATTCCTCCTTATCCTATGAAAATCTAACCTTATAGTGTAACTTCTCCTTCCATTACCATGTCATTACCTTTCTAGACCTTCCCCTCTTTATACATTCTCCTTTTTATCCTACACTACTCCTACCACTAATATATCCCTATACCTTGGATATACTATTGAAGAAATTTAATGACTTTCAATATCGCAAAAATTAGACCCATATTTTTAAACATAAAATGTGTATAATAAAGCACAATCCATGCTTCCTAATTCAACTTCACTAATATCTATCAAATTAACTTAGGTTCATTACAATAAGATAATCATATAGCCATAATTAGTTGTCAAGATAATGGTAAAGTTTTCAATAGCCATATTTATCCTTCCACATGCCACCATTAGACATACACATAAGATTCATGAACATCCATACCTATGAGCATCCAAATACAAGAAATATAACTATATATCATGCACATCATCAACATACACATAAAATATCACACCCATCATCAACACAACTAATAGTTCCCATATCATATTATCTATGTTCTCATACAAATGTGTCTTCAAATACATCAAAGCACTCATGAGTAAATCCACTCTTGTAGAGCATACACACAACTAAAAAGGTGCCCCTAAGGTATTTGTCTCCTATATCTATCCTCTTAGCCTATCCTTCTCTATGGATATGTTCCACTCATATCTACCACCCTGAGGTGATCCATGTCTCAATCCTTGTCAAGGTCACTCCTCCTCTCTACCTATATCCTTTCTCAATGAGCTAGATCTATCACTGCTACTCCCCAAAACACCTACATTTAAATATTAAAAAAATGTTTAATAAATCATACAACATTGATTAAAACTAACTAAACAATGAAAGCATTTAATATTATAACACCTTATGAATTATATTGAATGTCCCCATCTTGAAATTTATAGCCATCAATGTCAATCACTTATTCATACTATAGCTTTGTTCTCCAAAACAACTACATTTATATAAAAGTGAATTTTTAAGAAAAATAATATTTAACCTACTTTTAACTCAACAATAATGGATGTATTTCAATCATAAACTCTTCGTACTCATAACAGAATCATGGCCTAGGTAGAGTATAAAAAATGTTGTTTCCAACCTTATATGTAAATCTAGAGTTAGAGTGCCAAAATTGTTGAATTTCATCCTTTCTACTAATAATTAGCTTCTTATTGACTCATGGAAGCCTACTGCTAAAAGCCCAAGTTTGATTTTCAATAGGAATTTCTAATCATGATCTTATTGATAGTACTTTTGATAATGTTTTACGATTTAGGCTTAATTTAAAACAAGTTTACCTTAATAATTAAACCTTTTTATTTTTTTAATTTCTTACTAATGATGTTATTACTCTATGAGCAACTCTTTTATCTTTTTCCTTACTATTATTTACAATAGAATTGAATGCATTACAAAAAACTTTAACAACAATATTATTTCAATCAAACTTTTTGTTTACATGAATCTTTGAAATTTATTTAGTAAAGGTCTCATTTTGTACATCTTTAGTAATTGTATAAAAATTTGGAATTTTTTGGTTAATGTCTTATTGGAAAACCATTCATTGAAAATTTTTGAAGCCCACAACCGAATGGTTTGTGATGACCTCTTTCCTTCAAGAATTTCTATTATGCTCATCAATTTCAAACCATTTTGGGGTTCTTGAATGTTTTTAAATTTTAACAAACTCATTACAAAAAGATGGATTTTGAATTTCTTTTTCTTCTTCACAAAGGTTCTCTCTTCTTATGTAATTTGGAGACACATTGAGTTTCATTGGTTCATGTGAGCTATCAATTTAATCATTGTTATCAACAAGTTGATTATTGAGTGCAATTTCAATGTCATAGGGTTCATATCCACATTAGTCAAGAAATTGTTGATGTATTTCTTCTTCTTCTTCTTCTATGATGCTACTCTTATCAATAGGTGTTCCATCAAATTTTACAATATTTTCACATTCATGTTCAACATTTTTATTTTCAATATTATTGTCACTTTCATTTTTTAAACATTTCATTATATTGAACATTAAAATATCCAATTTAAATGTCATTTAAGGGTAAATAAGGACCTTCATCTTCTTTCAATAATTAACATTAGAAATTAATACTTGGTTCATATTGTATACCCACCTCCCAATGGTCTTGGAATGGATGCATTTAGATGGAGAAGGATTTCAAAAGGCTCATGGTACTTGTGGACCCCTCAAAGGCATGATATATAACACATGAACTTTATTTATGAAATTTGGTCTTTTGTTGTTGGCTTCTAGTATGAATGTTATCTATACTTGGTGGAATTCTTAGTTGAGACTCTCAATCTTCCATTGTTGGTTTCTAGTGTGATTATACAATATGCTCGCCAAACTATATTAATTTCTAATGTTAATTATTCAAAGAAGGTTTTGTTTCATAAGAAGAGACCTATGTTCACATATTCCAAGGCATGTTATTATCCACAATGCATGACACTTCTTCGTGCATCTCTACCAAGTTCTAAATAGATACAGATTTGCCATTTCCATGGAGGAGATTGATGATTTTGTACTGATGTATTCAACCAATGTGCTTTTGTAACATGTTGTAATTAGACAATTGGTCATTTGTACTAGGACCTCACTGGTCTTTTTGATATTTTGTAAAATTTGTTACTCGGACTGCAACTGGGGTTTTCTTGCTGGTTCTTTCCCGCCAGTATGTCCGCCTGAACCAGCTATATGTAAAATATTATATATAAATAAAATTATAAGTGGTCTCCCACTTTTTCTTTAAAAAAAAAGTTCTTGTAAATTTCCACATCTTTTTCCTTGACACAGTTGCTATTTCTTAAAATATTTCTTATGATTTTTCATAATGTTGACCAGTCAATACTTTACTGTAAATATTCTATAGTCATGTGCTCTTAAATGTCATAAGAATATGTCATAATTGTAAGTTTTAGACAAAAAATATGATATGATATGGTGGAAAAAACCAAGATACAAGTTGGTTTAGTTCTCATAAACTCTCTAAAAAATAATTGAATTCCTACATCCTAACTAGAAATACCATGAGGGGTTTAGATCCCATTTTAGACAAAAAATATTCTTATACTCATCACTAGTTCACTTGGACCAACTAAAGAGATGGTGAACTAAGGGAAACTTAGTTGTATTGATAGATTAAAACTTAGTTATTTCTCTTTCCATTGTCCCTCTCCACAAAACACCCTTATTTAAGTAGATTCTATTAAACCTATCTCACATATCACCTCCCTTAAACTTTTCAAACTTCTTATTCCTCATACCTAATAATCTATCCTTCAAGCTCAACACTTCCCACCTCAATCAAATTGATCACCTTGCTTGCATAATATCCCTTTGGTTGATGTTCCTAGACCTCATCAAAATGGTAAGTGGATACAATTGTGGAATGATGCGATTAAATCTATTGCACTACCTTACTATGATCTTACAATAAGAATATGGCTAGAAAGAGATCTAGAATGGAAAAAAATTATAGATCCAAATAGAAAAAAAAAACTTGTTTTGGCTTTAGCACTTACTAATAACTTTTCTACAATGAGTGGTTGCTTTCGTTGAAATAAAACTTAGAAGATTTGAACTTAAGATAGAGGATCTCAATTAAGAGATAGACTACATTGGATGAAAGGATATAAGGGATACAAATTATTTTTTAGTTATCTCGAAAATATTTACATTCTCGAGAGTGGATAATATCTATCGCTGATCAAGAGAGGTAGTTCCATGACAACTCTAATGATATTAAATCCATTTTCCTCCAACATTTCAAATAATTTTTAATTGATCCAGTTGAAGGAGATCCACGCAAGATATAGTGAAAATTATATACAAATTATATATACTTTTAACATATATACATGTATGGCTGGATTAGTGAGATATTTATAACAAGTATGCAATGAAGTCAAACTTTATTAGATTTGATTCTTAATAAATTAGTTTTAATTCAATTTATAGCTTTATGCAATCTATAAGTTTAAATAGTTTGATGGTATCTAAACTTTATACATATAAAAATATGATAAATGTCTGATTATTTTGCTTTCCAATCTATAATTTTTTGATGTTCTTGGCTATATAATTGAAGTTCATTTATGTTAACAACTATTAGATTAAATATTTTTATCCCCAATTATTTTCAAATAATTTTATACTAATTTTGTATTCTTATTCTTTCTTTCATCGTTTCATTTAAAATTTGAACCATTTAAGGATGCTATGTTATAGATTATAGTTGTCTTCCAATTCTTTTTAAATTGTTAATGGTATGAAAATATTATTGATGAGTAGATGAATTATTACAAGTTCTATTTTAGATTTGTATTCCCTTTATCTAGATATATTATTTACTAAAGTCTCATTATTTTTTTAGGTGTACTATATATATATATAAAACATGGAAAATGCAGATCATGTTCCACTTGTGCTAGATTCTTTGTTTTCAAATGCTAGTAATGAGATTAAAAAATTGAGAGATTCATTAGCACAAGGTGCAAACCTGGGGATATATAGTGAACCATGCATGTTAATATTGCATAGTCTAGAGAAACTAAAAGATGAACTTGAGAGGACTAGTGCATATTCCCCAGATAGAGTGATTGTTATTCTTTCCCGCATGCGGGAAGAAGTACATGGTGACGTTCCCCTTAAACAAATACAAGATAGTGTCACCAAATAAATGATAAAAGCCACTTGTTTTCCATTTTATCAAAATGTGCATAAGGTTAGGGGATACCAGGTCACTAGATGTGTCGATCATGCTATGGCCTCATTGATCTACCCATGATTTCTCATAGCACATGGTCTATACCCAAACAATGACTAGATTCCATTGTATTTTATTTAGTGGTTGTATGTTGAGATCCATTTGGGCCTCAAAGTTAACTACCTGGACATTCCACCATATGTTGGTCAGAGGTGTGGTAGGATTGCTGATAGGCCCACCTATCGTTGAGAAGATAGACCACCCCCAGTGTTTAGGGTATTGGTTGGTGACAGGTCTCCTGCTCTCACCCCAGCTCTAGCCCCCATAGTAGATGAGGTTGTCATTGCTTCCCAAAAGGAAGCAATTGACACTGTAGGTAACATTGCGGCTGCCACCACCAGGATATCTGATGATCGTGTAGGTCAGTATTTGATGTCCAGACATTCCCGATCCACACCATTTTTAGCACAGTGGACCACCATGGATCCATTTATAGTGGCTGGCATCCCTACTCCTACACAACTTGATGCACTTACAGGAGATATGTCACGCATGACTGCATTTTTTGGCTAAGGACCTGTTGGAGGCATATGCACACATTGCATTAGAAAATGGGATTAGTATAGAGCATGTTAGAGAGCATTTGAGATGCATAGGTCGTTTAGTTCTAGGATCCCATCACTCTCAACCGAGCACTAGTGCACATCAGGATCCACCTATAGTTCATATGACAGTTGCACAGACTATGGGTTTTACTGATATGTTGATTGGTTCTGGTTCATCATCACCAATGCCATCTCACCTTCATAGTCCTCTACATTCATCATTTATGGCACGACATGGGATAGATCAGATGGATGCAGATGTTGATTCGTTGCTTGATCATTTGGTGGATATGGTGGAGGCGACTGTTTCAGAGGACTTAGGTCATCTGATATCAGATGATGTGCATGTATGTGTGCATGTGCATGTGCATGTTTCAATTCTTTTTTCATTATTTTTAATTTTTTTTTAACTAGATACTCATGTAAGTTGATATATATGTGTATATATATTGTTACAAGTGGACATACCTCATATCACTCCTAGCCTTGGTCCAGATCGTGTGCATGATCGATGTGACTATGTGGATGAATATGCTGTCAGTGGACAAGTGAGTTTTACATTTTTATATAATCACACGTGTATATGTACATGCAATATATTTATGTATGCATAGATATAGATTGATATTTAAAAATACAAGTTCATTTAAAAATAACTTTCATAAAATTTATTTAATATAAATTATATGTATTTAACACATCTTGTACACAATTTTATTTGTAGGGTTCAGCACATCCATCAGAGCAGGACCGTTCTCATTCAGATGGCCATTCGTCTAGGAGTAGACATTCATATTAGGCCATGCACTCTAGATTTATGATCTTTACCACATGTATTTGATTATATGATGATCTTTAATAGTATTTGATATTTGATGATCTCTAACTTACATTTTCTTATATGATATACATACATTTGCTTATTTGTTGATCTTTAGTATTCGACATTTGATGATCTTTAATTTACATTTTGCTTTTATGATATGTACATATATTTTCTTATATGATATATACATACATATGCCTCTTTGCTTATAATATGTGTTATGTTTATATATATTGAATCCCTTTACATGTATATGTGCATGTGTTTGCTTATGGTTTTAAACACATGTTTATTACACATATGGCGTATGCATTTTCTTTAAATATTCAATATACATACATGTTTTCTTATTTTATGATCTCAACAACTTACATTTCCTTTATATCTTACTATACATTTTATCTCTCTAGTAGAATTTTAGGGAAATCAATGCCACTTTTATAATTAAGTTCTAACCATGTTGATCACAATAAAAAAAAAAATAAAATTAAATGACTTAAGCAACATGAACCATTGAGTTGAGAACAAGATATAATCTTTTCGGACAAGTAACTTGAAATTCAATTCAAATATAATTTAAGAAAACCAATTCAAATTATATCGAAAGCTATTATAATGCTTTGACAAGTAACTTGAAATTCAATTCAAATATATCAAGAAAAAAATTAACTAAATTATACCTCTATTATACATTTTCACAACTAACTTGAAATTCAATTCAAATATAATTAATAAAATTCAATTCAAATTATACTCAAATATACATTTTTGACACTTTAACAAAATTTAAAATTAGATATGTTGTGCATACCTATGAATTAAATAACAAACTCCACAATGAAATAACTTGTTTGTTTACTACTTGATTCATTTAAACTAGAGGATCTAGTTATTCCATGTACACTTGAATAATTTTGATTCACTTGGAGCGCAGATTTTGGAGAAGTTTTTGCACATTTATCAAGGAGGCAAATATTGGAGCTGGACAACTTTTCATTTTTATCAATCAAGGCAGAATTTGGAGGATAATTTAACTAATTTGGTAGAGGACTTGTTTAGAGTCATCTTTAAGTTGAAGAAGAAAATGGGACAACAAAGAAAAAGGAAAAATGCATCTCAACAAAAATTGTCAAAAGAAGAAGAACAAAAGAGGCGTGATCAAAACTTGAAAATTATCATAGAAAGAAACAAGGTACATGCTTGTTTCTTCTCACCAAGTGTGTGTTTAGGACTTTACTTTGAAGGTTTCTTAATCATCATTAAATTTTGAATGACTATAAATACTTTTAAATGTCCTCAAGTCATCTCTGGTCATGCAAGTTGCAATGTTTATATGTGGATCCTTGACTCCACCTCTTGAGCCAATTCTCTTTGTTTCAATATTTGTGTTTTGTGTCTTGGTCTTTTATTTTCATCACCACTTCAATGTTCTCCAAATTATTTTATGTTTTATGCTCTAGGGATTCCTCAAGCCGAGTCGAGCCAAATCTAGATATTGATCAAACTAATCCGCTTTGAAGAACACATGGACCTTTGAAGTTAGGAGGAGACCTGAAGTTCAAACAATTCTGTTTAGAGGGGTCAAGACTTCTCTCTAACGGGTATGGATAAGCATATAAAACTAGCACAAACTTCTCTCACTTATAGCTCATCATGTTTTATCAGTTTGTTTGCTTGCATACATAAACTTCACTTATATTTAACATCATCTCTCACTTTTGTTTGCAAAATATTTTGCGACACATGTGTAGGAAGGGCTCAACAAGCAGGAAGTTTTCATTCTCAAGTCGAGCCAAATATAGACATTGGATCAAATGAATCCGTTCAAGAATGCATGGTCCTTGAAGATAGGGAGGAGGCACAAGTTCAAACAATGCATGTTGGAAAGGGGTCGGGATCACTTCCTCCTACTGGTATGGATGGGCATATAAAACTAGCTGAGAAGGTGGGGAAACAAATTTCTCATAGAAGTTTAGATCATTTACTTGAAATGGATATGGAGAAACTAAAATATTATGCCAACCAGCCTTATAATAAGAGAAAGAGGTCAATGACTAAATTTGTAAATGGAATGATCAATCATCATTTCAATCATCTTGATACACTTGAAAAAACCCAATTGTTATCATTATTTACTTCTTCGTGATGAGCTCAAAGATTCATTTCAATTGTTGGGTGTCCATTCAACATCAAATAAGAAGAAACACATGGGATTACAAAAGGATATTGTTCAAAATGTTAAAAAGGGTTTAGATTCCATTGGGAAAGGATCTCAATTAGTGGATAAGGCCACTACAAGAAGGGTGATGTTGACATCTATTGTACATCAAGATATAGCAAGAAAAAAAAAATGTCTACACTTTCAACTGAAATTAGTTATAGTAGAACCACATTGATAAAATATGAGAAAAAGAGAAAGTTTTTGGATGAGAGTTTAGAAGGCAATTGGGAAATTATGTGTAGAGCTCCCCGTTCTGACAGGATTGAAGATGTTGTTAGGAACTTGGTCTCAGGTTTTTGGCATGATCAGAATCATCCATAATCAAATACTAGAGATGTTATGAGACACAGGATTGGGCCTAGTATTTATGAAAATTATATCAAACATTGGCTAGACATAACACAATTTGAGATGTATATGAAATTTTGTAATGCATATCCTCATATAAAGATTGGGCAAACAATGTTTCAAAGGTTAAAGCCATATTATGTGAAGATAAACAAGTTTTTTGAAACTTGTCATTATCATATTGAATTTGATCTCTATTATCAGGTGTTTCAAAAGATGAGAGAAGAAAGATATGGGTTTCAAAATGCACCTCCTAAACAAGGAAGTTTGTTCATAAAGTCTATATTATGTGATCATGAAAATGGACCTCAAATAAACTGCATAAAAGGAATTTGTGAGACATGTGGAAATTTGGCTAA
>VDFB02000008.1:208225272-208338175 GCA_007258455.2 Sequoia sempervirens | reverse complement strand
AAATTTTGATTGTATTCTACAACAAAAATCTTTAAATATGGTCATACGGCCATCAAATTTAAGCCCTGCCTCCTACCCCCACTCTCCCTTTCTCTCCCACTCCCTCCATATCTCTCTCTCAAGTCATAATTTAAAAAATATATAATTAATATTTATATTAATATTAAAAATTAATTTTTAAAAGATTGGGTTCGACTGATCATCTTTAGAATGTTCAACCGAACCCAATTTAAATCATTTTTTTTATTCTATGTTGAATGGATTCGGTCGAACCCCTGTTCGACTGAACAATATTTTTTTGTTCGACCGAACCAACATTTTTTCACTCTCATCCATTGAGGCACCAAAATTGCTGAGAATTTTGCAATTCAAAGCTCGATTTGAGAATGAAAATGGAGGAGATATCAGAAACCCAACTAGTATCAGGTTCCCCTCAAAACGAGCTAGCCAATGAATATAATTTTAATATGTTTTGATTATATTATCTATTTGTTTTTTAAGATTTATTAAATATAGGTTTTTCACCGAAAACAAAACTCTATGTTCTACACATGTGGAAAAATAGAAGATTATAAAAAAAAAAAATTAAAATATGAGTGCACCAGATATTGGAGTCCTTGATCCAACAAAAAACAAAAAAAAAAGAATTTTGATACATACAATAAAAGTTATGCATTATATAGTCATGTTATGTCTAAATTGTAATTGATTTGACTTTGAAACTTGATTAAAGAAAAAATATTCAATAAAAAACTATCTAACCAAGTGGAAGCACTAGATATCAGAGTTAAAAATCTAAATTTGAAAGAATTGGAATTTTATCTATCAAGGAAAAAAAGTTATGCATTATAATGTGTCACTTTTAAAACCTGTTTTTTGAAAACCAATTTTCATGGGAGATGGAAAAAGAAGTGCAATCTGATTCCAAAAATTTTGAAAAAAATATTTTTAGAATCTATAGACAAAATGTGACAAGACTCTAGTTTTCATCATCTTCAAATTCCTCATGGTTTAATCGCTAGAGGTGCTCGAATGTGAAGATTTAGTTAAAAAAAAATCAGTGTCCAGTTTGGCCAAAAATCGTAAACCACTATTGTGGCATCACCCTATTAGGTTTTTTGCATGATTCAACATGAAAATTTAAATCAAAAGAGACTGATGAACATATGCATCCATGATTTTTCTCATAATCAGTATCCTATTTTTCTAACCGATTTTCTCCATGAAACATAATTATATAGAGTTAGGAGTTCAATTTGGGATTTTTCCATTATAAGAACACACAACTAACAAAATAAATCAATCAACCACCACAAGATTTACCCCCCAAATTACTCAATTAATAAACACCCCCAACAATATATGATCTGGTACTTTATGCTTAGTTCAATTAAAAGTGCCACTAGCCAAAATTAGCAAAGTGAACTTGATCTTAGTGCTTACAGATATCAAATTTGGCCACAAACTCAAAGTAAAATTCTTACATAATGAAATCAATTTGATAAAACCACTACATTTGCATGAAAATAATGCACTTTCAAAAATATTACACCCAAAAATGTTACTATAGGAGCAAGAATGGAGACCTAAAAGTTCCAAAAAAATGAGAACAAATCAACATCTGTG
This sequence comes from Sequoia sempervirens, assembly GCA_007258455.2. Classification (NCBI taxonomy): domain Eukaryota; kingdom Viridiplantae; phylum Streptophyta; class Pinopsida; order Cupressales; family Cupressaceae; genus Sequoia; species Sequoia sempervirens. The sequence goes on along the minus strand of VDFB02000008.1, from coordinate 208,336,549 downwards.
TGAATCTATGTTTTTTAGAGAAATTAGGTACCAAAATAAAATACCAATTACATCACTGTGAAGAGCACAAAATTCTATCCCAAATAAAAAATAATGCTCCAAAAAAGGAGGTCTTGAGCCCGAGTTACAAGCCTCTGAATTTTACTTCCAAAATGAAAACTACATTAGAGAGGGGGTGCCCAAATTGAGGGTCAACTTGTTGACATCAACCTAACACAACTAACTTTAGAAAAAGCGGCTAACAAAATATTATTTCACTGAAAAATTTGCTACATAAATGGAATATTCTACCAAATATTCTAATAAATATTTGGGATGTCAATGATAGAATCTAGTGTTAAAATATATAATATTCTTTGACCAATCGGTGGTTGGAAAAATTCTATGGTAGCCAAAATATTTGGGCGGGTGGTATATTCAATCACTACCAGAATATCCTCTATCGACGATGGTATGGTGGAATCACTAAGAAGGTTACGATAGTCTATGGCATTGCATCATGTGGCATGATTGTAGGCAACTCAACACTAAAGGTACTCTACAATACTTTTCTATGATACCTACAAGTTCTACTCAATTTTTTTTATTATATATGTATATTTATATTTAAATCAAAAGACTATTTAAATAAAAAAATGATTTTTTCTCATCATATCGCATGAGCAACTTAGTTTTTACAACTTTGACCTGTAATTATGATAGTCATATGGATGAAAAAAGGGAAATTTTTTCATCAAGCTCTAGGTGAAGTGCTTGGATTTTGATAATTCGACAATCACCCTAAGGGTTTTTGGGTCTCCTGGACATGATGGAAAGATCTATTTTGACTCAAAGAGCTCTAAAATTGTAGTTACCTCTTAGATCTAGTAACCACTTCTCAATTTCAAACCCTCATATATCTAGCCTCAAATGTCCAATTTGGACAAAAAGGAAAAAATGAATTTCTTGAACCCTTTGAACACAATGGTGAGCTCATATCTACACCAATAATCTCGAATTTTGACCTACAATACAAAGACACAAAGAAGAAACCCCCAAATTTGGTATTTCTTTCAAGGATTATTTTCTCTAAATGATCATTTGATGCAAAAGAATATCATACTCAACTTTTCAAGATCTACCACGATTTGCAACCTAGATCTCTCAATGAAGACTAACATGAAGCAATCCCACAAGCTTTGATATATCATACAAGATTTGGTATAGAATACTCTAAACCATACAAGATTTGACTAAAGATTATAGCCACCCAAGATCTAGGAACTTTATGAAAGCACAAGAGATATCACCTATGAAATAATAATGCTATTCTATCAAAGGATGCAAATGATAGATTATGATTTTTATGATTGTTATTTACACATGATAACCCTTGATTATATAGCCAACACGAGACATAGGATTAGACAAGATCATGAAAAGTATCTAAATCCTATGTCATGAGACAACTAACATTTTATGACATATGGCACAAGCATTAAATGACAAAACATAAGATAAGATCTAATGCCAACTAAGACTTCATAATGAGGTTTGTAGATGCCACTTCTCATCTTTACTAATGACCTTCAAAAAATTTAGATAATGTTATTATTGGCCAAATATGTTTAATGAAGCTTATCATTGGGTATCTAAATGCAAAGAGTGTAAGCAATTTGTTGGTAAACCTCAACTTGTCGTTGTTCCTTTTGAAACTAATAGTGATTGAAGAGAATTTTCAATAGTGGGGGTTAGATTTCATGGGACCAATTAATCCTACTTCAAGTGTTGGTCACACCCATATCTTGACAACTATAGATTATTTTACTAAATGGGTTGAGGCTATACCAATGAAACATACTACCTCAGAAGTAGTCTACAATTTTATTAAGGAGAACATCTTGGTAGGTTTTGGAGTTCCCCAAAAGTTAGTGATAGATAATGCAAAAAATTTCTCATCCTTGAAGCTCATCCTTTTTGTTATGAACATGGAATTTCTCCAGATCATTCATCTGATTATTACCCTGAAGGTAATGGTCAAGCTAAATCTAGAAATACAAATTTGGTGTCAATCATGAAGAATCTTGTAGATGAAAATCAAAAGAATTGGTACAAGAAGTTATATGAGGCTTTATGGTTAGATAGGATTATGCTAAAAAGATCCATTGGAATGTCTCTATTTGAGTTAGTTTATGGCATTGGTTCAGCTCTGGATCAATGCAACATCATGGGGGGTGGGGGGGAACTAGGCCCCTAAGTGGCAATGAAAATTTAGAAAAATAGAGTTATGCAAGCTGACATAAAAATTTGAATAGGTTATTAACATAATTTCAAAAATATGTAAAAATAGAATTTGTAGAAAATTGAATCTAGTTTTTAAGCTACTAGTATTTTTTTGAAAAAATAAAACTATTTAGTGAAATTTTCCAATTTTAATGCAATAGTATTAATTTTTTTTGAAAAATCAAAAAGAAGGTGTTTGTCAGGCCACCATAATGGGGAGAAAAAATAAATATTTTTTTTTTTCTGAATCTCTCAATATTAGTAGCGAAAACATACCCAAATGTGACACGTATTTTTTTATAGTTTGTTGGTAAGTAAATATTTAGTAATGATTTTTCTAGTAGGAATTTTTAAACATATTAAAAACCATTTGTCCAACCACCCTAACTTGGTCAAAAAATTATGAAATCTATTTATTTATTTTAAACTATAATTTGTGAAGCATATTGTGTGATGCATCTTTCGTATTGAAAAAAAAATTTAACCGTTTAAAAGTTATAGATGTTCAATTAGCCTATCAATCAGGACTTTACACATAGTACATGTAGAAAATCAATAATAATTACCTATTAAATATAAAATAAAGCATATTTTATATTGGTAGAATGTTGTCAAATTGTTGAACAAATCATTTTTGTTTCATGAAAATTGGATAAAAAAGTTTCTAGAATGATGGATGAAGTTAAAAAAACTCTTGCAACCCCTATAAACACATTGGGGATGTTGATTTTTAGGTTGGTCACCCCCAATCCAAATTCAAGTCCCTATTTGGATGGCCTTTACTTGTGTTTGGGTGGTCCTTCTTTGTTTAGTATTTTGTCCAAAATCCACCAATCTTTGTTTAGACAACCTTGTCCTAGGTTTGTGAAATCTTGGCATACCTAGCTCCTAGTCCCAAATTCCATCCATCATTCAAAGGCCTTATCTACAAATAGGTGGTCATGTTCTATCTTTCAATGGTTTTGTTTACCATTCAAAAACTAAAGAGTAGAATTTTGGCTTAAAACATAGATCTAGCTCCCTAAACACTAAGGAAACAATAAAACACCCTTCACACACCATATTCAAAAATAAAACGTTTCATCGTTCACCTTAAACACCATATGTCAAACCAAACATTATACCTCTCTTGACAAGGAGAAACTTACAACACATCCCCTAAACATCTACAAAATTGACACTATACCATTTAGAATAAAAAATCAAACCTTTAACAACTTGAATCAAGATCTTAAATCACAAGAAAGCACCTCATAATTCTCTCTTGAGAAGATAGCCTATCTCAAGTTGGAAATGTAGGAGAAAATGGTGTCTCCTCAACACCCCTAAATCAGCTGCTAGACCAAAACAACTTCCACGAGAAAGAGAGAATGGCTAGAAGGCTTGCTTCACAATGCAAGATTGATTATGGTTAAATATCCATGAATACAAACATACAACGAAGCCTTGCTAATATAGGAAAGGTTGAAATGTGGGACTAGTCCATAACTGTCACAATAAATGCATAAGAAAATTCCTAATTAAAGAGACATGACTCCACTATAACTCACTCTTGAGATTAGAAACTAGGAATCTAACTCCTAAGTAAGCTTATGTTAGTGTAATAATTAATTAATTACACTAACACCTCCCCATAAGTGCAAAATAGGGAGAAATTATTATGCAATGATGCAAGGATGCAATGATGGGTCCCGACTATGAGGCCATGTTAGGTACCCATTTACAAATGCAAATGCAAACAAACTCTCACAAGTGGAGAAAAGGAGAAAACCCAGTGGGAAAAAACTCCTCTCCAAAAGAGAGAAAAACAAAACAAACAAACATGATGTATGGAGGACTCAATGAATCCCCCCAAGGACAACATCCATCATGCGTATAAAACCAATGAAGAAAAGATATCCCCTCCCATGATGAAGAAGCTCCAAAGCCGATAAAGAATGCATGAAAACAAAAGATGACCTAATTTCTGCAAGCAACACATCTCCCCTTAGGAAGAAACAAATCCACAAGTTGATGAAGAAGCCACTCCATATCCAACTGAAAGGAGGAAGAATGAATGCTCAACATGTATGCCTCTGAAAACTAAGTAGGAGCCTCCAAGCTTGAATGAGCCACAACATAATCATGGTCAAACTCAAGTGAAGGAGGAGACTCATGAATGTCAATATCTAAAGACAAAGTAGATGGTAGAATAGTTGTGCTAAAATTGTCATCAAAGAGGAGCTAAATCCCCTCAAGTGTGTCCTCCAAATCTGCAATATGAGACCCCATGAACAAGTTAGAAATCGATGTCAAATACTCATCCTACAAAGAAAGATCTAATATGATCACCCTGCTGAATAGAAGCACCAATTGTTGAAGAAGCAGGAGGTGGAGGAGTAGGAAGCTCAGCACTGGTCTCTAGAATACCAAGGTGTAGATGACCAAACTTCTCCTCACTATCATGGTTCACACTCAATGGAGTGTGTAATGCAGTCAAAGGAAAATTATCACCATCTGAAGCAAAATGTGAAAAGGAATATACAAGAGATGAATGATCAACCATCCCAATAGCAACAATATCCCTAGTCTCCAAGTCCCTTATGTACACCCTATCTGGAGTGAACTCAACTTTTTTACCTTGACCCCCATGAGTAATTTGATAAATAGAAAGGAGATTAGTAGACAAGAAAGGAACACAAAGCATGTCATTGAAAGTCCCTTCCCCAATATCAATAGAACCCTTCCCACTTACCTTCATATATGTATTATTACCCATCAATATATGAGGTGAATTAAAAGGCTCAAAAGAAGAGAACATGTCCATAGAAGATGCCATATGATGAGATGCCCCTAAATCAAGAATCCATCTATGTGATTCAGGACTTACAGAGGCCAAGAGTGCTTGTCCTTTCATCTTGTGTAGCCCATAAGAAGATATATTCTCTGACTGAGATGATGAGGATGGTGTTGTTGATTGAGATGTTGAAGAAGTAGAAGACACTGATGAGGGCAGATGAATGTTATTCTTTTGAAGAAGGTGTGTGATCTCATCAATCTTCTTATTGTAACATATATGCTCATCATGTCCTAGCCTTATACAATATGCACATTTGAACTTCTTCTTTTTAGATGATTCCTCTGTTGAAGAGGATGTAGACTCAAGAGTGCTATGTGAAGGAGAATCTTTACCTTGCTCATTTGACTTGGGTTCCTTTTTCTGCTTCTTACCTTTGCCACTTGAAGCCTTTGTATCCTTTGCAACAAGAGCATGAGATGTAGAAGACTTCAATGTGCCCATGTGAACTAACTTTTCTTATTCCCTTGTGAGTTAAGCTGAAAATTCATCAAGAGAAGGCATAGTGTATGCATTTCCAAGGGCATCCATAGTAGCATAGCAAGTGGAAACAAATATAGAATAAGTAGGACCAAGCTTAGCAAGAATAGAAAGTACCAACTGTCCATCCTCTTTAGCAACCCCACATTTAGATAATTGCAATCTAAGTGAGTTGAGCTTAGAGAAAAACTATTGGATATTGTCAAAATCTGAAGGATTAAGACCCATTAGTTCATTCTCCAACTTAAATTTCCTCATCTTATCTGGCTTACCAAAGAGACTCTCTAAAGTAGTCCAAACTTCATTAGGATGTCTGCAAGATGCAACATGATATCTAAGATCTGGAGAAATGGACAAATGCAGAGTACCAAGAGCTTCATCCCTTCTATCAAGCCATTTTATTTTCTCTTTTGCTCTTGTGGGTTTTGGATCTTGACCAAATGTGATTCGTTGCAACTTCAACTTTAACAATAACAACTCTATTTGAGATCGCCACTCAAGATAGTTAGATGGAGTTAGAAGTACAACTTTTGGAAAATCCATGATACAATCAGATATTACAAGAGAAGAACAAATTTCCCTCACAATATAAGCAATCAACCCCTTTGTCCCAAACAGATTTACACTTCTTTTTGCAAATTTACAACAATGTATTCCAAACTATCAAATCAACACCAAACTAAAATTACAAAAATCTGGAAACAAATCTACAAAAAGTGCATGAATACAATTGAAGTACTCCTGAATACCTTCCTGAAGCCGCAAATTTGGAGAAAATCTGAGATCGGAGCACAAAGATATAAGCTCAGAGGTAGAAAATGAAGATTGGGCTTCAACCTGAAAAAACTTCCATCAAACTGTAAAATTTCTAAAAAATAGTTGGACCATTGGAAAATTGAGATCTTCAGTTTTATGACGATATTTCATTTCAAAATTGTGCCTCTGTTTGCAAAATTTATAATAAAATGAAAAAAATGGCTATTTTTGGGCATAAAGAGGGCAAAACCTAGGCAGGTCAAGGCTAATACGGCTCAAATTTTGGCTCCAAACTATATGGTTTGCCTTTTACACTTAAAATAAAAAATTTAATACATAAAAGACTTTTCAAAATATGGTCGGCATTATTAATAAAGGACTTTTAATATAAAACAAAGTTTTAAAAATTAAAACTTTGAGTAGGTCAGCCTTTTTGAAAACAAAGCTTTTAATACAATGTTTTACAAATAAAAAATCTTGATTCAAGATTTAAAGCATACTGACCAAACAAGCTAACGCCAATTTGACCAAGGAAAGATTGTACCGCAAATTCATTGAATGGACCACCAAATATGTCGAAGTACCCAACCGGCCCCAATTTGATAGTGAGTTGACCACTGGTCACAGTGAACACAAAAGCCATCAATATTTTTCAATAGACCGCAGAAAAATATTTTATTTTGCCAAAATGGAAAATGCACAGGATGTTGTTCCAGCAAAAAATATTTTTCCTCAAAAACAACTTTATCCAAAATGGATGAATTCACAATCAAAAATCGCCTGCAAAGCCTTCTGATCTCAACCACAAGGTTATTGAAACCCCAATATGCACCCAACAAAAAAACATCAAGCCAATATATCAAACCCTCAGATACGGGAAGGAGTTTGCAACCCTGGAGTGCTTTGATACCATGTAGGAGAAAATGGTGTCTTTTCAACACCCCCTGAATCAGTTGTTAGAAGGCTTGCTTCACAATGCAAGATTGATTATGGTTGAATATTTGTGAATACAAATGTACAAAGAAGCCTTGCTAATATAGGCAAGGTTGAAATGTGGGACAACTAGTCCATAACTGTCACAATAAATATATAAGAAAATGCCTAATTAAAGAGACATGACTCCACTATAACTCACTCCTAAAATTAGCAACTAGGTCCAATCTAACTCCTAAATAAGCTTATGCTAGTGTAATAATTAATTAATTACACTAACAAGAAAATCCTTGAAGAGCCAAAGGCATAGTTTGTATCCACACTTCCTCACTTGAGAACTCAACCTATCTCGAGTAAGAAATCAATACCAAATAAATATCACCTTAAGATCTTGAATAAATTTGAAAGGAAACTAACTATAGCCACCCATTCACAAATTTTTTAGGTTATGTGACATCAATCTTGCAAACCTATGTCATTTATGTGTCTCCATGTTTCTTGGAAAGTGTTTTAAGGGGCATTCAAGAGAAATTGATTAAATATTGGCATATTTTAATTATATTTCCAAGAGAGGATTTAATGTTGCTAGAGGTTACACATCATTATGGAAAACATCTCCCTCCAAAGCATCCATATTGGGAATGTGAAAGGTCTTGAGTGGGGTGCCCAAGTTTGGAAGGAAAGAGGTGTCCATTGGTGTTCCATCTAGAAGTTGAAAAATTGTTGCAGCATCCTAAAAGGTAGAAGTTGAAAAGGTTATGTGTAACACCCCTCCGTTTTGGCTCTTTGATCGGCAGTGTTTTCTTTGTAATGGTTGTGTTTGATTATGCTTTGACTTTGAAACTAGGTTGCTTTTGATTGCAATTGTTATACAATGTGGATGTTATATTTCAATGTGATGTTATCCTGATGTTACCCTTATGGCATGTTTTGGATTAACTTAGAAGATATTTGATTTAACGATGTTTTATGTTGTTGATCATGTTATTGATGTTAGATGCGTCAATTAGTGATATTGTATTGGTGAAGGGGACAGGATTGTATCACTCGCTTGTGAGTGCCCTATGATTCTGAGATTTCCTCTTCACGGTTTGATTGATCATATTATTTATATATGCACGTTCGACATGCTCTTTGTTGCAGGTTGGCAGGTACATAACATCGACTCCACCTGGTTTCCAGGTTTGAGCGTTTCCATTGACCAACGAAAATTAATTAGGAGATAGTAGTTAGGTTTTCTGTGTCAAGTCGTTACCCTAGTCACCTTGTGTCGTCAGGTTGTAGTTGGGTTTGGTTGTTTCATGTTGCCCTGATCACCTTGGTCTTTAATTAAATTCAAGTTAAATGGCTTAGGTTGCTTAATTATTGATTAAATGTTTTTGATTATAATGCTAGGAATGTTACTTTATTAATTAATTTAATTTAGTTAATAAAATAATCTAATACTGAATTAGATTTATTTTATTGATTAATTAAATTAATTGTGGAATTGATTAAGTTATTCCTTGAATTAAAAGTGTAAAAAGATTTAAATTAGTTTGTGTGAAAAGAAGGTTTTAAAATATGTTGAATTCTATTTAGAAATTGGAATTTTGTTTTGAGTTATTTAAAATTCAATATATCTTCAAAATGCAATAATTTTGGGTAAAAAAGATATTTTTAGGGGAGTTGACTAAATTTGGAAAACATAATTTTTTGGAGAGAAAATGTGAGGGAAAAGAAAACCCTCTTTTTGAAGGAAAATGGATTTGTTCATTGTGGGAGCAATTGGGCATGAAATTGCATGGGATCAACTGCATTTGGATAGGAATGGGGAAAAGAAGTGATGGCTGCGATCTTACATGCTCTCGTTGCTTGTGTGCAAACATCCTCTCATTTGAATTTCTTGCTTGGGAATGGAGGTATTTTATCATTTCTTCATATTTACTTGATCTTAAATGGTTTGAATGATTCTAATTGTATTGGTAGTATGTTGGAATCCTTTCATGTATTTTATTTGAATCAAGTTGATAGTGTAGAATTTTTTTTGAATTTTTTTTGAGAATTTTTCCAAATATAAGGTTACCATGCCCAATTTTTAATTAGAGGCTTTAATTGGTGTTTTTATGTTAAAAGTGTGTTGTTGGGCACTTTTGAATCAAAAGGGTATTCTTACATTATTTTATTTTTGAATTTTAAATTTTAAGCTTTTTCATACTTCATCAATGGTGGAACCTGGATATTTGTGAAAATTGGTTTAAAATTAATTGGTGTTTTTATGTTAAAAGTGTGTTGTTGGGCACTTTTGAATCAAAAGGGTATTCTTACATTATTTTATTTTTGAATTTTAAATTTTAAGTTTTTTCATACTTCATCAATGGTGGAACCTGGATATTTGTGAAAATTGGTTTAAAATTAATTGGTGTTTTTATGTTAAAAGTGTGTTGTTGGGCACTTTTGAATCAAAAGGGTATTCTTACATTATTTTATTTTTGAATTTTAAATTTTAAGCTTTTTCATACTTCATCAATGGTGGAACCTGGATAATTGTGAAAATTGGACTTTGTTTAAAAGTGGATTTTTGAGAATAATATTTCATATTATAATAGGGAACGATAGAAAATGCATATGAATTCTTTGAATGAGATCATTTCAGATCTATTCGCTTGTTCAAATTTCTGATTTGTTATTTTAGTGTAAAAATGTGATTTGATTTACTTTTGAGAATTTGCAAAGAATGGTAATCATTTAAATTGATTACATGCAAGGTGTCCTCACGTGACTTGGATTTAAGAAATCCTAATATTAGCTTATTTAGCTGCTTAGAATGTTTTCTAGTGGTGTTTTCATTCATTCTCGGTGTATGGGCAATATCGTATGATTGTATATTTGTGAGTGTACTTTGGTTGTACTAAGTTTGGTTTCCAGAGGTTAGGGAACCCTTGATCGAGTTGTTTATTCTTTTGGAGTTATTTGTTTATGTAAGCCTTCCAGTTGTGTTATCTTGAAGTGATGTTATGTCTCTTGTGTTTTGTTATTGTCTCTCTTGGGTAGTGCATGAGATATGCTTCAAAAGAAACCTGGTTACTATGAACGGGTTGTGTGACCTTATGGTTTAAGGTTGAGTCTTGTTATCAGTTCTTTATGTGGGTTGTCATTATGTTAGTCAACCTTGTGTTAGCCTTGGGTAGTGCACATTTTGGTTTCAGTTTTGGACATCCGTAGTGATGAGTTACCTGTTGAGGTGTATTGATTATTTGTGATAAGTGTTAGTGAATTGTCTACCCTTGGAATGTGGTTGAGTTATGTGTTGTCGACAGGGGAGTGGCTTTCAACGAGCGCCGGGCCCAAAGTGGTTCTAGGATAACTCGTGTGAGAGTCAGTTAATTAAGTGAAAATTAAAATAACTTATACTAGGGAGAGAGTAGCTTTGAACATTAATAAGATAATTTAGCCTCGCTCATTGGCTCAAGGGCTTGTACGAGACTTGAGATGAGTCGGGAAGGCCTAGAATGGCAAGATCGTTATCTTGTCTTCTCGAAAGATAACCGATTCCGCTCTGGTGTGCATATGGCGCCGGGTTCGTGAGAGGTTACCAGGATATCCCTAGAGGGGGGCCGGGACCTAGGAAGAACACCATTGGATAACCAATGCAGCCTTTGCGATGACACTCCTCCTATGACAGTAGTCGGTATAGTGTTGTACTGTTGGTTTATTTTGTACAGTGATTGTACTCGATTTTGTACTCTGGAAGCATTGTAACCATTGTGTTAAGTGATGTGGAATATGTTCTTGTTTGCAGTTCAGTTTTTGTGTTAGCCTGTGTCTAGTGGTAGATGGTCTTGTCTAGGAAATCCTTGTTACTATCTCCTAGCACGGAGGGAGTGGGGCCTTTGGGTTCCACGTGGTTGGGTGGTGTGCATTCTTTTCCGTTGGCTCTTCTTCTTGATCGTGTGGTCGTGATTTCCAGTTGGAGAGCTCGTTGGATGCTGTTGCTTTTCTGGCTTCATTCCTTTCAATTGATCTTTATTTTATTACCCCTCATTTGTTATCGAGGTGGAATTTGTAAATTGTAATCATGATTATTGAATTTACCTCATTCGAGGAATGAGTGTTGTAATCTTATTGTTTAAATGTTGTTAATTGGAATCTTGAGGTATTTATCATCCTTGTAATTTATCTTGTATGGGATGTATGTAATCTTAATTCTGTAAGCGATTAATGTTTTGGTTTCTTTTGATGTTAATTGTTGTTTGGGTTTTAAGTAATCTTTGTCTCGTGGCCTTAGAGGTTGCTGGCAATATGTATTCATTTTACATGTTATTTGTTCTTAAACCAAAAAAAAAAATTTGGTACGTTTAGGTAATGAATTGCAACTTCCACTAGGGTTGCGTGGTGGGGTATTACATTATGGGTTAGGTGTCCATGTTGGAGCCTTGTGCATTTTATTTTATATTTTATCATGAATCTTGGTCTTCCAAGAAATGGGCGTGGTTTTTTCAAGTGGTTTTAGTACCTCTTGTTTTGGTTTACCATTATGGTTTTACCTCCCACAACTTCTATATATTGGATCCATGGGATGATATTTTCATATTGAGTTATTTGTAAGTGTCTGGATGCATCTAGGTTGCTTAGAGATCAATAGTGAAGTGCATTAGGACATATCTCCTTTGTGAAGATTAATAATATACTTGCCCTTTTTCTTCATGTGGAGTTTTTTCCCAAAAGGGTTTCTCCACTTAAATTTAGTGTCATATTTTTTTGCTAATTTTTCTATTGTGATGAATGTGCAATCACATACATATAATTTGATTTGGTAATCTTATTTTCAGATTTGAATGAATGTGCAATCACATACATATAATTTGATTTGGTAATCTAATTTTCAGATTTGAATTTATGTACATAAGTTAATATTGTAGCTTAGTTTCACCTTTTTTTCAACAAAAATCATCTCCAAGAAAACCACATTCTTAGAGTTAAGAGGTATACCACTAAATCTAATCACATTTGCATCCACACATACCAGTTTTATGCCCCTTACATGATTGCAAGCAAAGAAACAAATGGACCAACAACTACCTTTCACCATAGGAAAGCTTAGGTATGAGTACCATGATTTTTTTAACTTGGGAGGGTAATCGACCTAACTAAATCAACAAGAACAAGAAGGAATGGTGTCACAACCAAAATTTACCCTAGGTTTCAAGACTATATGAGCAATTTTGAAAATATAGACATGATCGATATGATAATAACACTAAATAAAGACTTCATCCTTGAATGAGTCATAAACCAAGGTGAAAAACTCCCCTCTAGTTTTGACATGTCCATATTGCGAGATATTATGAGGAAAAAAAACCCCAAGTCACCCTCTAATAATCCATGAGGTAATCTCTATTAACAAGTACCAAACCTTTGTAATAGTGTATTGGTATAACTTCAAAACACCACACCTCCTACACTCTCTTTTCCTTCCAAATCCATCTCAATTCCTAGACATGATCTAATTCCCACCTCACAAATCCAACTTACCATACCATCTGTCCCTACTCATCCCACTATGCCACAAACCATGGTTCATATTCTTAGTCCCAATCCCTCTATTAATCATATATTCCTTCCTTCATCTCACCCATATCAACCTCACTTCCTATAGCATCATCTAAACCTCCTTCCCCATAGTAAGTCCTTGCCTCATCCCACATCACCCAACCATCCTCTTCATATATCCCACAAACATCCTCTACCTATATTCCTCAAACCTCTTCCTCCTACATCCCACAAATATCTTCCTCTTACATCCCCTAAAAATCCTCTATGTACATCCCCCAAGATTCTTCATCCTATATTCTATAAAATTCTTCTTCTATCCTTCCACAAATATCTCATGCACTTATCACTTCATACCCCCCTCCAAACATCTCAAACCTATTCCACTCATAACTTTTCTCTTTTCTAAATGTCATACTACCTAGCCAACAATATACTAGCCCACCTATCCAACAATATGTTACCCCCAAATCTAACATCCAATATCCTACACATCAAAGTGTACCCTCCAATGTAGCTAGGAAAGTTGCCCCCACTCTGTCAACACAGTTTGATCAAGAATGAGAGGAAATGAAAATTTTCTTAAATAACTTACAAGGACAACAAAAAAAATAAAAGTTTGAATAATTGTGTCTTATCCTTTTGATAGATCAATGATAATGGTGTGCTTCCCCAACTCTTTCAAATTCTAAAATTTGGTAAATACAAAGTGAAAGGAAACCATCGAGACCATGTTAAGAGATTTTTCACGGCATACCAAGAGGTAACATACAATGATCATTACTGTCTCTACTTTTTTCCTCGTAACTTAAGTGGATAAGCTTTGGAATGGTTCATGCACCTTCTCCATGGTTTTGTCTCAACCTTTGCAAACCTATCTAATTTTTTTTTTGTTCATTTCTCTTATAGCATTGAACATGAAGTCATCATGCTTGATCCTTGTAACGCCAAGCAACAGAATGGTGATATATTTGTGGAATATTTATAGTGGTGGAGAGGACTCACTAGCCACTTCCCTTGGTCTATGCCTGAGAAACAACCCATGAACATATTTATTTAAAACTTTAACTTGGAGATGGAATTTCACTTGTAGGTACATTGTGCCTCTACCTTCAATGAGATAATGGAAAAAAGGTCACCATTGAAAGGGCCCTTATAGCTAAAGGCTTAGTAAAAATTTATAAAGAAAACAATGATAAACAATATAATGACAAGCCAATGTTTTGGGCCAAAAATAAAATGCAATTAGTTATGGTATCATTGATGCTAAACATGTTCAAGCTATGAGCACATAAAATTCCACTCAAAATACCTCTACAAGGTGCCCCATGATGCTAACATAGTTTATGTACATCAAGGAAAACCAAGATAAAAACCCAAAATAATCCTAAGAGAAAATTCACTAGCCTTGGGGAACCCATATACATTTTTAAGAAGCTCATACAAGAAAATATTGTAACATTTCCTATGACACAATCATTTGATGAATCCAAACCCAAACCATCTTGATATAAGGAAAATGAATATTAGAGTTATCATAGGATTAAAGGACATGTAACTAATAAATGCATGAAGCTCAAAAACTATAGTCAAGATATCATTGATTTTGGAGACATAGAGATTGAGGGAACTTTATCTTTCCAAATGATCAACTAGGACTCTATCAAACCAACTCCAAATCATACCCAAGACAACCCATCTACCTCCACTTCACCCAACCAAGGTAAATCCAAAATAACAACACTAATAACATCCAATATAATAAAACCCCTTACAAATACGATAATATTGAGGGATGTATCGCCCATAGCCCTTCACATGTTTCCACTATCAAAATTAAAGAAAAAGATCATGAATGTGTTGTCACCACTAGACATGGTAGGGTAACCATCCTTGGTCCATCCACCACATCCTCCTCACAAAGTTCCCAATACAATATCTTAGAAAATATTGTAATACTCTAGTTCAAATATCCATCTTGGAACTTCTCAAACATCCCCCTACATAGAGATATATTGGAAAAAGTATTGCAATCATCGCAAGTTACAAATGATATTGACCTTGAGAAATTATAGGCACTTGTAGGGCACCTCTCAACTACTTATCAACTTTCCTTCAATCAAAATGACATGACAGTTTTATATTTATCAAAAAAGTATTATATTATTATAATGATTATGATATAACAAAAAACATATTAATATATAAAAACTAATATAACAATCAATATACATTAAATATTATATATAAATATTAAATAACAAACATATAAAAGACATTAATAAAAACAACAACAATTATGAGAAGGCAATGATTAATATAAAGATAATCAATATTTCATTGTGGTTGATATAAGTAAATCAACCAAATTAAAGCAAGGAATGCCTAAGTCTTATGCAAAGTTATAAGGAAGAAATCAAACTAATACAAAGGCACTGATAAAGCATAAGGTATATGTGAAGGAAAGTCACCTCCTACAAACAATTTAAATGAGATTAAATGTGTTAAGGCCAACAATTAGAGCTTCACTAATATAGCCGACTCTTCACTCATAGACACATTCTTTCATGAAAGTCGCCTCTCTCCATATGGTCGCCCCTCTTGGGGGATTTTACTAGGTATTAAAGGCACATAAGGAGGAATTAATAAAGGCATGGAGGAGATCTGAATAAGGGAATGGAACATCAGATCATGGAGGAATAAATAAATAGGAAAATCTAAGATAATTTTGAGAGAAGTAAAGACATTAATGTAATCTAAAAGAGATAATCAATCAAAAGTCTGCATAAGTAGCAAATTGGGAATAAAATGGTAAATATAGGGAAACATAGAAGGGAAACAGGAGGATATAAGTGAAGATAAATGATAAATCAATAAGGGGAGTAAATTGAATATAATTACATGTATGTATAAAGATATAAATTTATACAAAGTGATTATGGTAAGATTGAATTCGGTCAAGAATAATTTAATATAATATATACATGTATACACACACACATATAGACATATAGGTAATTATGATACTTTAATATAGGTATGGATGATAGACTCTTATATGTTTTATCTACACTAACAATATCTTTTGAGTGTTAAGAGCATAATGATTCAAGAATTAAAAAGGAGGAAGAAAACACAGATCAACGAGCAAGCAATAGAATCTATGTTTGCATAAGCTATCTTGTGATTGTAGATTTGTAAGTTAATATATTTGTGGTAGGATCTATATGGGAATATAATGCATTGTTTAAATATTATCAATGGTTCATGCATATTGTTATTTATAACTTATGACATCACCTTCATGATTCATTATTATTGATGGTATGATTATTTGAAAATATATGAGCTTGGTTATCTTGCTATGTACGTATTTTCACTATAATGGGAGAAGGGAGAATTGCTAAAAGGGACATAGTAAGTGGGCCCTCATCTAGGTACACCACCCAGGGTGGACAAGATGAGCCCACTTGGGCCAAAGGCATATTGCCTTTGTTATAAAGGGTATTTCCTTTTGGCCTAGAGAGTTGGCTACCAGGACACCCTTTGCAATCTCACTCTCCTATCATGGTGTAACAAAAAGGTCAATCATGAGGAAATGGCGAAAGATGGTAAGATGAGGGGATAATGACAAAATTAGAATCCTCACTAGGTAGGCCACCTCATATGAATGGCATGGGCCACATGAGGCCAAAGGGGTACTGCCTTTTAGTCCAAAGGGTACTGCTTTAGAGCCTAGAGAGGCTAAGGACACCCCATCGAGTCACTCTCTTCCATGTTCTCCCATGGTTGAGCATTCCTAGGATAAGACAATAATTGGATTAAGGAATTTACTATGGATTTACTAATGTTTAACCATGATACTCTAATTTCTAATTTATTATTGTAATTGATCTCTAACTTGTTTGTAGGGATTAAATCAAGCCAAGGTACTCTCTAAATCCATTATTTGCTTGGGAAATTGGTAATTTGGGTTAAAATTAGTATAATTCCTATTTTGGACATTACATTAACCATTTCAAAGGTATTGAAATATTCAAAGCTTGAGTATGATTACATGCCCTTTGGGGCCAAGAGGAGTTTTTGTGGGTCTCATGATATGTTGATGGATGATCGATATGTGATTCTTGTATAATGCCTACGCACTTTGGGAAGAATTTTTTTAAGAAGAAGAAGCATCATATTATTGGCAAAGACCTTTTTTAAGAAGAAGAAGCAACATAATGAAATTATATTACATGTCTTACTCTTTAATATAAACCCTTATCTACTTATAACATTTAAATAGAGACTTCATGAATATAACTGTTAAACTCACACTTCATGAAAGTAACTTTCAAAGAGTGTACAAGATAGAGTTTATAAATTTTATGACCATCCTTTCAAAAATAGATAGATGCATACAAACATATTATATACACACACACATACAAACACATATGTATCTATACATACATATATATATATGCATATGTTTGTACATACATAGATGTGTGTGTGTGGGTACATACATATATAATTAAAATGCATGCTTGTATTTTATGAATTAACCGAGATATATAGAATGGAGGCTTCCATCAATGGTTTGTTGTATGTGCAGCAAAAAGTAGTCAATTACTAACACATTTAATAGTAAATGAATGCTACTGTGTTGTTTGATGAAATTGGTACAAAATGTAGTGATTAATAATCAAACATCCAAGAAACCCTACAGGGGTCCACAAAAATGCTGAATAAAAAAGATTTAGGAGTACCATTGTTTGCATTTTGAAAGGAGAATGGTGTTCATTGTTACATTAGACAATGGAGAGAAGACATCAGCAAACCACTGAAGGTTTACATATATATGTAAATAGATATATATACATATAAATACATACATATATATTTATATGTATACATGTATATATGTAGATATGTATAGATATGTATCTTTGTGTGAACATCTCAAAGTAAAATGAAAATGTAAGCTATTAAGTAAAGAATATACAATACAAAGTATACAAATTTGAACACAGGTAAAATATTTAAACAATATATATATATATATATATATAAAGGATGGTTCCTCATGCTTATTTCAATTTGTTGAATGAACAAGAGAGACATAATATAAAGGAGCCTATTATGAAATAATTGACATTTATATAAACCCTGAGAAATAACAGAAAATAGTAAATGAACACATAGTTTACTGAATTTGTAAATGGGGTTTGTAAGGAATAACATGTGACCAAAAAGGACCCTCATTTACTTATAACATATAAATAGACACTACATGAATATAGTTCTATTAAATGCACTATTCATGAAAATAACTCTAAGTAGAATGTAGAATGCATAATTCATGAAAATGTAAGATGTGATTGTAAAGAATAAATGATACAAAGTTCATCCTATATATGTATTGTGCCCTATTGTATGTGCAATAGAAAGTAGACAATTAATAACACATAAAATAAATAAATCCTATTGAGAGTAGACAATTGCAATAAATGAATGCTACTATGTTGTATTAGACAGCCAAAAGATACAAATTTAAATAGAGGTAAAATGAATACAGACTTGGGTTTTCAGATATATTCCAAAAAAAGTAAGCAAAGGTTTCATGATAATAATTCCTTAGTCACACGGAAACAACCATAGGTTTTCAAATATATGCCGAAAAAACCAAGCAAGGGTTTCATAAGAATAATTCCTTAATCACACCAAAGTAGACAGTGCTTTTCAAATATATGCCCAAAATGATATAAGAAAGGGTTTTTTGCGATATTCGCCTATAGTAGTTTAGGATTTGACCCTAAAAAATTGTTACTACAACAGTTTATAAGATGTTAATAGTTTCATGACAATAATGTCTTAACCAAACAAAATGAGACATGGGTTTGCAAATATATGCCCAAATACACACATGGGTTATTAAGAAAAAGGTCCAAGAAGACAAATATATTATTTTCTACAAACATGTGGTCAAACTTGCAAGATGCCTCATCATTTATCAGACAAAATCATGAAATTTTGGAGAGTTTACCAAACCATGAGCGCACAATAAAATGGAGAGTAGGAAATAATCATTCTACCCCCAAAAATTGTGGTAAATAATCCACCACCAGACCTGACAATGTAAAACATCACATGGAAAAAAGGAAATGAAAAGGAATTATGAAATCGGTAAAAATAAGTAGTAATTTCATTATTCAATTAGCCAAGAAACCCTTCACAGGTCCACAAAAAAGCTAAATAAAAAGAGTCAAGAGTACCATTGATTGCATTGTGAAAGGAGAATGATGTTCATCATTACCTCACACTATGGAGAGCTTGAATAATAGTGAACGTTCCAGGGTTTTCCAAATCATGAGCATGCGGTGAAATGATAGAAAATAATCACTTTACCCCCAAAAACTGTGGGAAATAATCTACCATTGGACTCAATGTGATTATTGATTAAAGTGAATGTGTAGTGGTGTTTGGTGTTAAGTCTTGGCAAATAATGTGTAGGTGCGGACTATTATGACTGCTAACCTAAACCTCCAACGTTAACCCATGAATTTGACCCATTCACTTTTGAGCATATATGAATGATAAAATTGTTATAATTACACCCTAATATTGACATAATTAGGAATTTTTTTAAATATTAATTGGTGGTTATAGAGGGTAGAAATTGGGACGTGTGAGGGCTATGAGTGGGTGAGAGGTCTAAATTGGGACTTTTTTACCCTTGCACACTTATCAAACCCTCTCGCATTCATTAGAAATGCCTACAAGCCAAAATAATAGCTACATGCTATTAACTCATGTGGGAACAAAACCCAAAAAAATAATTTTGATCCGACATATGTTTTAGGAGATATGGTTGCACGAAATTAGCTACGATGGTAACTGGGACCTTTCCCATATATATAACACATTTAAGAGTGATTTTGAATGTAAACTATATAACAAAACTTCTCGGAACTCCTCCACAATTCCTTCTACACAACTCTCGAATGCTAGCTCACAACTTCAAAAGTCTCTAGCTCTACGAAAGGAGGAAAACAAACCAACCCCAAGGAAGGCATCAAACATTGTCACCCTAGCTATGGAAAATAGGCACAAAAAACCTTAGTCTCATGGTTCACAGGTGAAGCCTGCAGATGGCGGCTAAGTAAACATGCCCCTCACCTATGAATCAAACCTATGTATACCTTGTGTGGAAAATCAAGATGTACAGAGGAAGGCCGAACGGATGTGTAGCTTCAAGGAAGTTTCGAACAAGGGAAAATCAAATTTTGGTGCCATTGATTCTTGCTCGCCCAAACCCCTGCCAATGACTTTCCCAACAAATCCTCCACTATATTGTGCAATAGGAAATTTGGACAGGCATCTTCCTATTCAATTCATGACGCATTCCCCTAAGATTTGTATGGATAGGTTAATCAAATATAGGGAGGATTTTTTACAAAATCACGCCTTTATTTGTAGATTTACAAAGACATGGTCAACATTCTGTGATCTCCATTCATGGATCATGGAATATTGGAAAGAACGTACAAAGTAAGAAATTAGTATTTTCCCCTATGCTAGAGGGTTTTTATCCTAGAATTTGATTCTATTGTGGATAAAGAGTTGGTACTAAAAAGTGGATCATGGTTCTTCAATGGTGATTTTCTCTGCATGAAACTCTAGTTTCTGGCTTTCAGTCTTTGAACTAAAACCTTTTCTTCTACTCTCCTTTGGGTTCATCTACCTTACCTCCCTCTATAATTTTAGGAGCTGAAGAGTCTATAGGCCATTAGTAATAGAATATGAAAGTATCATTACACATTAGAAGAAACAACAAATTATGAAAGTTCAACCTATGCACAACTATGTGTGGAAATGGATCTTTCCAAAGGCCTCCCTATAGAAATATCTTTGAAGGTGGGAAACAAAAGCTATAAACAACCTATAGATTATGAAAAATTGCATTCAAATGCAAGAAATGTTTTTCAATTGATCATACAATTCCCCAATGTCAAAATTTGCAAGCTCATGATAGGGGAGAAAACACCTTAAATGATAAACCCACTTGGTGGATTGGGGTAGAATCACATCATTGTGTCATCCCATCAGGCGCTCAAAGTGATTTGGTCTCTTCCCAAGCTCCTTAAGAGGGCATTACAAAGACGAATAATTCTTTGTCACACCTTCCCCAAGACCCTACTTTTGGGGTGTTGCATGAGGCTTCTCTTGAAGACAATATCTAAGAAGGCCCTTAATTTCAATAGGATAATCTAGTCACCAAGGTAGCTATACTAGAGGCCACTCAAGCCTCATAAGAAACTTTAATGAATGTTCTTGAAAGCAATGAAGGAAAATTAAAAAGTAAATATAGTCAAATCCCAGTCATTTTAATAGGCAAAGAATGAATGGATAGAGGTCAAGAAAAAGAAGGCCCCCCTCCCCCCCAAATCTCAAGAACCAAAAGATGTTGAGATCAACAAAGAAAGGGAAACATTTTGAGGAAATATTTGACTCTGAAGTACCCTTGCTTAAGGGTTGATGCAATTTTATTCTATTTTTATTTATTTTTATATATGGGAGTGGGCCCCATGTTCACAACCAAAAAATATGAAAGGTAAGAGTGCCCTCTATATCATAAAATCATCCTTCCATCTGTACAATGCAATAGGAACTTGTGCCATGTGAAAGAACAAGATTGTTATAAGAAAAACACAGAAAATTTGCTCCAAATTGATTCCAATTTTCATTCCAATATTTTTCCCATCCTTCCCAACCTTCTCTTCAAGATTACAAGGCACTTTTAAACATCTAAAAACATGTTGCAACTACCTCCAACCATATTTTGGTTATTTGGCTTAACAAATCCTCAATTACATTTTTGTTTGCAAAAAGTTGCAAAATTGCTTGACAAT
Organism: Sequoia sempervirens; assembly: GCA_007258455.2. Classification (NCBI taxonomy): domain Eukaryota; kingdom Viridiplantae; phylum Streptophyta; class Pinopsida; order Cupressales; family Cupressaceae; genus Sequoia; species Sequoia sempervirens. Next base: position 208,314,853 of record VDFB02000008.1, on the reverse strand, counting down.
GTTGACAACATTTGTATTTTTACTTAACCTTGCACCTAGAGACTCCATAATGACTCAAACTGACTCCAACACACATGAAATAGCCCAATAAGACCTTATTATATGAAAAACATCAAAACAAAACAAAATGCCAACTTTTGACCCCTTGGAGGCATAAAATGACTTGTGGGTGCCCCTGCACCATACTCCCTAGAGGAAAAAGAACTCAAGTCCCTCTTGAGTTAAGACCCCAACCCCAAAGGTCTACTTGATGGAAGATATCTGACCCACTCAACATTTGAACCTGCATCATGACCTACAATAACATCCACTTGTAAAAGATACAAATCAAAAACTAAATCTACAACCTTGAAATCAATGGCTCCTTTGTTCACAATTGCCCTTTGTTTGCATCTGTCACCTCCAACTTGTAACTGATCCCTTTCTATTGTGTAGATGTCATACAATGCAATAGAACCTTGCTCCACTTCAATAGATTGTTTCATTTTGAACTTAGGCTTCTCACCCCTCAAGTTAAGCATCACAACCAAAACATCACGTCCCCTCTCTTTACCTCTAACCATCATGGAATTAAACATGATTTCTTGAGCAATGGTACTAGGGTGTGTGCAAGAAGTTGAGTCCACTTTTTGGCCAAAAAGTGGAAGTGTTTTTCCTAATTTTCAGAATTTGACACATTTGACCTTAAAATTTGAAGCACTTAGAGATGAAATCTTTAAAAAAGTCACTAATCATAAAATGTAGTGCTTGGAGTCTAGTTTCCAAATATGTAATTTATTTCAATACCCAGATTGTACAAATTGAGTTTTAATAGGCATTTCTAAAAACCACTGTTTAAAAGTCATTTTTTTTACCATACCATGCACATGTACGACATCCATATTTTGACTTAAATTATCATAATTTTCTAAATCCTTTTGGGAAAAGTTTTGTGACTCACTGAAGCTTGTTCTTGATATTTTTTTTATAATTTTTTATTGAATATTTAAAAAAAAAAAATTATTAGGCTGATTTGTTGTTTTGAAAAATCATCGTGTACGACATGCATAAGATGACCTAAACTTATCATTTTTTGATTATTTTTTTTAAATTGAAAAGAATTGTCTGAAATTTGTTCTCGTGCAATCCGTTTGTCAAAATGTTATGTTGATCAAAACTTATTAAAATAGTAAAAAACCCTAATATTTAAAGTTTATGGACCAATTTTATTAGAAATTAATTGAAAAATAGAAAAAATAATCCAATTACAAAACAAATTACATATTTAGAATCTGCATTGTTTCATCTAAAATGGGTTTTAATTTCGTTAGAAAATTCTGCAAAAAAGGTCATCAGCCATATGTCCAAAGTCGGTATTTTTCTTTGACATTGTTAGGACCTTCAACTTGTAGGTCAAACCAGGTTGAAGGCCTAGGTTCGGACTTCCAATGCTTTTCCCGAACCAAAAACCTAGGCAAAAGCCCGGCCACAAAGCAAAAAAAATCAAATTTTAAAAAATGGGATCTCGATTATAAAACGAGAGCCCGCTTATTAATAATCGAGGTCCTGTATTATAATCGGGATCCCGTTCCCCACACTATAATATTCAGACCATTGTAAAGGAAACGAGATCTCGTTTCCTTTGCAACAGTCCCCACATTCAATGCCGAGGAACCGGATCTCGATTATAGAACAGGATCCTGCTTCTTATAGATGGGATCCCTTTTTTATAAGTGGGATCCTGTTTTATAAACAGGATCTCGTTTCCTTTATTTAAATATTTTTCAAAAAATTACTGTGAAGTTTGCAACTTCACATGTACAGCCGAGAGCAGTAAAAGTAAATTATTTTTCATAAGCTATTCTATTTACAAGTGGTGAACTTGATTTTATCAAATGAGGCATCATCTACACCATTTTTGAAGTGGAATTGTGTTATTTTTGTGCTTGTTTGGAGGAACAAAAGGTTTTCAATTTGCAATATGGATTGAATTTTTCAAAGGAGGCATGAAGAAAACAATTTTTAAAGTGGAATTGTGGTAGTTTTCTATTTGTTTTGAGGAACACAAGAGGAAGAATTTTGTCCTAATAGGTATTCAACTTCCAATTTGGATTGAATATTTTGAAGTATTTCACTATTAACATTCATTTGTACTTGAGAATTTTATAATTATGGGAGATAAAGCTCGTAATAAGAGAAGGAAGACATTGACTCCTCAAGAAGTTGAAGCAAATAGAGAAAAGAGAGACAAAGACAAAGACAAAGAAGAATGAGAATGAAATCAATGAATGATGGTGGAGCAACCAATTCAACAACTATTGAAGATGAAAACATTGAGGATACCATGGTTGTAGATGAAGCTAATATTCAAGGAGTCAATTTGGATAAGAATATGATTATACAAACAAGTCCTACTATGTCTTCAAATCCCTCTTTGAATGCTATGGAGAATGTTTCATATGAACAAATCCAGGTACGTCTTCAAATCCACATGTTAGTGAAATGGTAAATTTGTATGTAGAAGTTTTACAAGATGCTGGACTTAATGATGTTGACATTGACTATATTTAGAGAGATGAAACTTTTATAGAATTTGTTGAAAACAAAAAAGAAAAATCTTTTGTTGCAAATGAAAATCAAAATGATCATTTTCTTGAAAATGAAAACAAAACCTGTATTTTTGATGAAAAAAATGAAAATGAAAATGCTGTTTTGTTGATGAAAATGAAGATGAAAATGAAATGAAAATGAAAACCATTTTGTTGATGAAAATGAAGATGAAAATGTAAATGAAAATGAAGATGAAAATCTAGAATGTGATGTTGAATTTAATGAAAATACTTTTTTAAATTGGAAGTGGTGTTTTCGATAATCTTCCTGGTCAAATTTCTTGGAGGAAAATAAGAACACATGCGAATAGAATATACACCAAATTCTTTTATCATAAAAAATTGCATTTCAATGTCAACTAATGATGCAATTGATAAGAATGCAAAAAATGAGGAAAGTAATGAAAAGGTTAGGCTTTTATGTTAAACCAAAAAGAAAAGATCAATCATTAAAACATGTTATGTCTACTGTTGCTAGTGCCATTCAATCTATTGGGAAAAATAGTCGATCTAAAGATAAAAAACAGCAAGAAGAGCTATAACTACTGCTATAGTTAATAAAGCAACTTTGAATAAAAGAATGGTAAACAATATTAGTGAAGTTTTAAAAATACATCCCTAAAACATTACTAAGAGCGGCAAAAAGAAGAGAAGGTATAGAAAAGCGATCCTATCAATCAATGTTGGAGTTTCAGTGGACGACTACCGAAGTCTGATATAAAATTGAATGTTGAAATTAAATCTTTGATAAAAAAATATTGGCATGATAATACTAGGGTTTCATCTAATGCTAGAGATGTTTTAAAATTAAGGGTGGGGTCCAAAGTTCATGATCCTCACCCAAAACACCTATTAGATACAACACAAACTTAATTTTATAGAAAATTTTGTAGCGATTTAGTGTTACCTAGTAATATTAAAATAATTCAAAGGTCTTTTGAAAAATGTAAACCCTGGTATGTAAAAATTAATAAGCAACAAATATCTTGTTGTTGTAAAATACATGTTCAATTTCATTATTTTTATGATGTTTTTCAATATATACATTGTACCTTGCATACTAACATGATTATACAGGATTGTGGTATTGAAATGCCACTTGAAGCAATAAGAGAGTTTATTTCAGGTTTGTTTTGTGAAAAATCTAATGATAAATTATTTTATTTAAGTTCTTGTATTTTTGGACAATGCATTAACTTTGGAAATCTTTCATTTTTAAGAATTTGTTTGCATGAAAGTGTTGATCATGACTTTGGACAACAATTAGTAGATGTCAAAAGATTTAGGAATGTTCACTATTCTTTAAAAGATGGAAAAATAGGAAAGTGTTGTGATTTAGTTACAGAAAACGTTAGTGTGCATGCATTTATGAGTGAATTTAAGAATAAAATTGTACTAAAATATGTCATGCACTATGAACATGCTCAATGGCTTGATGGCCAATTTCGCGCATGTAGAAACACATTTCCAATTGGTACTATACTTTCAGTGGTTGATTTTGTGGAGAATTATACTCTTGCTCCATAAGAGGAAATTCAATCTCAATATTATAATTTAGTGCAAATAGCTATGCTTGTCCATATTGTTTATAGACATGCAGATGATAGCATTGAGGATGGTAGAAAAGTTTTCAGGGAGTATCATTTTTATTTCAGTGACAATCGGTTACACTCATCAGAGTTTTTTCAATATTGTTTTAGTATATTTTATAGAAATTTAAGAGAAAGAGGAATCCATATGAAAGAACACCACATATGATCAGATAATTGTACGGGGCAATTCAAAAATGCTAGAATGTTCTATTGGTTAAGTAGGGTTCACAAGGAACTTAATTTCCAACATATATGGAGTTTTTTTTAAGCTAGGCATGGTAAAGGAGAACATGATGGAGCTGGTGCGTGTGTCAAAATAATTCTTGCTAGAGAACAATTAAAATTCAAGGATTCAGTAAAATTTAAAGATGCAGGTGAGATTGTGGATTGGTGTAATAGAATATTATCTACACCTGATTCAAGTGATTACTCTACAGTTCATCGATTCTTTTGGTTGGTGGAAGAAGATAACATTGTATCTAGATTTGATTGTGAGACAATCAGTGGATCTACTAAATGGCATTCATTTAGGAGTGCGACAACAAGCACATGGACTATTTGGACAAGGGAGCTTGCATTTTTTTGCCAGTTTTGTATCTCGGGACATTGGGAAGCTTGTGAAAATATAGAATGGGTTGAACAGTGGGAGAAAAGATCGTTGACACCTGCAGAAGCACATAATCAATATGAAAGAACTATTGAAGAAAATGATCAATTGTTTGCATCTGAAGATTATAACCATGTTTCAGACCTTGTACAAGAAGGTAATTTTAATTCAATTTATTTCATTTTATTTCACTTTATTAAGTTATTTTGTAATACTAAATTATTTATATGGATATGCACAAGTTATTAAATCAAATTTTGTTAGCAGGACATGTGTATGTTGTTATTGCACCTAAGGGGAATGAAGACCAAACAAAATATTAGTTGGCTCGTTGTGTGGAAACTAAACATAAGTTGATAACACCTTGAGAAGATGATGATGGCTTTCATTATCCAATAGGTATGGTGATCCCCTTAAGACGCCTCCTTAAGAAAATTTTGATAACAAGTTTTAGATCCTCTTAAGAAATTTTTTAGAACAAGTATTTGATCCCCTTAAGAAAATTTTGAGAACTTATTTGATGATGGTTTTTGAACATGTTTTCCAATAGGATCGGTGGTGGTTGTTGGCATTGGCACAAAAATATTTGAGAAGAAAGAATGGTCTACCTGCATTTGAAGACTATGAAACACATAAAAAGATTATGCATTATTCACATTTGGTGGTGGCAACAAATATAAAACTAGAGCGGTATCGTGGAAGACCTTCAAAAAAAGGTGCTATGGTCAATTTCTATGGAAGAGCATGAGGCAATCATAGCTGCATTGCAAAAAAGAGAGGATGTAGATGGTACAATGGAATAAGTAAATACAGGTAAATATAGTCTTAGTTTTATTTTGTCCTTTTAAATACATTAAATACATGTTTCGACATTGGTCAAGTGTGTTATTAGTTGAAATTGATTTAAATTGTCCTTTTATACATCCTTAAGGCATAATCACAAAAAGGATCTAGTCCATGCGAATTCAACCTAGACAACATGGAATACTTGGTAAAAATAGGTAATTATTAGTTAAATTATATTTAAATACATGTTTTGATTACATGTTGATATTGCTTGGACATTAATAGTTAAAATTGATTTATTGTCATTTTTTGTATCCTAAATCCATTGTTGCATTGATCTCATACTTTGAAACAAAAAGGAGAGGATGTCTGGATTCAACCTACAAACATGTGTGGAATACTTTTAAATGTAGGTACTTGAGTTTTGTACATATAGATAGTTTTATATAAATTAAAATATGTATGTTTTGATGATTTCATTGATATTGCTTGTACCTTTTTGATATCAGGTGGTGTGAAGACCTACTACATTCTAGTCACGAGTTTGAGATGTTCTTGAGATGGCATATCCAAATTTTGTAAACATTGTTTTGAAATGACATATATGTATATACATACTTACAGAATTAAACATACTCTATGTACTTCTATGTATCAAATCAATATTCTATATATTTTGTTTCTTAAATGTGCATGTTCTCCTATTTTGAAACTTTATGTCTAAGTTTATAATCACTAAATATCATGCATACATTATTGTTAAATCAATTATATCCTTAAGATGTATTATGACCCCTTAATATATTCCCCTTAAGAAATTCTATTATGACCCCTTAAGACACCCCCTTAAGACCCCTTAATACATCCCCTTTAGACGTATTATGACCCCTTAAGACATCCCCTTAAGACCCCTTAAAACATCCCCTTAAGACATTCTATTATGACCCCTTTAGACATCCTCTTAAGACCCCTTTAGACATCCCCTTAATTAACACGTTCTATTATGACCCCTTTAGACATCCCCTTAAGACCCCTTAAAACATCCCCTTAAGATATTTTATTATGACCCCTTTAGACATCCCCTTAAGACCCCTTAAGACATCCCATTAATTAACATGTTCTATTATGACCCATTTAGACATCCCCTTAAGACCCCTTAAGTCATCCCCTTAAGACGTATTATAACCCCTTAAGACATCCCCTTAAGACATTCTATTATGACCCCTTTCGACACCCCCTTAAGATGTCATTATTTGTTTTGACAACTTATAAATTAGTGTTAGATGTTATTATTTATAGTATTTATTAATGCTTTTATTCTCTAATCTTCTATGGTATTGTTTATTTCTTATAATTTTATCCTTTCTGGTATATAAATAGATTGCTTTTGTTTGTAAATTATGATTTATTGACTGATTATTGATTGATGTGGATTGAATAAGTTCATTGAGTAATTATTGCTATTTATTGACCCCTTTAGACATCCCCTTAAGACATATTATAATCCCTTAAGAAATCCCCTTAAGACGTATTATAACCCTTTAAGACATCCCCTTAAGACGTTCTATTATGACCCCTTTAGACACCCCCTTAAGACGTCATTATTTGTTTTGACAACTTATAAATTAGTGTTAGATGTTATTATTTATAGTATTTATTAATGCTTTTATTCTCTAATCTTCTATGGTATTGTTTACTTCTTATAATTTTATCCTTTCTGGTATATAAATAGATTGCTTTTGTTTGTAAATTATGATTTATTGACTGATTATTGATTGACATGAATTGAATAAGTTCATTTAGTAATTATCACTATTTATTGAATGTACATATTATGTATATCATGTATGAAATCAATAAATTTGCAAAGTATAAATATTAAAATGTCCTATATTAATCCATGTATGAGATCACTAAATTTCACATTAATGTCTTGACTATGAACATAAAATGCATAAATGTACATGTGTAAATTAAAATTTCAAACAATAATAAAGTCCATAATTTATGTAACATATTAAGTGCATGAAACCAATATATTAAGTGCATGAAATAAATTCCAACATAGTACATGAGAAACAAGAAATACAGTCCATGAAATTAACAAATATAACACATAAAATCACATGTTTCTAGGTCATGTACTGTCTCTATAATCAAGAGACCTCTTCACACCATGCGGACTATGTGGATGACCTGAAACACTCTGTATAAGAGAAAGATGAAATCAGATGTAAGACAATAAAAAATGATTTAATGACAATTTAATTTATAATCCATCATAAAATTAAATTACCATCATATCTACGTCGGGATGCTTTGGTGCACCTGAAGCAACCTCTAAATTCTCTAAATCAATCTACATAAACAAGACAAAGAAATTCAAAATTAGATGTACAACTCTAAAATTATTATTTTTTTAATTCAATTTAATTTAAATAAATTATCATATTTTAATTGTATCGTATTCCAAGCTTGTGCACTAGGCTCTTCTCCAGGACCTGTTTGTACATGCTCAACTACAAGATGTGTCTCATGCTATAAAGAAAAAGAACATGTAAAAATCTCATATTATGTATATATTCAATTTAAAATTTATAATTGACTTTAAATATAATAAAAAAATTAAATTACCATTTGATCTGGAACCTGCTCTACATGTCCTCCTAGTGGTGTAACTATTGTCGGGGTTGAAAGTTGCACTAACAAAGTCCTACAAGATCAAAATTAAAGCATGTACAATTGAATTAGGTTTATATATATATATATATATATATATATATATATATATATATATATATATATATATATATATATATATATATATATATATATATATATATATATATATATATATATTCAAGTTTGCACATTTTGTGTAGAAAGTTTTGTAAACAACCTAGAAATCAGTGGCCTCACGAGTAACTGCAACATCAAATGTTTTCCCAATGCCCATTCTTATTGTAGTATCAACATAGACATACATGTACATAGACATTTAACGCTTATAATATTTACAAGTGTACATGCATTTGTTTCATATATCTAGTGAATTCAAAACTCATAAAATTGTAACTATACTAATGTAAACTTTAAACAATTTACAATATGAATGTACCTCCCTTGGTCTATGATGCCCGATAGTGGAGGAGTGCTTGACAATCCCTCAGAAGGAATCAACGTGGATGTCGATTGACTCGCCTAAACCAACATAAATATTTCAAACATATATGTGATTCAATTATAAATTTAAAAATCAATTTAAATAATTTATGATTTCATATATAATTTTAAAAATTGAAATCAAAATAACCCATAAGGGTTGCCGAGTATGACCGGTGTTGATGTATGTACTCTTGGAACAGATGATTTCCCTTGCATCGTTAGTGTCATCTGTACACCAAACAATTTGATTGTTAAAATGTATTGCAAAATTTTCATTGATATATACAGCCATCAAAATTCTTATAAAATGAACGTACATCTAGATGCATATTTATACTTGTTTCACAGTGTCCTCAGGGTGATGGTCTGCTGTGAGGAACTCTACAATGAACTGATGCGACTAGATGAACCACCAGAATCTCCCCGTCCACCTAAAGTAGGTGTGGCCTGATCAGGTCCATAGCATGCTTGATGACAACTAGTACATATATGGGGGACGGGCCTCGACACTCCTGGAGTGGTACTCAGACCAGCTCCATTAAAAACTCCTCCATCATCATCGTCTCTATGCTCCCCACTTGCTATTGCAGAAGCATGTTGATCAAGGTCTCTTGCGAGTGTACTAAGGGAACCTAATGTTGAGACTAGAGCTTGATGATGTACAGGTGCAAGAATGGGAGGACCAGGAGCAACAAGAAGGGGTTGTGCATGCACGAGGCGTTGGGGATCAACCCTTGCCCTTAATCTCTATTGTGGCATGCCGCCACCAACACCCTGAAATGATCTAAAATCAAAATAATTGGGCTTTTTCCCCAAAACAAACTCTACATACAATTTTCTCAAAAAATACAATGGGAACTCCCAATTAGCGTGTGGGGGACTATCAAAAACCATATACCATCGATCCCAAAAATGTGCACTCATTTGCGGATGTATGCACCACCTCATGGATATTCTAGATTTTTTGGGTGGAATGGGTTGTCAAGTAACGGGGTCAAGAAAGTAGGGGGCTAGATGGGATTTTGTTATTTTAAGGTCTAATATTTGTTTGTAAAAAGACCTTCAGAATAAAATTGTCTCATTTGTTCTATGTTTCGTCGATGCCTATCAAGATCAGAATCGATCATCCTAATGGCATCAACAACATTTTGCATCGCAAATGCAAAACATCTCACATGTGGAGGAATCAATGCTTGACTCTGCATAGTATTGATTTGATTTTGTAAGGATGTAACTTGATCATTTATTCGTGCTCTCAAGCGAGCCTCGTCAAATGTGATAGGTGCTAGATGTGGCATATTAGGTGGATGGGGAGGTGGATGGGGATGGGGAGGGGGAGGTGGATGTGGATGTGGCTAAGGTGGTGGATTGATGATATCATAAATGTTAAAATCATCCATGATATGCTCGATATAAATGTGCACCTACATTAAATCATACAAAATAGTCCATGTGCATACATATATTAAGATCATATATTTAATTGAAAGAGGATGAGCAACATATATATTAAGATCATATATTTAATTGAAATGCACATATATATACATTGATTGTTCAACTCAAGAGCATGTCCATACAAAATTCAAAATTAAATGTATGTACATGTACATTTAAAATAAAAAATACGATGCATAATTTGCATGCATACAAATCATTAAACTAAACTATGTACATACATACAAATTTCAAAATTTAAGAACTATATATGCAAATTTTTAATACATGTGCATACATACTAAATAATAGACTTGAAATATATAGTCATATAAAATATATACTATTATATATTATTCATTATAATTTCATAAATTCCACCAAATTCACAAATCCATGTCACTAAAAATATCCATCTGGAACCAAAATCATAAATTCATGTTACTAAAAATATCCATTTGGAACCAAATTTATAAATTCATAACTATTTAAGATCATTGTTTTAATTTATAAACTATTGTGGCTCTCCACTGCATAGATCTTCATTTCTTTGTGTTTCCCTTTTTAGAATTGGGAGTTCTCCTCTCCTCTAGCCATTGTCGATGCTCATCTATGATCCCATCCATAGCCCTGACAACATAAACAAGGGTTTGCATCCTAGATGCAAACATCCTCACAGGAGGTGCGACACATTCTTCATTTTGAATAATGTTGATTTGATCTTGGATGGTTCTAACATTGGCACTGATTTTTGCTTGCAAACGAGCATGCTCATTAATTTCAGGTGGTGGAGGTGGGGGGTTACGAGGTGGAGTGGGTGGAGGTGGAGGTGAAGGTGTTGGAGATGGATGGCGTGGAGGTGGATTGTGAATATTATTGAATGGATCCATGTGATCTTTAAGATATGAGTGAACCTGCATTGGATTTGTAATTTCAAGATGTAAGATATATGTTTAGGAAATATACCTTTAAACCATTCAATGTAAATGGCCTTAAATAATTGAATACAAATGATAAAATTATATGTAAGCCTCATTTATATGTCTAAGGCACATGTTACTTGAATGAAATTACAATTAACTATTAATATTGTATAATCTTGCAAGATCTTATTATTGTTAAATTTGGTTGCCTTGGGAAAATTTGATCACCAAATTTTAAGAACTTCTTTGATCCCCTTAAGAAATCGAATTACGATTTAGGGTGACAGGATGGCTTAAGGGGATCTACGTCTCGTGAGGTCCTAGGAGAAAATGACATGGCTCAAGTGAATAAAATTTGGTGAAGTTTCCCAAGGCAACCAAATTTCATTAAGAGCCTTTAAAGAAAAAATGATGGCTTTAGGGTTTAGGGTTTAGACTTTAGAGTTTAGGGTTTAGGCTAATAGGATAGCTTAAGGGGATGTACATGTAGTAAGATCCTAGGAAAAAATTACATGGCATAAGGGAATGAAATTTGGTGGAGTTGTCTAAGGCAACCAAATTTCATTAAGAGCCTAAGAAAAAATGATGGCTTTAGGGTTTAGGGTTTAGACTTTAGAGTTTAGGGTTTAGGGTAATAGGATAAATTAAGGGGATATGTGTAGTAAGATCCTAGTACAAAATTACATGGAATAAGGGAATGAAATTTGGTGGATTTTCCTAAGACAAGTAAATTTCACTTTAAGATCCTGGGTAGGACAAAATGAATGGTTTAGTGTTTAGGGTTTAGAATTTAGAGTTCAGGGTTTAGGGTTTACAAAACTTAGGGTAAAGTTTTGGTGCCCCTTGGAATATTTAATGAACTTGCAAGTTAGTGAAGAACATTTTCTTGTGGAATAGTTGATTGAGATCTACTCTTGTTTCAACTGACCAACCTAGATCATGATATCTCATTCATATTATAATCTTGTAGGATCTTATTATTGTTAAATTTGGTTGCCTTGGGCAACTATGATCACCAAATTTTAATAACTTCTTTGATCCCCTTAAGAAATCGAATTACGATTTAGGGTGACAGGATGGTTTAAGGGGATCTACATCTAGTGAGGTCCTAAGAGAAAATGACATGGCTCAAGTGAATAAAAGTTGGTGAAGTTTCCCAAGGCAACCAAATTTCATTAAGAGCCTTTAAAGAAAAAATGATGGCTTTAGGGTTTAGGGTTTAGACGTTAGAGTTCAAGGTTTAGGGTAATGGGATAACTTAAGGGGATGTACATGTAGTAAGATCCTAGGACAAAATTACATGGCATAAGGGAATGAAATATGGTGGATTTTCCTAAGACAACCAAATTTCACTTTAAGGTGTTGGGTAGGACAAAATGAATGGTTTAGTGTTTAGGGTTTAGATTTTAGAGTTCAGGGTTTAGGGTTTACAAAACTTAGGGTAAAGTTTTGGTGCCCCTTAGAATATTTAATGAACTTGCAAGTTAGTGAAGAACATTTTCTTGTGGAATAGTTGATTGAGATCTACTCTTGTTTCAACTGACCAACCTAGATCATGAAATCTCATTCATATTATAATCTTGCACGATCTTATTATTGTTAAATTTGGCTACCTTGGGCAACTTCACCAAATTTTAAGAACTTCTTTGATCCCCTTAAGAAATTTGTCATATTGGGACCCCTTAAGAAATCAATTTATGATTTAGGGTGATAGGATGGCTTAAGGGGATCTAGATGTCTAGTGAGGTCCAAATTTAGTCATACTATAGCCTCATTGGTTCCATCTAGCTCTAGGTCAAAAGTGTTTACCCCTCTAATAAAAAAAAGTATCATGTTAAAAATGAATCAATCTATACATATCACAAAAATAACAATAATCTTAAATGTAACCCATACTCTAACCATAATAGAATGCTAAATGATCCCCACCCCTAACCATATCCTAATTGAATTGTAAACCTAATTGAAACTTAATTAAATTATAACCTTTACCTAATCTTAAATGTATTCCTATATTATATTGTATTAAATTATATTATATTTTATATTATATTTAAATTAATTTATATTTGTATTAAAATTATATTAATATTTATTATATATTTCTAATTGTAACCTAACTATTTACTACAAACCTAATTGAATCTTTTAAGCCTGATCCTCATTAAAACCCCAAGTAAATTGTAACATTACCTATCCTTAATTGTAATCTTATATTATATTTTATGATATTAAATATTTATATTATTTAATATATTATATTATATTAATATTTATTAAATATAATGGGCGCCGGTCCAAGCCCAATTGGTTAAGGTGTTCCCTGTCGCAGGGCGCCCACCATGGGTTCTATCTTCGGCACTCCCGTGGTACCGGTTGGTGTGTCCCACCAGATCATCAAGTAAAAGTTTACCTGTGGGGGTTATAGGGGGCGTGTTGCACCCGATTCCCCTCGTTAAAAAAAATAAAAAAAAAATTATTAAATATAATATATTAAATAATATAAATATTTAATTATATTTCTTTTATATGAATCATCCTCCTATCTCTAAATTGTAATAATAGCATGTAGTTCCTCCAACCTATCATCACATGTACCTCCTCCCTTTCCCATGTAATAGGTGTACCTTCTAGGTGTTAAATGGTTCCATCTTGGTCTCCTTATTGATGCATTTCTATCCTTCCACATAAATCTATATAGTATCAAAATATAGGTAATTTTATGGTTATTGAATCTCTCTTAATTGCTAAAGAATCCATTATGATTAAGGATGGGTGGATTATTATCTAGGATCACATCTTAAAAATCCTATAGAGGTCATGTGGTATGTGTTTCTTAATACATATATTCCCATACAAACCTCTTTCCATGTATTATCAACTCTCCTATTTAATAGACACCTTACTAGATTTAAATTTCATATGATATATATGTACCCAAGTGTTTCCAATTGGAATTGCTATAATTATACTTTTATGGCATTCTAGATATTCATAATAGTTTTCATAAATCTACCAAATAGACCCATTCTTGACATTGAACCTACATAATTTTAGGTATGTCCAATGAAAGAAACTTTACCCATAGCACTCTCACTCGCGCTCTTCTATCTTGTGGATATAATAGAATAAAGTTTTCTTCCAATGATTTAGATCCCTAATGATCATGTCTAAGTGTCATAGAGAGTGATCATCCATTCTTCATAAACTTGTAGAAACCAAAAGGTTTAATATTATGTGTTCAAATAAGTGAAAACATTACAAAAAGCTCTACTAAATGGTGACAACAAAGGGTTTTAAGGCAACCAAATTTCATTTTAAGGTCCTAAGACAAAATTCAAATGCTTTAGTGTTGAGGGTTTAGATTTTACAATTTAGGGTCTAGGGTTTAGCAAACTTAGGGTGACGTTTGGTGGCCCTTGGCATAATTTAGACTTGCAAGTTAGTGCCAATTGGAATCGATTGTACGTGCTTATATTTACAAATTTGCTAACTAAATTTGCAAACAAACATCAAGATAAACTTTATGAATTTTAACTATTCTTTAACATATTGTTTTATAATCTAATTATAATTTAACATTGAAACTAAAGTTTAACATATCGTATTTTCCATACAATGCAAATAAAATTTAAAACATTTAAGCAATGCAAATGAATTTTTTTGAGCTCAAAATTACTTAGTTTTCAAAATCAAAATGATTTGTTCGATTTCAATTTAGGGTTTCAATTTCTAAGCAATTAGGGTTTTTAATGCAATTTTTTTGTTTCAATTCAAACTAGGGTTTTAAAATTTCAAAAAGCTTGATTAGTGTTTCTAAATGCAATTGTTTTATTTCATTTTGATTTCTAGGGTTTTGAAATGCAATTTTTTTTGTTTTGTTTCAATTAGAGTTTTCAAATTCAATTTTTTTTGGTTTAATCGAACAATTTAGGTTTCAAAAGTTAAATTTTGTTTGTAAAACACAATTCAAGGTTCATTTTTTCATTTTTATTAAAAATCCTTCAAGTTTCATTGCATTTCTACTATAACAGTTAAAAAATGCTCAAAATGTTAAATGATTTTTTTTTTAAATGCTAAATTCATTTATTTTCTTCATAATTTCAATTAAAAATAGAAAAATGCAAAAAAATGGGACATAGGTGGGTACCTATGGCTGTTTGTGGGGCTCGTTGTCGCCAGGTTTCGGGGTCCCGTCCACTGTGCAGTGAACTCTATTTATTTTTAAAAAAATAAATAGCAATATAAAACAAGATGCCGATTTCTACAAAACGGGACCCCGATTTATTAAAATTGGGATCCTGTTTCATGGTAATCAGGATCCCATTTCGTGACAATTGGGATCTTGTTCCTTTGCCATTGGTTCGGGATCCTATGGGAAACGGGATCCCAATTTTTAAAAATCAGGATCCCGTTTCATGTCAGGCTCAGGATCCCGAAGCTAAATGAGATCCTAATTTTTAAAAATCGGGATCCTGTTTATTAAAATTGGGATCCCGTTTTGTCAAAGATGATTTCAATTTTTTGGTTAAGGAAAAAACTTACACGTTTCGTGGACTCAACTTTGTGCACTTACCCACTACTCTCTTCCAAAAGAAGTATATCATTACTAACCTCCAATATCTCTTTGTGGAACTCCTACAATGAATGTGTATATTCTTCACCCTCAAGGGAAAATAGAAAAGATTGAGTGCTCCTTGCTTTTTCAACGCTATCGTTGCTCAAATTTGAAAGAGACCCTTGTAATACAACTATGTGGTGTTTTCCACACTCACCCAATAATCCTTTCAACATGTCAATTATTGGTTCAATAACCTCACAAAAATATTGAATGGAATATAGTATTCCCTTACTCAAAGGAATTTCTCCTATCTTTCCTTCATACTCAAGGGTTTCAACTCCATAGGAAATACACAAATACATACCATAACTTTGTTTTTCCGCCTTTATAAGACCTACTTCATCAATCTTCTTCATGGCCTAAGATTGTATCAACTCATGCTTTCTTTCATTGTTCCTCACTTCTTCATTTTGAAATAATTTATTGGAATGCATGTCCTCAATCTCTTCAAGTGAACATCCCTGATTTTGATTGGGTATTTCCTTCTTTATCAAATCATATCATTACCTACAAATACATACTCACACAAAGGCTTAGTTTCAAAAACAGAAGATTTGCTTGTCTCTTCGGATGCTTCTAGCACCCTTTCTTTCAACATATCTTGCAACTCATCCATTTTTTTTTCTATCATCTTTTGCCTTCTTCTCCTCTGAATGATCTTCTTGATGGGCCACTTTACCTTCTTCCTTATTGGCCAATGCCAACCATTTTCCTAATTTGCTATCTCAAGAAACTATTGCATCTCAAGATCCATTCTTTTTTCCATTTCTTCCAAGGCATGCCTCAACTCTATTATCTCTTATTGAACATTTATCTATTCCTTTTTTTTATTTTTGTTCTTCATCTCACTTTTCTCTCTTTTTTTCTCTTCTTTCTTGCTTGGTAACTCCTTACTATACAAGTATTTATGGACCATTCTCCTCAACACTTCCATTATCCTTTTGCAAGAAAGTCTCTTTCACCTTGCTTCTTCTTGTCTTCATGATACCTCACCTTAGACCGACTTCTTTTCCCTTGGCCTAGTCTTTTGGTACCTAGGTTCTTCCTTCAACTTGTAAAAAAAAGATAATACACAAACTCCCAAAACTTTCTTGCCCAAATCTTTGGGTTCTAATACCAATTTTATGTAGAGTGGGGGTAGAAAATAACCTAACACAACCAAACAACCACTCTTTCAAACCTTTATATGTCAATTGGTGGGTTTTCCTTCATAAACCCTCATTTTGCTAGTAGCCTTTCAAAAAGGCATTTTTGGACATAACTCCCAAAATAGAACTGATCTCCAAGAAAAAATAATTTTCTTAGATACCCATTTTGCCATTATTAAACATACTCCAAAATTATGGTAGGGTTCTTTGTACAAAAGCCTTCAAATTTTGACTGTCCTCTTATTGTAACTAGGCCTAATTGGCAACCTAGGCTTGACAACATCAGGGTTTATGCAAGGAAATGACACCAAACAAGAGGAAAAAATTGATTTGTGAATTCTCAAGCATGTAAAAACTCTTAATGGTATAACACAATGATTTCTAACCCTTCCCTAAACAAATAATGTGTAGATTAATCAAAACAACAATGAACCTAGGGTCTTGTTGGGACTGTTTCACTGAAAAATGAGAAATTTTTGGCGAAGAGATCTTTTTCCCACATGAAAATGACAAGCCCAAATATTGTAGGGTGATAGAAGGAACCAATACAGAATTTCCTACCAATTTGTAGCATTTTCCCATGGAGGAAACTCAAGTTATGGCAGCTTTTTGCAAGTTTGAAACCCTACATAGGGTTTAGAATAGTTTTCACTAAAATTCTTATAACTTTTGCAAATAAAAAAATTGAACCAAACCAAAATAAAATGAAAGGTAAGAGTTCCCTATACATTATACAATCATCCTTCCATCTGTACAGTGCAATAGGAATTCATACTATGTGAAAGAACATGACTGTTATAGGAAAAACATAGAAAATTTGCTCCAAATTGATTCCAATTTTCATTCCAATATTTTTCCCATCATCCCCAACCTTCTCTTCAAGATTACAAGGCACTTTTAAACATATACAAATATTTTTCAATTGCCTCTAACCATATTTTTGTTATTTTTCTTAACAAATCCTTAATTACACTTTTGTTTGCAAAAAGTTGCAAAATTGCTTGACAATGTTGACAACATTTGCATTTTTACTTAACCTTGCACCTAGAGACTCCATAATGATTCAAACTAACTCCAACACACATGAAATGACCCAATAAGACCTTATTACATGCAAAACATCAAAACAAAACAAAATGCCAAATTTTGACCCCTTGGAGGCATAAAATGACATGTAGGTACCCCTGCGTGCTAGTTTCCCTCCGTTTTATTTGTAAAGATTTTAATTTGTTTTGATTGAAAAATGAAATTGTCAAAAATTATTTCTTTGGCAATGAGAGGTGTAATAAGTTACGAAGTTTAAAATTGAAATATTGAGAAGGAGAATATTGTCTGTCTTGTAATTGGAATTGTTTTGATTAGATTAAGATTGGAAGGGACAATACCTATTATAAAATAGCCATTAAGAAAAATGAGGGGCTCATGAGAAGTGAAACACACAAAAAACTAAAGTAAAAACATAAAAATAAAACTTAAATAGTTCAATCAGTAAACAAGAACAAAGACAAAACCAAAAAAATAGCACAAAACCACATAACACCTATAGGTCTCCCAACAACTTGAGACCACAGATCGCCTTCCATTCTTGAGCCACGAAGTGGAGCTTCTCCTCAAAAGATAGAGGACCTATTTGCATAGTCTTAGTATCCACTGCAACTTCCAAAGCCAAGCTATCCACTACCTTCCCTTCCTTCTGCTTATGGCCATCATCATGCTTGGACCCATTTGCCTTAACCCTTCCTAATCTCTTGTTGGAAGAGTTGAATGGCGAGGGAAGAGTTCTTCACCATTTCCTTACTGTAATCTATTATTACTTGGAGGCACTAAGTGGTTTTTTCCTGGTTCCTATGTATGGCTTCAATCTCCATCTATAAATTCTTTTTGTCCTCCTCTATGCCAACAATATCACGTAGCTCTTTCAACTCCTTATCCCATCTGGTCCAATGCTCAAATGACTTAGCCAAAGAGGTTATCATTTCCCAATGGCCTTTGTCTTCCACCTCCCTCGGCCAAGGAACCTCCTGCAACAACATCTTATTCTCCAAAATCTAAATTCTCTCTTTAGCGGTAACCAATTGACCCAAGAGCCATTTATGGATGTCATTTTGGATATTAACTATCTCCAAAATCTCATTAATTTTGGTATAGAGGGAGTCACTAGGAACACGGGTTGAAATTGTTTATGTGTGAGGAAGGAGAGAGTTTTTGAGAGTTTCATCTGCATCAATATATAAACTATGTATGAAGTTTTGCATTCTCATTTAAATTCTAGTGAGTCTTGGGCTTGACCTTCTTCAACATGTTTAAGATAAAAGAAGATACATGGAATTTGTTAGAACTGAAGCAATCTCACAAATAGAAGGTAAATAGAATTCAGAAGAGATTTAAAGACTTTTAATAGAGAGGGGAGGAGTTCAACCACAAGGTTGATCAACAACACCAAGGATCACAATTTTTTTCCTTTGAAAGGCTACAACATGGGATTCATTGACCAAGTGCTAAAGTAGGATTTGGTTTATGAGTCAAGATGGAGAATAAAAGATTAGTAGCTTATTTATTTGGCTCCACCAAGCCCTACTTGTAATTTATAGGAATTGATCACAATCTAATTTGGTAAATATATTTATCTATAGAATTGGGTCTCTTTAGAATGTTATCACAATATGATTTTATCTCTCAAATTACTACATATGATATCTAAAGTAGCACTTCAACCATCAATATTGAAGGGTGAGGAACTATCTATTAGTGACTTCATGTAAACAATGTGAACTATCTTGAAGAATTACTTATCTCCAATACATAGTTCTTATCCAAATCTAAAATATTAACTATAGTACAAGATAATATATAAATATTTTATAAAATAATTAGTAATATTGTGTACATGCACCAATAATATAATTAGAAATATTGTACTAGATGTTGTATGTATGAACTTTGAGCTTTATGGGATGCACTCTAGACAATCTCTATGAAGTTTACTCTAACCTCTTTGGATTGAATACACACTTTTCATGTGCTTAGTTTTCATAACTTTATGGAGTTATATTTTGATATTTCCTTGGAAAATAATCTTATATGTTTCAATATAATAAAGTGTTATTAATATAAGTTTTAATTGGAAATAAATCAAAATAGGGGACAAGAAAATTAATTTGGTCATATATTTAGGTCCACTTGTAAAACTATATTATAACATTAGTTAGATATTTAATGTATGGGTTTCACATTGGAAAAATATTTAATAATGAGAAAATTAATACCAAAAATTAAATATTATTAACAATGATTTTATGATATCATGGTTTTAAGTCACATAGTTTTTCCAATACCACAATTGTATTTATGCTACTCTTGAAGATAGAACAAATAATTTGATTACAACCTTACATGTCCTCTTTAGTAGCTTCATATATGAAATCAACTTTAAACACATGCATCATAGTGCTTGCACATCTACACACAACACTATCATCACACCTTTACATATAGTTCTTATACATAACCACACAACACTACTCACATGCATGTTGTGGCCCTACACATGGCTACAAATATTGGTGTCTAGTTAGACCATAAGTGTATGACACATGAAATATTGATGACCACATGCTATGCTTCCATACATGCGTACCACCTGACAACCTTTGTGAGATAGAACATGATCATATAATTGACACCATACATAATTGATACATGGTGACATCCTTGGGCAACATTCACACAAATCCAACTAACACCATATGAGTTTGACATCTATTATGGTGACATGAATGAACATAAAGTAATATTAAAATTGTAATTAAAATACCAATACTAGAAATAAATGCCACAACACATTCTATAATTAGTGAATTAGCAATTGACACTTCTCTATTCACTAGGTTTATTTTGAAACATTTATCCCTAAAAATGGGTGTCATATTTTCCTCCTAGAATATGCCTTAAGCCATTCATCATTATTCAGTTGATGATGCAAATTTACCAAATAGTAATTCATATTTTCCTCCTAGAATACATCTTAATCCATTCATCATTATTCATTTGGTGATGCAAAATTTACTAAACAAATTAATTTATACCCTTTTTTTATATAAGGAAAAGACATGCAATCTGACCACCTACTACATCATACAATATTGACTAAAAATTGTTACAATCCTTGATTTGAATAAATCATATAGCTGATTGTTATGTTTGGGACTTATTTCCCCAACAATGAATTTGATATAATTTATGTCTCAGAATAGAACACTAACCTTTGAATCCTTGGTAATTAGACAACGTAAATTTTTTCCTAATTCAAGTTGACAATTCACCAAATAGATTTATCTTTATCAATTTGCGTCATTTAATATTTTGTCACTTAAATTATGTGATATTTTCTAGTCATTCAATAATTCACCCATTAAACTATTTTATTTCTTTGAATCATTTGATAATTTTCCAAATAAATTATTTTATTTTTATGTATTGATCTTTATTTTACCACTAAAAATAACATTGTTGGACAATGTGCATAGATTCACTACAAGGAATGTTTTTATCGCCCAAAATAAGTGTAGATTACCAAAACAATTAATATATTAGACTAGGATTTCTCATGATTATACAAATTTTTAAGAGGATTTCTTAAATTTATCATTGACTTTCTTTATACATTCTATAAAGTATAAGAAGGATATTAAATTCTCATCTTACATCTAGAGTACACATTTTCCCTATTCAACCTAAATAGAAGTGTATATCTACTAGAAGCCTTTCAGATTCAAACGTATTTTGTTTCATATATCTATTTTATTTTATGCATTCTATGATGTTATTGCATTACTAGCTAATTTGTAAGATCATCCCCAACTTCATTCTAGGAATTAAATCCTTTCAAATCAAAATCTAATAGGATCTATAGGCTTAGGCCAAATCAAGTCATGATCTCAACTCATCACTTTCATCACTTATAGATTTATCTAATGTGCTTTTGAGTATTTGCTTCATTTTTTAAAAAAGATCTTCCTAACATATAAGACCAACATTTTTATCTTTAGAATCCTAGGAAGGTTTTCCTTGTGGGGCTTCTTTTGAAGAGCCTTTACAAACATCTCAAAGGAAAACATATCTTTAGTGCATTAAAATTGTATAAGAAAATTTGATTTATTAAAGACAAAAAATGAATTTGTAATATAGTGTCTCTTGAAGGATTATATTGTTGCTTGCAATCTTTCTCCTTTTTGGGTGACTTATTTGTTGGCTAAATATCAATAATAAATTATATATATAGTTTTTAGAAAAATAAATATTTTTGTCTATATTATTTACATAAACTCATATCTTAGTTGCATTTAATTAATTGATTTTGTATAGTTGATTAATTACATTAAATTAATTAAATCTATTTAATCAATTGTGTATTTAATTAGAGTTTCTATTTATTTTAGTCAAATAATTTAGTAAATTATAATTTATTCCATAAAAATAAAAATGAGATTTATTTTTATTTGTTAAGATTAAAATTGATTTAATTTGTTTATTTCCAATAAAAAGCATGTCATACAATCATAAAAGCAAATAAAAAAAGTATAACACTTCATTATACAAACAAACTTTGACAAGACAAACAAACATAAACATTCTCCATCAAATTTAAAAATAACTACAAAATGTAAAACATTATTAAAGATAAAACTTTAAAGCTTGATGTGCTAAGGGATTCAATTAGACTTAACACGAGAATTACAAAAATAGATTTTTCCCGCTTCTATCACAATCCTGCTTAATTAGATTAATGTTCTAGAAGAACAATTTACACATATCACAATCTCCCCTATTTTAAGAACTCTACCTCAACTTAGATAACCAATGCCTTATGTTCATCTTTTGTTACCTCGTCCTCAAGATCAACTCAACACTCTTTTATCCATCTGCAAGGACCTCCACTTCACTTTGTCTTAACCATAACTATAAACACCCAATCACCCATCCACACAAGTGGAACCTTGTATGACAATTTTTGTGCATATAAAAAAAAAACAATCAAACCTGAAAACCTAGGTTCTTGTGCCATAGATGTTAAAAAGTAGCCATACACAAATTTTAGTTAAAAGAGGGCAAACTCTAATCATATGCAAAACAAAAGAATTAATGTAAGAAATGTGAGAATAAAATTGACATTCAAATTATCTTGCAAATTAATTGTTTTGAATCATACAAATATTACTACCATTCTCATCGTAGCAATACTCTACAAGGTATGTTACAAACAAAAAAACAAGGAAAGAACATTATTTCAATTACTACTTTTAGTACTTATAATGATTTGCTTTTCAAATTTAATAAGGTGATCTTATCCTTTGGAGGAGAGGCTCTTTGATTCTTTTCCTTGTTTTTCTTCTTTGCACGTATAACTCATCAAGCATTGTAAAATCAAACCCCATTCTTTTTTTGTCGCCATTTCTGTATAGGAGATGGTTTATATTTGGTGTTACAGAAAAAACCAATACTCAAATCGACATCAAGGAAACTTCAGAGGGAGGAGAAAGAAAAAGTTTCAGAAAGAAAATTTAATGAAAGGAAAGCCACCATATAGATACATTGAGTGGTAGGATTAAACAGACTTTTGCTTTATGTCAGTGGGGGCACTTACCACGCGCAAGTGAAGTTCAGTTGGCGCCATGGTCAACAGTTTTGAAAAGTGTGAAAGGACAGAAAGACGAGATTTTTGTGTGTTGGGCCACATCATTCTTGCCATAATCTTCGCGCCACTGAAAAAGCCTGAGAAATTTCTTCTTTTCAAAAAGATAAGATTCCATGTGTTGATAGGCACGTCCATTTTGAGTGGCTGAGACGCTGCTCATTCACGCGGTTTCGTACACCATTTGAATTCCCCCAAGTCCAACCCTTCACTCCTCTTAACCCTGCCTGTGACACCTCTGAGTTTGAAAAGCGTGAAAGGATGGAAAGACGAGATTTTCGTGTGTTGGGCCACATCATTCTTGCCGTAATCTTCGCGCCATTGAAAAAGCCTGAGAAATTTCTTCTTTTCAAAAAGATAAGATTCCACGTGTTGATAGGCACGTCCATTTTGAGTGGCTAAGACGCTGCTCATTCACGCGGTTTCGTACACCATTTGAATGCCTCCAAGTCCAACCCTTCACTCCTCTTAACCCTGCCTGTGACGCCTCTGAGTTTTGAAAAGTGTGAAAGGACGGAAAGACGAGATTTTCGTGTGTTGGGCCACATCATTCTTGCCGTAATCTTCGCGCCACTGAAAAAGCCTGAGAAATTTCTTCTTTTCAAAAAGATAAGATTCCACGTGTTGATAGGCACGTCCATTTTGAGTGGCTGAGACGCTGCTCATTCACGCGGTTTCGTACACCATTTGAATGCCCAACCCATCACTCCTCTTAACCCTACCTGTGATGCCTCTGAGTTTTTTTCAATGTGATTAGTGGGGGCAGTTACCAGCTCAGCTCTGGTCAACAGTTTTGAAAAGTGTGAAAGGACAGAAAGATGAGATTTTCGCGTCTTGGCCACATCATTCTTGCCATAATCTTCATGCCACTAACAAAGCCTGAGAAATTTCATCTTTTCAAAAAGATAAGATGGTAATATTCCATGTGTTGATAGTTACGTCCATTTTGAGTGGCTGAGACGCTACTCATTCACGTAGTTTCCTTCACTCCTCTTAACTCTGTGAGTTTTATCATCTGTTTTTGCCTGTAACCCTTCATTTGTCGGAAATCGAAACCCCTCTTTCGTTCTTTTCTCATTTGTTCGGTTCAGTCTAATACGACTCCAACAATCATCATCTACGCCTAGCTAAAATGTAACGACCTTGATAGGTTAAAATTAAATAATTACACACACTACACATAAACAAGCATATTAAAAGGACACATGTTCATTGATCAAGTATAGAGACAAGGATTTGTATTAGATAGAAAGTTTTGAAGTACAATGTCAATATTCCGGCAAACATAAAGAAATATATTTCTTACATTAGATCACATGGTCAAGTATAAAATATTATAATGAATCATATCATGGTTTTCCCTGAAAGGATTTTTGCGATGCTTGATTTCTTCAACCACATCAAGGGAGAGAACATTGTTGGAGCACATTTCCACCTTAACACGAAGTGAATCACTTCCCCAAAATTCTTCCTAAAAGAAGAATACCTGACCCAACACAAGGAAAACTAGCAATGCAAATATGTTTGGAGTAATGGAATCATGAAGCATGACGCTTCTACCTCTAATGATAACATGATAAACATAACAAAAAAACCATTGGAAAACAATCATGCATCAAGGTCTATGTAGAAAAACAATCACATTAAGCATTATTAACCGATAGGCTATATATAGTGTGAGATTTAGGCAAAAAATTATCTCGCGCCCTTAAACAAGGCACTGTCTATGTAGGTGACAATTTGCACCTGGACATCGATGGCCATCCCATGGTTGCACCCGTGCAAACCCTACAAACCTCTGCTACAGTTTGTACATGTTGTTCTTGTTGTGGCTGTCACCTGCATTCTAATCAACTTGCCGTACTCTGCAATCAATGTATTGGATGAAAAGCTTAGTAACTAATCGTATATTTTAATTCAAAATCTCTCTGCAATAAAAAAATAACTAAGTCTCGTGATAATTTTTAAAAATGGCAGAATTTAAAATTGGTATCTCAATATTTCAAATATTAAAATATATCAATGTTTATAAATGAATAATTGAATATTAAAAGAATAAAAAGAGTTATTCAAATAATAATATGTAGAATTTTAAAAAAATAAAATAAATATAAATAAATAACTTAAAATAAAATAACTATTAATTCAATAGAATGGTTTGAAATTGATATTTTTCATTTTAAAAATATATATTTAAGATATAAATATTAGTCATTAATTTTATAAGTTATAATTTGAATATTTTAAAAATAAC
Organism: Sequoia sempervirens; assembly: GCA_007258455.2. Classification (NCBI taxonomy): domain Eukaryota; kingdom Viridiplantae; phylum Streptophyta; class Pinopsida; order Cupressales; family Cupressaceae; genus Sequoia; species Sequoia sempervirens. Next base: position 208,289,041 of record VDFB02000008.1, on the reverse strand, counting down.
AATAGATGTATTTTCTTAAAAAAAAGAAGATATATTTCAAATATCAATATTAATATAAGAATTACTCTCATTAATTTTAAATAAATAAAATTAAGATATCAATAGATCTATCTAAAATAGGAATATTAGTTTTTAAGTTAAAAACATTTTACAATGACAACAAGAAATAATTAAAATGTGAAAATTGTTTATTTGTTAAAATATTGATATTTAATAATAAATATAAAAAATACAAACTAAATCATTTTTTTTTTAATTCACTCTAATATAATTTAATATTTGAAATAAATAAATAATAGATTGTAATTATAAATAAAAATATATCTTTAAATGTATTTTTAATATAATTCACTCATTTGAAATATTTCTTGTTGTCACATTTAAAAATATATTTATAATATTTAATAAATAAATAATAGATTATAATTATAAATAAAAATACATCTTTAAAACATTTAAAGATATATTTAATATAATTCACTCTTTAAAATATAATGTCAAAATAAATCATTTTTTATTTTTATTCACTCTAATATAATTTAATATTTAAAATAAATAAATAATAGATTATAATTACAAATAAAAAATATGTATTTAAAATATTTAAAGATATATTTAATATAATTCACTCTTTAAAATATAATGTCAAACTAAATCATTTTTTAATTTTTATTATATAATATCAATATTTTAACAAATAAACAATTGTCACATTTTAATTATTTCTTGTTGTCATTGTGAAATGTTTTTAACTTAAAAACTAATATTCTTATTTTAGAGAGATCTATTGATATCTTAATTTTAAATAGGTCTATTTTTAAAAATTAGTGAGTAATTCTTATATTAATATTGATATTTGAAATATATCTATTGATATTATGTACATGGCATTTTGACCTAGAATGGTGCTTAAGTAATAGCAAGAGAGAATGAAAATTGCTAATTAGCATCATAAAATGGATGTTTGGAATGCTAGCTATTGAGATTAGTAACTTGAAAGGAGGCGTTGGAGAGAAGGGAATCCTTTAAAAATGGAAGGCTTTGTTTACATGATGTTGTAATAAGTTAACCCTCTCTTAATAAAATATATGTATATTTTATTAGTTATTTCTGAGGAGATGACACTCTCTAAGTAGCTTTTGTTGGATAGGAGTGGGTGCTACATCAAATGTGAGATTTTGATTGAGTGATTTGTAGGTATCTCAAGTCATTTGTTCATTTACAATCTCCAACAGGATAAATGGATGGTGGGTGAAGAATGGTATGTGGGAAGGGATTTTGGGAACATGTTGCAGGGATGTGGTTGAGGGAATTTAGAGTGTAAAGACAATTAGATGTGGTCATATTGAGAACATTTTTGGGGGTGTTTGGAATCTTTGCGTATATGACATAATACATTGATAAAGCAATTTTTTTGATTCATATACCTCCCTGCCCACATAAGTATAAGAAGTAAAAACATCATATCCAGGGGAAAGGCATAAAACATTAATAATAACTAGATTGAAATATTTATGGATCCTAAAAAGCTAGCATCCATACAAAGCTAAGTTAATTGGTTTGCACAAAAAAACCCCAAATCCAGGTATAGTTCTTTCTTGATCAAGTTTCATGGTGTGGTCCACTCTGGGTGCAGGCAGGGTATGGACTTTGGGCTCCATATTGGATTTGGGATGAATCTGTGCTCCAAATCCCATGCCTAGAGCAAACTCTTTGTGATTGCACCTTTTTTAATTTAGATTAATTTATTTTACAATAGTGGGTTTCAAAAATAGATTGAAATCCAAAACTCAAAATGCTAGTCTTTATTGCCCATTTACTAATGTTTCACATTTTTTATCTAACAAAATTATATGAGGCGTATCACCGATACAACATCACACCTGTCCCACTGTCAAGTTATGTATGGATTACAGAATAATATTCAAACTTTCTAAAATTTTGAGTCAATTTGGACACTACAACATCGTTGTAGCAACTTGACTATGACTATGATACTTGTGCAGTTACTTGGTCAACAAGGTTGTGAATGCGATAATTGTGGTGTCTAGTATGTATCCAATGCAAAATATTCACAATTGAAAATGTTAGAAATCTTTCCTTCAATTAACTATAAGAATATATGTAATACAAAGATTTTTCAAATGTTTCAAAAAAATTTGTATTACAAAATTATATAGATAACCCCTATTTTTAGAACTCCGCCTCAACCTAGATAACTAATGTCTTATATTCATCTTTTGCTACCTCATCCTTGAGATCAACTCAACACCCTTTTATCCATCTGCAAGGGCCTCCACTTCACTTACTTTGTCTTAACCATAATGTAAGGCCATTGAATCCATCCCCTATAATATAATTAAGGACCCCCCTAATAGCTAGTAACAAAGTACCTTATAGTAGAGAATTCATTAATTTAATGTGAAGTGTACCCTATACGAATTTACTTGACTACTTCGCCTTACTCGAATTCTATGGCTAAGCTATTAATCCTATAGTTGATGTGGCATAATCAATATAGGAATGACCACCAATTAAGACTTTTACTAGTTTATTTATTTATGTTTGCTAACATACAACATCTTGGAAGTGTGTGTTGGTTGTTGGACATAGGAATAATACTATCTTGAATTTACAAGCATATTTTGGAGTTCTTACACGTCTCAATAATACATTTAAATATATGTTGTCATAACCTTTTTATTATATTTATAATGATTGTTTAAATTATTATTATTATTCCTAAGGTAGTGTTGATTGGTTTAGAATAAAAAGATATTAATATTTGATAAACAAAGAAAGCAAACAAATCATTAACAAATCATTATTAATGGTCACAGTTTAAATTGGAAAAAAAGGGGGGTTGTATACATGGTAGGAAAATGGTTGCATTTGAGGGTATCCAAGAAAGAGGGTAGTACATGATTTTACATAGGTTTACATTGTGGAATGAATCATAACCATGCACTTTCAAGATAACATCACTTTTTGGTTGAGAAGACAAATTCTCATTGTGTGAGGAGAAGATGGGGTGAGAATGGGTGTGTTTCAAAGTTAGTTAAAATAACCAATTAATCATGCTCTTATTGAGTTTTATCCACGAAGTAAAATAATAGGTCTGTTATCATTAGTTGGACATTAAACATTTTCAGCAATAATGCAATTTTGTGTAAAATTTAAATTATAAATTGGAATAATTATTTTTAATGTTTATATTTAATTATGAGATTTAATAATAATATCGAAAATTAGAAATTCAGTTATTGAAAAAGTCACATTATTATTCTTACTTCTAAGATTAAATAATCATAATATTAGCAAAGAGAACCGTGAAAAGAATTATTATTATCAGCGAATAAGGAAACAATTAAGAATAAATAAATAAAATCTTGTCACAATTGAACAATAGAAATTAGTTCTCTTGGCACCAATTCCTTCTGATCATATTGAAGTGGTGGTAGACGAATGTAATTAATTCTCTATCTACTCGCCACCCAAGGATGTCTCTTCAAAATCTAGATTGCTTGAATGGTTTTGTGGTTCGGTGGGCATTTGCGTTGGTTCACTGACAATAGCATAATGGCTCTTACTGTCACATTTATGGTGGATTTGGTAACACTGTTGATCTTTATTTTGTGGATCTACCAGCCACCGCCAGAAGCAATGATACAATGGTACGCCATGATATAGGTGGAGAAGTGAAATAATTAGAAACGAGGATTCGAGGTGGGGGTGATGATTTTCTTTTTGTAAATGCAGTGGGACATCTGTATGTGCAATGGGTTTTTGTGACCACTGTAACTTTTTTTAATTCTGTTTTGTAAGCAAGGCTTTTGTTTCCTAGTTCCAGAATTTTATTTTGTTTTATTTTTGTTTTGCCCAAAGAAAGAAATGGCAAGTGATGGAGTCGTCACTGTTTATGGCAATGGCACAATTTTTGATATAAAGAAATTGTCATATGCCTGCAAGGTTGGTCTGGCTCAAATGCTTAGAGGGGAAGTTATTGTGGATGTTGTTAATGCTGAAAAGGCTAGAATAGCTGAAAAGGCAGGGGTTGTAGTTGTGATGGCATTGGGGCACATCCTTGTTGACATTAGAGGTCAAGGAGGAGCTGCCAGGATGAGCGATCTAGGTCTCATTAAGGAGATCAAGAATGCAGTAACTATACCTGTCATGGCCAAGGCTAGAATAGGCCATTTTGTTGAATCCCAGATTCTGGAGGCAATTGGTATTGATTATTTTGATGAGAGTGAAGTCTTCACCATCGCGGATGATGCACACCAAATCAATAAACATAACTTTCGCATACCATTTGTGTGTGGGTGTCGGAACCTTGGTGAGGCACTGAGAAGGATTACTGAAGGAGCTGCCATGATCAGGACTAAAGGAGAAGTTGGCACATGGAACCTTGCAGGAGCAGGTAGGGTTACATAACCATTCATTCTTTGAAATACATGTAATGTTTATATTGCAGCGCTTATAAAAAAAAACACTTGGAAATCACCTGCATGAAATTCTTATGGACCAAGAATCTCATAAATTTGTACTATGGTTTATATATAAATCATCTTTTAGCTTCCTAATTGATGGGTACCAAGCTTGCTTTTTAGAGTACGATTTGCAAATTGGTATTTGAGATGCATACAAATGAGTACTACAATCTGTACATGATGATTTATTTTCTTGTGATCTACCAAGACCTGGGTAAGCCTCTTACCTATGTTGTGGAATCCCAGTTGTTTTAAGTTATATATCTATGGTGTTTCTAGAGATACTTTAGTCATGGTATGCCATTTTAGAAGCCTGCAGCTAAATACACTAAGCTACAACTTCGGTTTGGGCTCCAAAGCTCATTGGCAAATTTAGTATAATATTAAATGCATTGCTCTAGTATAAGTCTATAATACAGAAGAATGAGTCCTTTTAAGTGTAACATGAATTTGAGTGGAAGGATGAATGCCTTAGGATCAGTAATTTAGTGATTGGGTTCAACGCTAAGAACAGTAAATGAAAAGACCAGAAATTAATTGTTTCTTAGATCCTAATATTAGCAGCTATATGTTGGAATAGGTGAATGACTTTTAGAGTTCAAGTAGCGATTAAATGTCAGTCACTAAACTCAGATTTAATATATTAAGTTTTATAATCACAGTGTCTAATTTGAATCAGCAATATATGGAATGCATTGAAGTGGGAAAAGTGATATCATCCCAATAATAACTATGAAGCTTTGCAATGGCTAAGATGATCACAATCATCAATAATATTCAGTAAAAATAAATAAAAATGAGTGGTGAACATCATTAACCAATGAAATAAACTTATAACTAGCAGTATGTAGATTTTCAACAGCAAAGCAATAATAAAGTTGCTGAGTAATAGTGTGCAATATAGGTTTCTGAAAATATACAATAATAGCAACTTAAACAAAATAGAAGATTTTATTCCCATTCTCATTATATACGCATAAGACTACATTGATATTGTGTTTGTGTTGGAGTACATATATCCAGAGTTTCTTTCACTATTTCCAGCTGTCACGGTATCTATTCTTTTAAAACACAAAGAGATATATTTTTTTTTTATGATGGTTAATTCATGTTTGTAGTAATATTATTATTATTATTACCAATAATGAAATAGAGGTTACTATAATTATTATTCATATAAATGTCAATGTTGGCATAATCGTTACTAACTCAGCTTGGAGGGGGATTGATAATTTCTCATAAATGCTGTCACAGTTTAGGAAGAATGTTAGTAATTAGTTGAGCAACATTTTGTTCCTGTTGGGTTTGCTGTTTTTTGTTTTTAAACAGCCCTTTTAACATTCCTTTGGAACTATTTCTTTTGCTGTTCAATAACAGTTGTTGTTAGTTGAATTGTGCAACAACTTCTTATTGTTTGTTGCTATTTTATAACAGTTTTATTCACTATTTTTGGAATGGGGCATTTGCTGTTTTGTAACTGATTTCTTGTTGTAATTCTTGAATTTTATTGCAAAACAATTGGAAGCTGTAAATAAAGCCAAGAAAAAAATGATGGTTCTATTTTATGAGTCAATTGGAGGGAATTTACATTAGTGCACATAAATTTAGAAACATCAATAGTGGCATATCCCTTTATTGGTGAATTTAAAATATTACTCATGACTATATTTTATCCATTTTAAATTCCTTCCATCCTTTCTGATATTTCTATTTTTTATAAAAAATGAATAGATATTGAATAATTAATATGGTTAAATTTGGTTTTTTTTTGTGGGATGGTAGTGAATCTTTTTTTTATAAGTAATTACATATTAAGGTATTAATATTAGTATTAATAATTGTATGATTTTGTGTAATCTTCAATTGGATTATGTGTGATCACATAAAATGTTGTTTATTAGTTCTCTATGATGTAGTTTAAATATACCCACCTTTGCCTCAATTATTTCCTATTTTAGGATTGGTTCCCAACTTCCGTAAAAATATAAATAAGAATGTTATGATACTATTGGAAAACCATTGGGAAATAATATCATGGAAACACAAACTTGGAACTTAAGCTTTAATATATTTAATGTTTTTCCAAAATGGAACTTTGTTGTTAATGTGCATCATTAAATTAATTTAATGGGGTTGATGTATGCATTTGAATGATTCATTATTAGAACTTGATTTACCTTATTTATAATATATTTACCTTGTAGCATATTGGATTACAAAATTATGTTGAAATGATTGTGAAATCAATGATAATACTTATGTACTTTCATAAATAATAATTATGTAGGTATACATATGGAGAGAGAGATTTTTATATTAATAAACGTACTCTTATACATTAGTAAGTAAAAATAATTATTAGTGTCCTTGATTACGAATATAGAAATTAATTAGTAGCATTGGATAATAAAATTGATGGTTGTTTACATCATATAAGTATGATAAATTATCTTTAAAGATGTTAAAAGTTGTGATTATTGATTTAGATATATATAGCCTTAAGATTACCATGTAAGCATTTCTATTCCTTGTTCTCATTTTTGTCGAATATAAGGATTGAGTATTTAGTTTGGTTGATCAAGAGGATTGCGTGTGTTATTTAGTTATTTTGGAATATTCTTGGGAGGTCTTGTATGTGGGTCCAATCACAACCCTTGACCTTGAAATATTATTACCTATTATTATTATTATTATGTGAAGAGGTGATAGGGGTCTGGGTTTGAGTTTGATGTCGAACTACGGTTCCTCTGTGAATTATACACGTAGGCAAGGCTGTCAGAGACGAGCCCCCGAGGAATTAGGTCCGGCCCCTAGGGTTTGCTCTCTTTTCATTACTTGAGTTAATATTTGGTCAGGTTCCTTGATTGTGTTTTTTGATCTTGAATGTGGTTCTAGAGTTAACTAATTCTTTTGGGTTAATGTGATTTTCATGTCTCCCTCTAAAACCCAACCATGATTGTATTAGCTATTTAGTTATTTAGCTAAATATTAGAATATGTAAGTGGTCAAATGTTGTTATACTTTATAGGAAATGTGTACTTTAGAACTAAGATTTTGTGAATTAGTCACGTGTTGTGGTCAAAATTTGTAATTTGTGTTTTGTCCTTAATTGTAATTTGATAGAAAATTTTGGGCATTACACATAACTATAAACACCCAATCACCCATACACACAAGTGGAACCTTGTATAACAATTTTTGTGCATATAAAAACAAAAACAATCAAACCTGAAAACCTAGGTTCTTGTGCCATAGATGTTAAGAAGTAGCCATGCACAAATTTTAGTTAAAATAGGGCAAACTCTAATCATGTATGCAAATCAAAAGAATTAACGTAAGAAATATGAGAATAAAATTGAGATTCAAATTATCTTGCAAATGAATTGTTTTGACTCATACAAATATTACTACCATTCTCATTGTAGCAATACTCTACAAGGTATGTTACAAACAAAAAAACAAGAAAGAACATTATTTCAATTACTACTTTTGACATGGTTGAGAACGCCATCTCAAAATCTCCAACAAAGTTTTACAAACTATTTAGAACTTTTTTGTTGGTGTTCCCTATGCTTCTCTTAGGTCCTATAGACTTCTTTGACCTCATGAACATTATTAAAATATTTCATTTCATTTCATTGTGATATTATTCAAATCACGAGTTTTCTTTAATACTTATAATGATTTGCTTTTCATATTTAATAGGGTGATCATATCCTTTGGAGGAGGGGTTGTTTGCTTCTTTTCCATGTTTTTCTTCTTTGCACGTATAACTCATCAAGCGTTGTAAAATCAAACCCCATTCTTTTTTTGTCGCCATTTCTGTATAGGAGATTGTTTATATTTGGCGTTACAGAAAAAACCAATACTCAAATCAACATCAAGGAAACTTCAGAGGGAGGAGAAAGAAAAAGTTTCAGAAAGAAAATCTAATGAAAGGAAAGCCACCATATAGATAGATTAAATGGTAGGATTAAATAGACTTTTGCTTTATGTCAGTGGGGGCACTTACCACGCGCAAGTGAAGTTCAGTTGGCACCATGGTCAACAGTTTTGAAAAGTGTGAAAGGACGGAAAGACGAGATTTTCACGTGTTGGGCCACATCATTCTTGCCGTAATCTTCGCGCCACTGAAAAAGCCTGAGAAATTTCTTCTTTTCAAAAAGATAAGATTCCACGTGTTGAAAGGCACGTCCATTTTGAGTGGCTGAGACGCTACTCATTCACGCGGTTTCGTACACCATTTTGAATGCCCCCAACCCTTCACTCCTCTTAACCCTGCCTGTGATGCCTCTGAGTTTTCATCAATGTGATTAGTGGGGGCAGTTACCAGCTCAGCTCTGGTCAACAGTTTTGAAAAGTGTGAAAGGACAGAAAGACAAGATTTTCGCGTCTTGGCCACATCATTCTTGCCATAATCTTCATGCCACTGACAAAGCCTGAGAAATTTCATCTTTTCAAAAAGATAAAGATGGTAATATTCCATGTGTTGATAGTTACGTCCATTTTGAGTGGCTGAGACGCTACTCATTCACGTAGTTTCCTTCACTCCTCTTAACTCTGCCAGTTTTATCATCTATTTTTTCCTGTAACCCTTCATTTGTCGGAAACCCTTCGTTTGTCAGAAATCAAAACACTTCGTTTGTACAGCTTGAGTTGGTCTAATGGTGGGGAACTTGTACTCTTGAAAGAGAGGTCACAACTTCAAATCTTGTAGGGGGTAAGGTATGTACACCTCATGTTGTGGAGCACAAGTTAGGTGCCTCCCTCATATTGGGAGTATGAGGAGTCCCATGTACTATAAGCTGTCTGTAGACCCAAAAACAGATCGCCTATTATCGTGGACTATAAAATTATTATTATTATTATTATTATTCATTCTTCTCTCATTTTTTTGGTTCAGTCTAATATGACTCCAACAATCACCATCCACACCTAGCTAAAATGTAACGACCTCGATAGGTTAAAATTAAATAATTACACACACTACACATAAACAAGCATATTAAAATGACACATGTTCATTGATCAAGTATAGAAACAAGGATTTGTATTAGATAGAAAGTTTTGAAGTACAATGCCAATATTCCAGCAAACATAATGAAATATATTTCTTACATTAGATCACATGGTCAAATATAAAATATTACAATGAATCATATCATGGTTTTTCCTCACAGGATTTTTGCGATGCTTGATTTCTTCGACCACATTAAGGGAGAGAACATTGTTGGAGAACATTTCCACCTTAGCACAAAGTGAATCACTTCCCCAAAATTCTTCCTAAAAGCAGAATATCTGACCCAGCACAAAGAAAACTAGCAATGCAAATATGTTTGGAGTAATGGAATCATGAAGCATGATGCCTCTACCTCTAATGGTAACATGATAAACATAACAAGGAAAACATTGGAAAACAATCATGCATCAAGGCCTATGTAGAAAAACAATCACATTAAGCATTATTAACTGATAGGCTATATATAGTGTGAGATTTAGGCAGAAACCTATCTCACGCCCTTAAACAAGGCACTATCTATGCAGGTGACAATTTGCACCTGGACATGGATGGCCATCCCATGGTTGCACCTGTGCAAACCCTGCAAGCCTCTGCTACAATTTGTACCTATTGTTCCTGTTGTGGCTGTCACCCACATTCTAATCAACTTGCCGTCCTTTGCAATCAATGTATTGGATGAAAAGCTTAGTAACTAATTGTATATTTTAATTCAAAATCTCTCTGCAATAAAAAATAACTAAGTCTCGTGATAGTTTTTTAAAATGGACAAATTTAAAATTGGTATCTCAATATTTCAAATATTAAAATATATCAATGTTTATAAATGAATAATTGAATATTAAAAGAATAAAAAGTGTTATTCAAAAAATAATATGTGGAATTTTTAAAAAATAAATAAATAAATAACTTAAAATAAAATAACTATTAATTCAATAGAATGGTTTGAAATTCATATTTTTCATTTTAAAAATATATATTTAAGATATAAATATTAGTCATTAATTTTATAAGTTATAATTTGAATATTTTAAAAATAATAATAGATGTATTTTCTTAAAAAAAATAGATATATTTCAAATATCAATATTAATATAAGAATTACTCTCATTAATTTTAAATAAATAAATTTAAGATATCAATAGATCTATCTAAAATAGGAATATTAGTTTTTAAGTTAAAAACATTTTACAATGACATCAAGAAATAATTAAAATGAGATTTTTTTTTACTTGTTAAAATATTGATATTTAATAAAAAATATAAAAAATAATAACTAAATCATTTTTTATTTTTCGTCACTCTAATATAATTTAATATTTAAAATAAAAATAATAATAGATTATAATTATAAATAAAAATATATCTTTAAATGTATTCATAATATTTAGTAAATAAATAATAGATTATAATTATAAATACAAATACATCTTTAAAACATTTAAAGATATATTTAATATAATTCACTCTTTAAAATATAATGTCAAACTAAATCATTTTTTATTTTTATTCACTCTAATATAATTTAATATTTAAAATAAATAAATAATAGATTATAATTACAAATAAAAATATGTCTTTAAAATATTTAAAGATATATTTAATATAATTCACTCATTTTTTATATTTAATATAATTCACTCTTTAAAATATAATGTCAAACTAAATCTTTTTTTATTTTTATTCACTCTAATATAATTTAATATTTAAAATAAATAAATAATGGATTATAATTATAAATAAAAATATACCCTTAAAACATTTAAAGATATATTTAATAAAATTCACTCATTTTTTATATTTAATATAATTCACTCTTTAAAATATAATGTCAAACTAAATCATTTTTTTATTTTTATTATATAATATCAATATTTTAACAAATAAATAATTGTCACAATTTAATTATTTCTTGTTGTCATTGTGAAATGTTTTTAACTTAAAAACTAATATTCTTATTTTAGAGAGATCTATTGATATCTTAATTTTAAATAGGTCTATTTTTAAAAATTAATGAGAGTAATTCTTATATTAATATTGATATTTGAAATATATCTATTGATATTATGTACATGGCATTTTGACCTAGAATGGTGCTTAAGTAATAGCAAGAGAGAATGAAAATTGCTAATTAGCATCATAAAATGCATGTTTGGAATGCTAGTTATTGAGATTAGCAACTTGAAAGGAGGCATTGGAGAGAAGGGAATCCTTTAAAAATGGAAGGCTTTGTTTACATGATGTTGTAATAAGTTAACCCTCTCTTAATAAAAGATCTGTATATTTTATTAGTTATTTCTAAGGAGGAGATGACACTCTTTGAGTAGCTTTTGTTAGATAGGAGTGGGTGCTACATCAAATGTGAGATTTTGATTGAGTGATTTGTAGGTATCTCAAGTCATTTGTCCATTTACAATCTCCAACAGGATAAATGGATGGTGGGGTGAAGAATGGTATGTGGGAAGGGATTTTGGGAACATGTTGCAGGGACGTGGTTGAGGGAATTTAGAGTGTAAAGACAATTAGATGTGGTCATATTGAGAACATTTTTGGGGGTGTTTGGAATCTTTGGGTATATGACAGAATACATTGATAAAGCCATATTTTTTTATTCATATACTTCCCTGCCCACATAAGTATAAGAAGTAAAAACATCATATCCATGGGAAAGGCATAAAACATTAATAATAACTAGATTGTAATATTTATTCATATATTGATTCATATCCATGGGAAGTATATCGATTCATATACTTCCCTGCCCACATAAGTATAAGAAGTGAAAACATCATATCCATGGGAAAGGCATAAAACATTAATAATAACTAGATTGTAATATTTATGGATCCTAAAAAGCTAGCATCCATACAAAGCTAAGTTAATTGGTTTGCACAAAAAAACCCCAAATCCAGGTATAGTTCTTTCTTGATCAGGTTTCATGGTGTGGTCCACTCTGGGTGTAGGCAGGGTATGGACTTTGGGCTCCATATTGGATTTGGGATGAATTTGTGCTCCAAATCCCATGCCTAGAGAAATCTCTCTGTGATTGCACCTTTTTTAATTTAGATTAATTTATTTTACAATAGTGGGGTTCAAAAATAGATTGAAATCCAAAACTCAAAATGCTATTCTTTATTGCCCATTTACTAATGTTTCACACTTTTTATCTAACAAAAAATTAACTAAAAAAATTGGATGAGGTGTATCACTGATACAACATCACACCTATCCCACTGTCAAGCGATGCATGGATTACAAAATAATATTCAAACTTTCTAAAATTTTGTGTCAATTTGGACACTACAACATCGTTGTAGCAACTTGACTATGACTATGATACTTGTGTAGTTACTTGGTCAACAAGGTTATGAATGTGATTGTTGTGGTGTCTAGTATGTATCCAACGCAAAATATTCATGATTGAAAATGTTAGAAATCTTTCCTTCAATTAACTATAAGAATATATGTAATACAAAGATTTTTCAAATGTTTCAAAACAATTTGTATTACAAAATTATATAGACAATAAGGAATATGCCACCTTAGCATGTTAACTTTCATATACATTTCTATCAGTGTAACCCTTGCACCTCACAATGATTTTGTGCGGAATGGCAGTATTGTTATCACATATATGCAAGCATACACAAATGCGACTAATTTTCACACCACAATAATTCAAGAAATGCAATGATACCAACAATATAAGAGAGTGTAAAACTAATTAAGGAAGGTGTATCACATGTATGTATTTATAAGTACATATATATATGTATACTTATGTGTACACATTCCTATAAATAAAGTACTCGTGATATATTATGGTGTTGCTGATTTAAGAATACAACCACATAGCTCTAATCAATGTTCATAAATAGGAATCTGACAACCCTTGCCAATCAATACTAGGAACTATCAGATTTATAAAAATTCGATCTAGTGAATTTCATAGGAATAATTAGTGTAAATGATTGATTGTTGAATCATTAACCAAATGTACTCAATGCTCATGTAATGATTGATAAGTCAATAATAATAACTGTCCATTATTAATGATTGTTATGTTGATAACCAATTCATGCATTTGATCATCAAAATATAGCTTTATTGATGAGTATTAGAACATTACTTATCTATTATCAAGATGACATTCATGCAAGACCTCTGATTATTAATTCATTACACTTAACACATAATGCCCATTAATAAAATTAATGGATATCTATAATAATAATATGATAATAAGGATATTATAGGTAGTTTCCTCATTAATTCATTAAACTAGTATAAGATTAAATATGTTAAATGAAAACTCACAAATGGTAGACATTCACCCCCTCACTAATTTATCTATATAAGGAAATAAACCACTTATATTCTTGAAGAACTCTTGAGAATCGTTTAAATATTATGATCTCATATATCCTCTAATGCAAACCATCCTCTTAGAAGGTTAAAACTTGTATTTCCAAAAACCCACACACTCATATATATATGCATAGACTTCTATGGTCATACAATAGTTACAATTTCAATGCATGCAATTGCATCTGTACATGTGATTGAAATTTCCACATATATGTAATTATGTAATTGCATATTTATCCTTTTAATTTGAAAGCATATATAAACATAAATGCAGGGGAGAATAAAGTAGTGTCCAATACTCCCATATGAACATATGTTTGTACATAAACTTATTATTAACATTCCAATCATTTAATGGATCATAAATGATACCAAATATTGCAGACAATTTCTATACAAAGATGCAATACTTACCTTTACTGATGCCACTTGACAACTCACATTTCTTTGAGACTATATCACTAACAAATCATATAATATTGATTGGTTTAATTGTAGACTTATCCACTGTTAAGCCCATAAATAAATCATTATTGATAACATTATTCTAGTCGTCGCTTAATTCAATGTAAAGATGCTAAATTGACTTGGTAGAATAGAATGTAGAAGTACAACTACTTGTATGAATCAAACTAATGCACTGAGATCACTTAATAGGCTATACACCATGAGCCCCCCCATTGCCCTAAATTCTATTGACAAGCATACAAAGCCATGAAAATGGGGAAACAACCCTAACACACAAAATCCCAATACTTAGAAAATTTAACGCAGAGTCTAGGAATGCATTCATCAAATCTCAACGAAGAGAAGTTAAAAGTAGAGGAAGTAAATACATCCATCTTGGTGATGCATGGCAGGGAAGGAATCATTTAGTTGTGCACTCAAGTATGAGAAATGTTGGGAAGATTTATGTTGAAAATGGTGCAACTATAGTACATCCAAGGGAGAGAGGTCTATATGGGCCACCATAACTTCGTGCTTCTCAAAGTCCTATGTGAAAATTTCAAATCACTCCCAAATTTGTACAACGACTTATTTGGCAAGTTCCTTGCTTATAAAAAATTGTTGAAGGCCACATCATCAAATATGATGCCACATCAGCATGTTTTTTGTCAAGGTATCCAAAAAGGCCCAATAAAAGCTGAGATCGATAGTGGGTCACTAAGTCATGTATTATTGGTGTGCTGATGTGGCATCACATGATTTGTTAGTTTGTGTACTTTATGGATAAAAGTGTTTTGCAGTTGGATATTAAGTGTAAGCTTATTGGATATTAATCCTACCCACTATGGAACCCACTGAAGCCTACTTCTATACCCACCATTGGACCTCTACCCATTAAATGGGACCCTTTCCCCATATATGGTTGAAGGAAAAGTCGACTCAACAGGGCATCCTGAAATCTAAGTTTTTTGATATTTAAGGATCAAATAAATTGGCCAAAGCTCTACAAATCCGAGACTAATATCTTAAGGCAAATAGATTTAACCATATTGACTAGATATTTTAATCTTCAAGAGAATTTCCCAAAAGAGAAAACTCCATATTATCCTTAAATTTCTTTAACGACGGGATATTGTAGGATCTGCAGTTTTGAATTCTCCCAAAAGAGAAAACTCCATATTATCCTTAAATTTCTTTAACGACGGGATATTGTAGGATCTGCAGTTTTGTTGTATGCTAGATCTAAGACAAAGCTAACAAGCTTTTAAACTTCACTCCCCCACCCCTCTTTATCATCTCTAGTTTTATTTTATTTTTATCTTTTCCCTATTATTCAATATTTTTGAAATAATAAAAATCAAATAAGCGTAAGGAATTTTTTTTGAATAATAATAACATTCATGCATTACAATTTACTTACTACTTGAATTCATGCACAAAAATGAGATGTGATATAAAAGAGGAGGCTATTATCACTATCTAGAAGCTCTTGAATGAAGGAGGATAACTTGTGTAAGTGTAATCTCTCCCCACCAAGGCTTAAATTTGACGGTTTGCCTTGCTCATCATGAATTTTTTTTCTACAATTTAGTCTTCATTATTGCCTTTCATATGATAATTATTTTTTTACTACAAGTGACATTTTATAGAATAAGGCACTGATAAGCAAGGGACAAGAACATTTTCAGCATAAGGCACATGCCTCCTCTTTGCCATAGAAGCACTATCAATACCTAGGTGACCATCTCTTGGAATAGGTTGAAAAAGATGACAATTTTTTCACCTGCTGTCCATTCATCTCAAATTTAAAAAAGCTCAATGTCTGTTATAAATTTGGTTTATGATAGTATTAGCATAGAAATTGTAACATATTGACATTAAAATGAAACTAATGAATCATAATGTATTGGTGTGTTCTCCTCATCTGGGATACATCACCATTACAAATGTGAAAAAAAAAATGACTTTTAAAACATTTTAAATTCTTCTTTGTTTGACATCTTTCCAAATTTCATACACTGCTCCATTCCACTGTTGATACATCAAGCATTGTTAGAGACACTCTCATCAAAGCATCCAATATATCTAATGTTAGAGTTGTTTGTCGAATATCCTTTATTATGTTTTTCCTTGAAAATTCTATTTCACATGCCATTGTACTTGCTGGAATAGTAAGGATTGTTTGCCATAGCTTTGTCATGTTTGGAAAACTTGTATGTGAGTCTATGACACAAAACCCTCCAAGCTTCCTTCATTGATAATCCCTCACAACTAAGACAAAGAGTATCAACAAATATATGCAACTCTTGTTTAAAAGCTTGAACATTAAATAATGTTTCATTTTCTTCTCCCTCACATTAAGTATGTTGCATGTGTTGAAAAAGATTATCAATCCAACGCTTTGAATTATCTTCTCTAGCGCGAGCATCCTTTAGATAATGACAAGGACTAAACAGTGTTATAGAGTGGAAAAACACAAGATCAGGAAATCTTCCATTCAAACAATCTATAAGTGCTTGAACATATTCTTTTGCAAGTTGTTTACAACTCTCTAATGAACCATCAATGCAAGGTTTTAGTGATTGTTTGTGTGAATCAACATAATCACCATGTGCATGTGAAATTGCCACAAACCGCAATTCATGTCTATGAACAATGCCCTCTTTATCAGTAATCTCTAAATAACCATATTTAGAGGCATCCAATAATTTAGATAAGTAACAAGTCGGTGATCCCACAATAGTAGTTTACAATTTTTGGCCAAACTGGACACTGAAATATTTTTTTCTAACTAAATCTTCACTTTTGGGCACCTATAGTGGCTAAACTGTGAGGAATTTGAAGATGATACAAACTAGTGATTTGTGAATTTTTTTTTGTAGATTCTAAATATATTTTTTCAAAAATTTTGGAATTAGATTGCACTTATTTTTCCATCTCCTTTGAAAATTAGTTTTTTTTAGTAAACAATATTTTTAAGGAGTGATGCTCACCGTATAACGCATAACTTTTTTTCCATGAAGGATAACATTATAGTTTTTTTGAATTTAGATTTGTAACTATGATATCTAGTGCTTCTAATTAGTTTCATAGGGTTTTATTGAATATTTTTTCTTTAATCAAGTTTTAAAGTCAAACCAATTACAATTCAGACATAGGCAGATCGTATAATGCATAACTTTTTTTGTATGTATCGAAATTCTTTTTTTTTGTTGGATCAAGGACTTCAATATCTAGTGCAACAATTTTTTTTGATAATCTACTATTTTTCCATGTGTAGAATAGAGAGTTTGATTTTTGGTGAAAAACCTATGTTTAATAAAACTAAAAAAACAAATACATATTGAAACCAAAACATATTAAAATTATATTTGTTGGATAGCTCGTTCTGAAGACTACCATCATCCAGTTGGGTTTGTGAAGCGTCCTCCATTTTCATCCTCAACCTGAGCTTCGAAGCACAAAATTTTGGACTTTTTTTGTGCCTGAGAGGGATAAAGGAGGAAAAGGGGAGTTGAAGTGAACCGGGGGATTCGCTCAAACCCTAGTTTGCTCGAACCAGGGTTCGAGTGAACCCCCTTTCTACAAGCTTTCACTTTTGAATTTTTTTCAGGAATGGTGGTCCCCATCATTAAATGGGTTTGCCCAAAGGGGGGTTTGATGGTTCACTCAAACCAAAAGTTTGTTTGAACCCCCAAAAACTAATTTTTTTTGCATGTGGTCATTTTTTGTAACTTTTCATTCCTCATTGGAATTGTAAACCACTTTTGTGGGTTTACCCAGGTACCATTAGCAAATGTATCACTTCTCATAAACCACTTGCTTAAAGCGTTTATAGTAATATCAATAGATGTCCCTAATGATGTAACATCAACATACTCTTCTTGAAATTTTCTATTAACCTTGTTCAACATAAGCATTATATCTGCAAGCATGTGTAAACAAATTGAATTGAAAATATTCTTGCCTTATCATACCATGACTCTCTCTTTTCATTTTTCCATAAAATCAATATAGGAGGCATCAATACAACAAGCCTTTCAATAACTTGTCCTCTTGAAAGCCATCTAACTCCATGAATTTGAAGAGCTTGAATAGTTTCAAGTTGCATGAATTCCTATAAAGAAATGAGTTCTTTGTTTCTTTTAGTAGAATTTTGTACCCAAGAATACACCTTATTTTCTAATTTCTCAACAAATAACAATTCAATATATTTTTTTTGGAAGCATTTGATATAGTTAAAGCTTCATGATGAGCAATGCAATGAACACCTACAAGATTAGGAACATTTTTTTTCATAAAAGAAACAAACCCATTTTCACTACCAACCATGGATGAAGCACCATTTGTGGAAACAACTATTAAGTGTGTATTTGAAATCCCCCTTTTTTCCTTTAAAACATTGGTTGCATCATAATTTTTTTTTTCCTTTTCCATCACAAACATTTATGAGCTTTAAAAATTGCAAAGTTGGCTATCCCAACCCTTTTGAGTCTAAAAAAGTTACATAGACCATAAGATGCTTCTCTAAACTGCGATCTATAATTTCATCCAACATTAAAGAGAAAAAAGGACTATCCAACATTCTAGCAGTTTGTACCTCTTCAAGATACTTAGATATAGCAAAAATAAATTGATTTGCAGCCATCTGCTTTGTGTATGAATTGTAGTCCTTATTCTTTGGCATGTTTGGTAACTATAATGTCATTTCAAGAGAGCAAAGTGATTCATCTTTTGAAAGGGGTAAATCCTTTTGAACCATCCAAAAAACTAATTTCATCTAGTTGTGATGACTCTTTCCTTGTTACTGTCATCAACATTTGCTATATGTTCTGAGGTTTTGCTTTCTTTTCATTCCCACATGTCCATTTAGCTAGTGAAATCTTATGAATGTTTGAATTGGCATGAGTAACTAATGAATCATGTTGTAAATTAGTGCAACCATTACCTGCTCCCCATGGTTCAGCTGCATTATGTGTTTCACAATATATGCATTTCATAACTTCTTTTCTTTCATATATTGTACATTTCAGCTACTTAAACTTTACTTTCCATTCCTTACAAAATTCTCGTTTTACTTCAATTTTTTTGTTTTTCTATGTATTATTTTCTCTTATTTGATATTCATCAACATACTCTTAAGTGTATCCCAAAATATCTAAGTCTTCATTTAAATCAAAATTATGATCTTCATTGGGTGCTACAACTCTGGTTGTACTTGACCATGGAAAAAAATGCTTGATAGAAGGCTGATTTTTTTTTTTCTCTGAGACATTTTCAAATTGTAATCCCTACATATTTTTAAAATAAGAAAGATTTAGATATTTTGTTCAAATACACCTAAATTTATAAAAAATGAACCATAAAAAAAGATTGAAACTAACAACCATATAGAGAATAGGGGGTTGTAGTGGTTGCATGAGAACAAAAAAATAGGAAATTTTTTTTATGAAATATAATTAAATGCGATCCAAAATGTTTGATAAAAAAAATCTACAATGTTTAATTTTACTGTGGTAAACTGTTACAAATTTTTAATATAAGATTTGCAAATCATTATTTTTTTAAAAGAACAAAAGAAATAAAATGAAAATCATCTTACTCTTCTTACTATGCAACAAAATCGTTTTTTTTTTTGTTGTAAGTTGTAACTGTGCAGCAAAATCTCTTTACTTTTTGCAAATCTTCTTTCCTTTTTGTTGTAAGTGTGCAAAAAATCTTTCCCTTTTTTTTACTTTTTGCTTTTCACTTTGGAGTTGAAAATTAAACTCTAAAACCAGATTAATAAAAGAAAAATGAAATATTTTGCACTAGTAAAACAAAAAAATGGTTTGAAGAGAAGATTGTTGTTTTTATAAAAAAAATTCTATTAAAGAAACTCAAATATATTTAGAATCTTTAAAAAAATCTAAAAATTTGAGATTTGTTTTTTCAACAATAGAAGTTTGCATTTAAAAAAGAAGAAGTTTCTATTATTTTATTAAAGCATATAAGAAGTTTCCATTATATATATATATATATATATATATATATATATATATATATATACAATCAAATTTTACAGTTGAAATCTTCAAATATAGGTATACGACCATCAAATTTAAGCCCTCCATCCCGCCTCCCCCTCCCCCCCTATTTCTTGAGTATGGGTATTGCCCAATTTTGGCAAGTTATGGAGAATGAACATAAGATCATGGGGGGATCTTTCATGATCATGAGACATCGAACATCACTTGGTGGCGTCCAAGTTTATGCTCATGGTAAGTCAACTTAACTTGAAGGTCTTGTGAGGATTTTTAGAGGACATTGAGAGGATTTTTAGAGGAAATTGAGTATATGTAGGTTGCCTTCCTCTTGCCTTTAAAGCCAAAATACATGGGAGCAATTCAATTAACCTCAACATAACAAAGAAAATATCTTGAGAGGCTACCCTCAATTTAAATATTGAAAACCTCATATGCATCGCTTTCCCCTAAAACATGAGCAATATTCATGAACTCAAGTAGTCTAGGAAAAGTTGAGGCTCTTAGGATTAATGTCACATTTACCTTGCATAATTGGAGACAAAATTTATAATTTAGATTCTCCTAGAATCTTGTTATTAGTTAACATATGTATTCATGAGGGAGATGGAGCACAATGTTGGTAGTTAAAATTGTCTTTGGATTGATTTATGGCACTTTCTCTTTCCTAGGCAATAGAGGAAGAAGTTGAGGATCTTATAATAATGGATGGGACCTACATGAGTTAGTGGACTCTAAGATGGGGTTCTAGAATCAAGATTTGAGCCATTCGAGATTTATGGGTCAAACATTCCTTTCCAATTACGTTTCTATTTGTGGACTCATTGATTGAGCCCATGTGATTTCTAGGTGAAATTGAATTATTTACTATTATTGGAAGATGATAATGAAGGTGAGAAAGGGGTTTCCAAATGATATGATAGTTTTGGGTACCCATTGTTTTAGTGAACCCATATATGGTTTTGGCTTGTCTATTTGCCTATATATTGGAGGTGTGTACATGTTGGGATATGGTGTTGTACAACATTCCATAAAATGTTATATTATAATGTTGTAATCAAATAATTATTTAGTTGTGATGCACTTTGGTGGTTTGGTTAATCACACCATGTAATTATTTGGGGACCATTTTATGTTGTATTGTAATATTTTTTTGTTATTTAATATGTGAGAGATGTGAGATAATAATTTAATATTGAGGAAACATTAAATAAAGTGAAAACTTAGCACCCAATATTAAATGAAGGATTAGTGGTACATAGTTTTATATTACCATTTGGTTGTATTTGTGTGAGCTTGTATCTATAAAATCAAGAACATGTTTAGTGGTTAAGGTTGGTTGGGTGAATGGGCTATCACTATTGAGTCTTTCTAAGGAGTGCATATGTGAAGCATGACATGAAATGTGTGGATTCATGCTTGGACACATGAGGATATATTGGAGAGGCTTGATGCTTTAGAGGTATTCATTGTAACTCTTGTATTGCTTTATTGCTGAATAATAGATGGAGTATGGATGTTGTTGGAGGTTGAGTTTTTTCCTCTTGAGGGTTTTCCTAGGGTATATCTTGTGTTATTTTGTAGTTTTTCTATTTGATCTATGCATTATGGTTACTTGCATGCATGTTTATCTTTGATGGAGTTATGTAGGAAATGGATTAATATTTTGGGCTATGATGCATTATTTCCTAACAAGTGGTATCAAAGCTATAACAGTTGATGAGAGGTGTGAGCTTTCATCTTTTTGGTTATAACCCTTGTTTGAGTAGATTTGGTGCAAAGTTGAATCTATGGACATGAATGCTAAATCTGAGATATTACAAGATATGAAACACGTGTTGTAGGTGTTTTTATGCAAATTTGGGCTTTTTGGTTGTTAAGATTTGTTTGGGTTAGGGTGATCCTACAATATGGTTTAAAATTTATGGCCAAACTGGACATTGAAATAATTTTTTCTAACTAAATCTTCACTTTTTGGCACCTATAGTGGCTAAACCGTGAGAAATTTGAAGATGATGCAAACTAGTGATTTGTGAAATTTTGTCTTTAGATTCTAAATATATTTTATTCATTTCTTTTGGAATCAGATTGCACTTCTTTTTCCATCTCCTTCAAAAACTAGTTATTTTCAGTAAACAACATTTTTAATGAGTGACGCTCCGTATAACGCTTTTTTTTTCTTCCATGAATTATAAAATTCTATTTTTCTCAAATTTAGATGTGTAACTACTATATATAGTGCTTCCAATTGCTTTCATAGTGTTTTATTGAATATTTTTTCCTTAATCAAGTTTTGAAGTCAAACCAATTACAATTTAGACATAGGCGAATCATATGTAACATGTAACTTTTTTTGTATGTATCGAAATTCAATTTTTTTTTGTTGGATTAAGGAATTCAATATCTGGTGCACTCATATTTTTCAATTTTTTTTTAATAATCTGCTATTTTTCCACATGTGCAGAATAGAGAGCTTGATTTTTGGTGAAAAACCTATGTTTAATAAAACTAACAAAACAAATACATAATAAAACCAAAAAATATTAAAATTATATTTGTTGGATAGCTCGTTTTGAGGAAATACATCATCTAGTTGGGTCTGTGCAGTCTCCTCCATTTTCATCCTCAACCCCAGCTTCGAAGGGAAAAATTCTGGAGTTTTTTAGTGCCAGAGAGTGAGAAGGTGGGAAAAGGGTGGTTCGGGTGAACCAGGGGGGTTCGAGCGAACCCCCTTTCAAAAAAGGTTTTTATTTTTGTTTTTGTGGCAACAATGGGCCCTTCAATTTAATGTGTTTGCTCGAATTGTAAACCACTTTTGTGGGTTTACCCATTATTTTAGATTTGAAGCATGCAAAATATGGGTCAAAAGGGTTTCTAGGATTGTGCTTTCATATGAGGGTTATATAGACGAAGTTTTGTAGATGACCTATTGAGAAAAAATGGACCTCACCATTGGATCCAAGATGGCTGAGAAACTGAAAATAACATAAAATTTGCCCTATTTTGGAGAAGTTGAAAAAATAGACATTTTTTACCTTCACAACCCATTGTACGACCGTACGACCATACAACATCTACGAAGGTATAAAATATTAGAAAATAAAAAATAAATGCATTGAACTATTAAAAGTTATTAAAATCCTACAAAATATTTTTAAATTGAAAAAAAAAAACCTACATAATTTTTTATTAGAATATCATTTAAAAAAATTAGTGGGGGGCATGGGGTCCGTAGACCCATGCCCGCCCCTATAGCCTCTATCATGTCGCAAGTGTATTCTCTGTAAGTACACATGTGTTTCAACCCATGACTTGTCCTAACCGCCTATAAAAGCCTTTGACTAAAATTGTCGGCCCTTTTAAAAGGTTTAAGACTTTGAATCATTTCACAATTAAAATAGCCTAAACTTTACTCTTATGAAATCTAAATTAAATGACTTCTAAACCACCCACCCTGGTGTTTTAATTCTAAAATATTAAATAAAAATGCCATTTTAAAAAGTAAATATTCTTTTTATTTTGGAGTGGGTCCCACCAAAGAGTTTTTTATATAGCGAAATTAGACTTATTTTTTTTCAAATAGGCATTGGATAGCATGTACAACATACTACATAGTGGATTAGTTAATTATATTATCAATTTGTGGTGCATGGAAAGTATGGTACTTGTTTGATCACTTGTAGACCTACCTGAGATTTGAGATGTGATTGTGTGAGCATTTGAATGAGTCAAGAGGAAAAACCTTGTGGGAGTACATGTTTTATATTATATTTATGATGGTATTGTTAATTATCAATTTGATGCTTCCTAGTTCAGGTTTACAGGTGTTTGTTCAGAGTTGGACTTTGATGGTGATAGGTACACATGTCTTTGGTTTTGAGGATATGGTTTGACACTAGTGGAGCCCTAAAGTCTCACATGGGTGATAGTTGAGTGTAGGTACAATGTTGGCTATGATTATGGTGTCATGGATATGTAGGTACATATGAGCATTGACATGACATGATCATGTATGTGTTTGTTTGGTGGTGATTTGACTTAGTGTTAAGAGGTTGTTGTTATCTCTTCAATGCTTGTTTGGTTCTTTAACTATGGTTACTCATTTGTGGACATGTTTGGAAAATTAGATCTATGGTTGATTTGGTGTTTGAGTCTTGATTATCTTCTTTGATATTTTAGTTTGTGTGTTACTAATGTGATGATGAGTTTGTATGTTTCATTGTTTGGGACCTCTGAGTTATGCAGGTTTATGGATTAGCTACCAATTTGCTTGCAATGTGATGAATTGATGTGGACTGTCTATATCCATGAGATTGATTTAGTGTTGATGTAGATTTTGTTAGTTGGCCTTGTCCATGGTCATTTGGTATGTTGCTTTGGGATGAGAGGATGGATAATTAGAGTACATGATTGGTTAGTGATTAGGACTTGTAGCATGTGGTTTTATCATGATGTCATGATAGCTTGATTACATTCATTGGTTATATACTTTCATTAGGAGCTTGTGACAGTGATGACTTGGTGATGTAGGATTGGTCTTAATGGTTTGATGGCGGTTGTATCTTCTTGGCTTGGAGATCTTAGTTTCACTTGTTCTCTAGAGTTGTTGGGATTGTAGTTGAGTGTGTGTGGACCTAGGTGATCTTCATGGAGGAGATGGTTATTTTCATGTGATTGGAGATGTGGTTCTTGGTTTAAAGTGTGGTTGGTATTGTATCATGGTTTACTCTTGATACCGGTTTAGATGTTTGACATGATACATGATTCTCTTGAGACTAGGATGTATGCATTGGTGCATGTAATCTCCCAAGAGGAGATGGTTAGATCAAGGATGACATAATAGCTACTTGATTCTGCAGTTGAAGATTTGACATTGATCTTGTAGGTTCTCTTGGTATTGACTACATTAGAGCTTGGCATGGATTGATTGGTTTCAAGTGCTCATGTATATTTGGAGATGTGGGTGAGTTTGGATTTCTCTTGTGATTAGAGACATTTTCTTGATATGATTACTCTTTGGAGGTTTCAGTAGGAAGACCAAGGAGCTTTCACCTGGGTATGGATGCGAGTTCATGATGGACCTATAGAGGATATTGTTCTTGGAGTGATTCATGATGAATTGGTTATCTTGGAGGAGCATTCTCATTCCCCAACTCTTGGTCTACTCGGTAGTTCATCATTTGAGAGGTATTTTCCCAATATTTCTTTTAGATGTGTTATGTTTTGTGCTTTGATTTATCATGGGAATGAGTTGAGTCACGGTGATTGATTTTGGAGCCTAATTTGAGGATTGTTTAGCATGAGTTTATATTGATTTATCTTTCATAGATATGGATCTTGAGTTATGGATAGTTAGTTTTGTATGATTCATTTTGAGAGATGTTTGGCATGGCTATCTCCTTGTGCATTTGAGTTTATGTTATCATTAATTGATGAGGAGTTTAGGAGATGGTTATTGGGCTGATTTCTTGTTTTGGGAATAGGTACTTTGAGTTTGATCTTCTTGGTTTTACATCCATGTTGGTATTTACATGATTCATATGTTGTGTTTGATCTAAGAGATTAAATGTTATTTTGGGTGTTGTTGAGGCTTTTCATTTGGGTTTGTTAGGAGATCGTACTTGGCATAGCGTTGCACTTTAGAAGTGTTGGTAGGACATGTTATGATTTATAGGTTTTCTCTCTTCATTCTATGGTTCCTTCTTGGAGGTTGATGTTCATATGATTTGGGAGGATGGTGGTGACTTGTTGTGAGAGATTATGTAGATATTTGGGTTGCATGTGTAGATCATTGTTATTATTCTTGGTACGCCATATTTTCATCATTTATCACACCTTGATATAGTGTTTATTGATAGACTTAATAAGATGTGACATTACCCATGCAATGGGAGTTCCTAGATATGTATGTTTTTCATTGACAGGTTTGATACAAGGAGCTTGTGATTGCAGTTTATGACTTGCATATGTTGCTGGCATGAGTTTACTGATGTTGTTTATACGTAGGAGGTATGGATGGTTGAATGTATTAGCATGTGTTGTGGATGTTATTTATGATCATGTGGGTTTTTTACCTTTAATAGTAGCTTATTTGGAGCCTTTGTTATCACTTGGATTTTATTCTTGTGTTCTTGGATTGGTGCATCTTCAACTTGACATGTTCATTTTCTTGCATAGGTGGTCTGTTGGAGGATGAGATTTTTGTTTGATATGGTGGTCACTTTGATTTTATTGCAAGGATCTTGATGGAGCACGAGAGCATGTTAGAGATTCATGTGGTTATATGTATTGCTATGATGATGTATTTCATTGATTGATCCCTTATGCAATGTATACAAGTGGAAGAATATTGGGATATGGTTTTATACACCATTGCATAAATGTTATATTATAATGTTGTAGTTAAATAATTATTTAGTTGTGATGCACCTAAGTGGTGTGGTTAATCACACTAGGTAATTATTTGGGGACCACTTTATGTTGTACAATAACATTGCTTTATTATTTAATATGTGAGGGATGTGGGATAATAATTTAAGATTGGGGAACCATTAAATAAAGTGAAAACTTAGTACCCAATATTAAATGAGGGATTAGTGGTTTTTATTCACATGGTTTTGTGGTACATGGTTTTATCTTACCACTTGGTTGTATTTGTGCGAGCTTGTATTTATAAAAGCAAGCGCATGTTTAGTGGTTAAGGATGGTTGGGTGAGTTGGCTATCATTATTGAGTCTTTCTGAGTGCATAGATGAAGCATAGCATGAGATGTGTGGATTCATGGTTAGACACATGGGGATGCATTGGAGACGGTTGATGCTTCAAAGGTATTCATTGTAACTCTTCTATTGTTTTATTGCTGAACAATAGATGGAGTATGGATGCTTATGGAGGTTGCATGTTTCCCTCTTGAGGGTTTTCCTAGGGTATATCTTGTGTTATTTTGTGTTTTTTTTCTATTTGATCTATGCATTATGGTTACTTTCACGCATGTTTATCTTTCATGGAGTTTGTAGGAAATGGATTAAGATTTTTGGTTATGATGCATTTTTTCCTAACACATGCAATTTAGGGATATGTATAATGATGGGATTTCAACTTCAATCATCAATATGGCTTTAGTGCTATAAACAAGGGAATATGGGTTGGTGCTCATAGGTTTGTGAATATTGGTGCAATATACCCAAAGGGAAGGAATGAGTCACGATCACTGCTATTGACAATTTGATTAAGGGTTTTTAGCAAGGTTTTATTAGTTGCCTTAGATCAGTTGTTACCTTGAGGGTATTAGGGGTGGACCAATGATGTTGGACATGGTAATATTGCGTAGGGTGTGAACTTCATGATTCTTAAATGGTTTTCCATTGTTAGTAATAATGGTAGATGAGATACTATAACAAAAATTAATATGGTAAAGAATGAACTTGGATATTTGGGTTCCAATATAGTAAATGTGAGGGGAATGGCTTCAACCCACTTCATAGAATACTCTATGGAAATAATTATGTATTTATGAACATTGGAGGATGCAGGATAAATATTTCTAACTAAATTGAGGCTCCATTTAGAAAAGGTCCATTGGTTAATAATAGGTTGAAATCCTTGAGAGGGTGCATGGATGAGATCTCCATGTTGTTGACATACAAGGCACCATTTGACATATTGACATGCATCTTGCTCCATTGTGGGCCAATAGTATCCTATTTTGAGAATATTTTTAGCCAATACCATACCACTAGTATGTGCCCCACAAATACTATGTTCTTCCTATAATGCGAGATTTGTTTATATCATCTTTAAAAATAAAATAAGGAACCATTATAGTCTCGATCATAAAGTGTATCTCCAAGGATGGTGTAACATAATGCATGTTGGATGAAATATTTGTGTTGGTTGCGGGTGAGGTTAGGTGGTAAAGGATTGATCATGAAGATAGTTGTTTATATAATGGTACCAAGGAGACTCAAGACCAACAATTTTGCATATTATCTTGAAATTAGGTACATCATATGCTAGGGTTAGGAGCTATTCCATGAGAAACTCTTGTTATTTAACTATCTTGTGGAATTTATAACAAAGATCTTATGATGGCCATGGCATTTTTTTATTTTTTATTGAGGCGAGGAAATTATTCAAAACATGGATATGCATGAAGTACTAGTTGAAGCTATCTATCATGCACTTAGAAGAGAGGAGCTTGTTTTCTTTTGCTCGGTACTCATTATTAACCTATTTTATTACAAGCTAATAATCTCCATAGGCTTGCAGTTTTGTGATATTCCATTTAATTACCATTATTAGTCTTGCTATCAAGGCCTCATACTTTTCCATGTTATTGGTGCATGGAAATGCTAGCATTAAAGAATTTTGTATGAGGTCATCGTATGGGATAACAAAATAATGTTTGATCCAAAATCATAGTATGTATAAGAATAGTCAAGATAAAGCTTCCATAGTGGTGTATCATGAACCTTGACTATGGACTCATCAAGAAAATATACTATCAAAGGACGTGTATATTTTAGGGTAGCCTTTGTTAATTGATCTACAACAACCTACCTTTTGATGAATTTTTTATCCACATATTAAATGTCAAATTCACTAAGGATCATGACCGACTTAGCTATTCACCTTGTAAGAGATTCTCTTGATAGAAAGTACTTGAGTGGATCAACCCTGGAAATGTGCTTGGTTTGATGATTAAGCATATAATGTCGTAGCTTTTGTGAATTCAAAACAATAGCTAGACATGCTTTCTCCATGGAAGTGTAGTTAAGCTCATGGCCAATGAAAGTGCAATTGATGTAGTATATGACCCTTTCCATTTTCATCATGTCGTGCTAGAAGTGCCCATGATGCTAATGATATCATGGAGATATATAATGAAATGGTATTTCCTAGAATAGGAGGCATAAACAAAGGTGGTGATGCTAGATATTATGTGATTTTCAAAAAAAAATATTGACAAGTGTGGTCCCACTAGAAGACTATGTTCTTTTAGAATAGGTGAGAAAACAATTGACACTTGTTTGCAATATGAGCTATAAAATGTTAAATTGCCTAGATCTTGCTTTGAAGGCTATATAATTGCTTAAGTGTCTTAGGTGGTAGCATTTTTATTATGGTCATTAACTTTTCTAGGTAACCTCTATTCCTCTTTGTGAGACAATGAAGCCCAATAAATTTCCTACAGTAACATCAAAAAAATGTTTCTTTGGATTAAGAGATAATTGATATTGAGCTAAGAGATCAAAGATACACTCAAGGACTTGAGGATAATCTTATCTTGTTTAGATTTACTTAGGAGGTCATCCTCATAATCCTTCATGATGATGTGAAGGAGATCATGAAATATGACTATCAAAGGTCTCTAATATTTAGCTCATGTATTTTTTAGACCAAAGGGCATAACCTAGTAACAAAAGGTTCCCCATGGTGTGAACAACATTATCTTTTGTTGATCATCTATGGTTATATGGATATGATTATATCTTAAAAACTGTCTACAATGGATAGCATTGCATGTCTAATTGTAGGATCTACAATGGTGTTAATATTAGGCAATGAGAAGTCATCCTTTGGGCAAGCGTTATTAAGATCTCTAAAGTCAGTGTAAATAAAAATTCCCCTAGTGACTTTGACAACTTGCATAATGTTAGATACCCATTTTGGATAATATATTAGAAAAAAGAAGCCTACTTCAAGAATTTTTATAGCTTTGATTCAACCAAGGGTGTGATTTGGGGGTGCATCTTCCTTAGTTTTTCTTAACAAGATTTGCATTAGGGTGCACCATTAGATGATGGACCACCAAAGATGGATCTAATCCAAGCATGTTAGAATAGGACCAGGTGAAGTTCTTATATGTCTTATGTAGGATAGTTGAGATAGTTTTCTCTTCTTTAGATGAGAGGGTGGACACCATTTATGTATTTTTTTACTTTTTCATTTGTGTCCAAATTGATTT
Organism: Sequoia sempervirens; assembly: GCA_007258455.2. Taxonomy (NCBI): domain Eukaryota; kingdom Viridiplantae; phylum Streptophyta; class Pinopsida; order Cupressales; family Cupressaceae; genus Sequoia; species Sequoia sempervirens. The sequence goes on along the minus strand of VDFB02000008.1, from coordinate 208,258,729 downwards.
CTTGGGTTTCTTCAATCACAAATGTAGATATTTCTAGTCCTTGTGGATATATGAGGGGGAGCTTGAATTCCTCATATTCTAGTGTCTCATATAGGTTATCACTAGAAGATACATCCTTTATTTTTACTTTTTATAGATTTGATAGTGTCTCATAGAGGTTTTCACTAGGGGACATTTTTTTTCTTTTTTTACTTTTAATTTTGAAACTAATGAACTCATCTTCCCCAAAGTATGCATCATTCTTCAATTCATAGAAAAATATTTAATTATCATCACCTATGGGTAAGTTGTTCCATATAAGTTCCATTAACTCAATGAATGCCTCATCATTTTGGAACACTTTAAGAGGTATGGAGCCTTGTTGGTTCCAATCTATAAGTTCAAGATAATAGAGTGGAAGGTCAATGGTAAAGATGGTGTTATCGGTGAAGAGTGGGAATATATATCCAAGTCATCAAATGAGATTATAATGATTCCACTATAAACGATATTATCCATAATGTTGGAAATAGTCTTGTCATGTTGGGGAATTTGATGGTTTTGTGGGTTGTTCTTATGGAGGTATGTACCCAAGACCTTTCACATATATGATTTAATTGAAGGATTGATTGATAGTATAATTCCTTGTTCATTAATTCCCAATCCTTTTCCCTTGTAATTCATGTTTTGATTGATATAAAAGGGATAGGATATTCTTTCCATAGGTAGTCAAGAAGAGTATTATTTGTATTACATGCATCCTTGTACAACCAAGTATTAACATCTTGGTCAAGTTCTTCTAGTGTGCATGAGGATGAAAAGATAGTGATTTCATATTCTTTGGTGTTTTGTGCTTTTTGATTCTCTTATTTGGTGGTTCGACCATATGAGCAAGGAGAGAGAGGCATTGTGTCAATGTGAAAGGAATCCTGCAACTCATATTATCTCCAACCTTTGTGAGTGATCTTAAACTCGGGGAGTATGAGATTGGGGATGGTAGATGAGGTGGATGAAGATGATAATGTATTTGGACTGATGTAAGATGAAGCTTTAGTTGTGCTAGAAGTAACAACATTAATACTTGGACAATGATGAAACTGTTGATTAGTACTTGGATAATGCTGGAAGTAACAACATTAGTACTCAAAGGGATAGGGATTGGTATAGATAGTAACTTCAATGCTGTTGTGAGAGTATTTGACACATTGATGATAAGTGGATGGAATGAATTACATAGTTTGTAGCCATGGGCAGCCAAGGAGGAGGTTATATGGGAGGTCAAGATCAATAACTTAACATGTAGTAGATTGCGATGCTAAACCACTTATACAGGAATAAATATAGTGCCCTTAGATTCCCATTCTACATTATCATATAGGACTCACTTAACCTTGTGTTTGGCTATAGGAACTTCAAAATTGAAGGCTTTATTATAGTATGGGTCAATGGATCAACTTAGCATGTGAATAGGACCTACTAGGTTAACTAGTTAGGTAAGATACCTAATTCACACCAACACCCCCAATAAGTGTAACTTAGGGAGAAACAAACCAATACAAATGATTTAAGGATGGGTCCCAGCTACAATCCATGTTGGCCATCCATCTATAAACACAATCTCTCACAAACAAAAAAATGAGAAAACTCGATGGGACAAAACTCCTCCCCAAAAGAGAGATAAAAATAAAAATATCTCACTAAAGAATGAGAAGGGAAAAAACCCATGCAAGAAAAAAGACCCCCATAAGAAAGAAGAATAGAGACTATGTAGCCCCCATTCAATGTAGAGTCTCTTGCAATGATGGTAGATGCTCAATAATGAAAGGAAATGAGGAAGAAAGATGATGTGTGATGTCTCTGAAGTATGCTCAAGTGTCTCCATGTTGATGTCAAAAGATGACACACTCCAAATAGACGTTCTAGACCACACTACAAAAGCTAAAAATTCAGAATCTTTTAGAAATGGATGTAGAAAACAATATAAAAATTTGGAATTAAGAATCCAAATTAATTTTTTACTTTGTTTTCTTAGTACTTATTTTAGCTAATGCATTGGTTTCAACACTCATTTTTATGCCCTTCCTAAGGTTTTGATGACCTTTGAGATTTAGTTGTTGGCTATCAAAGGGAATTGTTCCCTCTTCTTGGACTGTCATATCATGGTGACTGTCCTCTTAAATATTTCTTGTGAATATCATATCTTGACATGTAGACTACCGTTTATGTAAGAACACCCCTCTTATAATATTCATGTACTAAAACTTTCCTTAGTGAACTAGAATTACTAGCTTAAGACTTTGGCATAGTATTTAAATGCATACAATCCTTCTACTGGAGATTTTAATTCAAGTTTTTGAAATAAAATAGGTGACTATCCTTCATTAACTATCATTTCTTCTTGTTTCTTATCACTACCCACAAAACACTATCATCAATATTGTCCTTTGACTTATATGATCATGGTGCAGGAGCACCTCCTAGATTTGATGCCACCATGAAGCATGCTTGAGTTCTTGGATTAGGTTAGATAATTTTGTGTTGTAATAAGGTCCAATTTACCATTTCAAATATGTTTTGAGTCCTATTTTGGTCATAGGGTCCTAGTTTATCTATTTGGTGTCAAATTGTCACATTTTGTCATGTTTGCAAAAGGTTGAAAAATTGCATGTAAAAGAATATGAAGGGTCAATTTCATATGAGAAGTATATTTTTGAGGTTTTAAGGTAATATTAGACCATATTCAATTTAATTTGATTCATAGGAGGGTTAATGTGTCAAAAAGTGCATATCTTGTAAAATTGCCAAAAGTTGTCATGGTGAAATTGTGAAAGTTGCAAAATAGAGAAGTTGAAGAGTCAAGGGGTATTAGGATTTGGTTGGTGGTTTGGAACTGATAAAAAAATATGTAAAATTTTTAAAATATAAACTAGGACCTTACAAAACTTTAAGAGATTTCAACGGTGGAAAGAGGAGATATGAATTTTTCTTCAAAACAGGAACCTTAATTTTTGAACAGGGCTGCTAGGAAGATTTGACCATTAGACCACTCAAACGACTTTTTAAAACTTGATGGCATGAAAAAAAAATGTTTGAAACTAAATTATATTTCCAACCATGTGAGTTTCAGGTTCGTACCATCCCATTTATGGTTGTACAACACAAATTACAGTCATATTTTACAAGAAAATAATGAGTTTTTTAATTCCAATTTGCACCCAAACAACCACCAACCTTGTGGTCGACCATAAAAAGTATTTTAAACCTTTTAATTTATTTTTTTATCAGTTAAAAACCACCACCAAACTCCTAATACCCCTTGAATCTTCAACTTCTCTATTTTGTAGCTTTCACAATTTTGCCATGACAACTTTTGGCAATTTTACAAGATTTGCACTTTTACACACATTAACCCTGCTAGGACTCAAATTACATTGAATATGGTCTAATATGAACTTAAAAAATCAAAAATAGACTTCTCATATTAAATTTACCCTTCATATTCTTTTACATGCAATTTTTCAACTTTTTGCAAATATGACAAAATGTGACAATTTGACACCAAATAGATAAACCAGGACCCTATGACCAAACTAGGACTGAAAACATATTTGAAATGGTACATTGGACCTTTTACAACACAAAATTACCTAACCTAATCCAAGAACTCAAGCATGCCTCATGGTGGCATGAAATCCAAGAGGTGCTTTTGCACCAGACCACTGTCCTCTTTGTGCTTCACAGTGAAAAATGATAAAAGTTTGTATGAAACTATCATGTCAATGTCAGGTCCTACTTTGTGAGGCTTCTCTTTCATACAAGTCTTTTACTTTATATCTTTGACATTTTCTCATACTCCTTTTCTTTTTAAGATTATCACCTAGCTTGTCCATTATCTTTGGGAACTTTGAGATGTGCTACTCTTATTACTCATAGAATTTTGAATGCCTTTTATGTGATGGATGTCCTCTTTAAGCCTCAAAATTATTTACCATTGTCACTTTATTTGTGACTATCCTTATTCACTCAGAAATATTGCTCTATCCTCTTGAGTTTCTCACTCCTCATTTCCCTTTTGACTAGATCCTTGACAACCTTTCCATCTATCACTATGTTCTTGTACCTTAGACTACACCATATATGTTCACTCTTTTTCCATAAAAAAGTTTTTGGATATCATGATAATCAAGTGTCTCTATCTATTTGAAGTTTGTGAAGAGACCTGCCTTTTCTCAAACCACATCATAGTCTTCATATATTAATCTATAGGAAACACAAACTATTACCAATACTTGACTAATACCCATAATACTTCTCCCAACTAGCATAGTTTTGCAACCTTGTTGACTATCATTCTGATGATACAAATTGTGTCACTATGGTAAGTTCATATGAAACCCATAGTCTCCACCATGTCTCTATCCATAATACTCTTTCACTGTCTATTCTATTCTGAAACATTATTGACATGGAAACATCTAAGGTCATGGCTTGTTGTGTCTATGGTCCATCATATTTGTAAATATTCATAGGATACTAGAATGTGTGTACATGATTAACAAACCCATGTCACCCTAATACCATTAGCCATTAGTGAATGCTCTTTTTTCTCACATGTGAGCCATTTTCATTGAGATAACTATCCTCTATATGGTGCTAGCTCTACAAACCGCAATGTATTGGATTTCCCCTTGCGATGGACTGAGTGAAAGACCTTCATGCAATAATTTTCAATAAACTATCATTAAGGCCATGTCTATCTTATATTTTATTGCCATACATAGTAACCTTTACCACTTAAATCTAATGACTATCACAACCTTCTTGAATGTGCACATGGAATATGTTTTCTTTGTCTCTACTCTTTGTTCATGCATGTATAGCTACTCACTGTTATTTCTTCAATCTCTATTAGGGTTCTCAAGGTTTTAAACCTTTAGAAAGACTATCATACATACAAATATTTTGAATAGTCGTTGTCATCAAATTTCTATTCTTAAACTCATTTCCATGGCCTTCTCTATCCTTTCAAAACTTTGGCTTTTCTTATTTGATGTTATGAAGGGCCTTTAGAAGTCTTTCTAGACATTATACCACATAATATATTTGCATGGTTTTCAATCAATAATATTCCTACAATGAAGAAAACACTAGGGAAAGATCCAAAGTATTTAATAAGGATATCCATATAAATAATTGGAAAATCAGATAACCATTACAAAACACACCTAGGGGGAATTTGTTGATTTGACCTTTGAATAATTAAGGAATAGGCCCACCACAAACAATGCAAGCTTGCTAACGAAAAATCCATGTCAAACCATGTCACCTTGAGGATAATATGTGACAACCAAGTGCAAGAACATAAATTAAAAATAATAGGCACAAAAAAATTGCACTATGAAGGAGCTTTGCATTGTAATCAGTTGCCACTTGGAAGGAGGTCGCCCCAATGAACTAGGCCAAAGATTGTTGCATTAGAGAGGAAAAAATGGCACCTAAGCACAATATCATGACCTCAAATTTTACTTTAAAAATTATCCTACAATATGAAGGAGATATGTGCTCCAATATGAACTCACCATGCATCACCAAAGTATGGGATTTGAAAGCTTGAATACTAGGTTAAAGATGGAATAGTCAAATCCACATGTTGCTAGAGCATGAGAGCTTAACTTTGAGTCTAGTGTGTATCAAGAAATTGTGCTATTAAGGGAAAATGTGTTGCAATGAGGACATGCCATATGGTGCCTTATCACTCTTGTCAACATTCTATAATTCCTATAAGCTTTTACCCAAGCCCACACTTAGTAGGTGTTGTGTCATTATAGTGTATTAGCGCATGTTTGATCTTTTCTTCCTTTGAGAAGTTGCACTAAAGTGAAAGAATATGCTACCAATAATAACTTGCCATCTATAAATGATGTAACTTTTATTTATGAGGCTAGCACAAGTCATCAGGATTAACACATGATGGTATAAAGCATGAACGTGAATTTAATGAGCTCAACTATTTATAACTTGCACTACAAAGAATTCATGCACTATTAATAGGATGAAAACACTTCAAAACTTCATAGGATCCACAAGCAAGATAAAATTGAATAGGATAGTATATAGTGGTATCCACATGGCAACATAACATATGAGTGCAACTTTAAAGGGCTCACAAATTATGAAGATATTCTATAAAGGATAGATGTGTTGTAATAGGATTCATACATGTGGATTCCAAGTGGGAAAAGGGAGGGACCACCATTCAAGTGAACTCACATGAGACTTAAAAGTAATTTTCAAAGGAACGTAATTAATATGCTCTATAGATTGCTAAGATAAAGGGGTTAGTACAACAAACAATGTCATTGACATGGGACACAACTTAAAATCTAACATTGTGCTAGACAAGCCACTGTAAAGTTAAAAGATAAAGTTACAGATCATTCACCAAGACTTAGGGTTTAGGGTTTTAGCTTAAATGAATTGGTCTTTTAGGATATGCATTAAAGCCCTAGAAAATTTTATAGTGTGAACAAATCCCTAAACCTTATCTCTAAATGCATGCATACTAGGAACATCCTTTGTTTTCTAGATCATCTATATACAATGCTTCAAAATGAGATCAAGACTTAATATATATGTAATTATATTTTCTAAGTTGTGTTTAATGTGAATAATTTATGTGAGTATACAACCTTTTCTAGGGCCCTTTTTCCTAGATAGTTCTTCTACGACTACTACCCACAAGGGGAAGCATCTAAATTAAAAATAATTAACCTCCATGACCATCACTTGTTTTCTACTTATATATAATTCTTATTCCTATTTTAAAAATAAAAGCATCACCCTTGAATCCATGTAGTGATAGCCCTATCAAATTCATAATCCCTTTTTTAAAAAAAATTATGAAACTTTATGATGGTTTTTTAAGTTTATTCTAATGTATTTTGGTTCATATGAATTCATCTTTTTAGTTTGTGATCCCTTAGATTTTAAAGAACATGATGTCCCTTATTTCTTCCTAGTGATTTATGGGGACGATGCCATAGATGCCACTCTTGCAACTACTTTAGGCTATAAATATAGTAGCTCAAAGACTGACGACATTACCCATAAATATGAGTCAAAAGCACTGTTGATACCGAATGCTACTAATTTTTGTTTTATGTCTTATTTAAGGTTTACTAATCTATGAAAATAAATTTTGATACTAAATTTTAATTTTCAAAATAAATTAAACTATCACTCATTACTTGGATATAAATAGTAATTACTTTTGTAAAATATTTTTTTTGATCGGTTATGTCAGGATTTTTTAGCTTGGTATGAGCCTGCATGGAGGCCACAATTGGGTGACCTCTTTCTTAGCATGAATACAAGTATCTACCATGCAAAGGCACATGACCCATGAGCACACCAACCCAACAAGGGAATGGGCCTTAGTCATGAACGCCATCAACAACCTCAATATTGTGGGTCAAGCCTACAAGCACAAAGTCAATCCTATGAACACATTGGATCAATGAAGGGATAATGCTTGTAATCACAATAGCCTAGTAGAGACTTGAACCCTAGTGGCTGAAACAAAAATGCTACCACTTAACCATCACACTATGGGATGAACTCTACTTTTGTAACATAAAGTAATACTCTAATCAAATTAACTTAAAAATGAATAATTTTAGAAGTTAGAAGATTAACTTAAGCTAATAAATTAAAATTTTCATATTCAATTTAGATCTTAAAATTTGACATTCAAAAAAGGTACTTAATGCATCAAAGATTTTAAATATTAAAACTAATGTTTGTAAATAAAAACTATTAAAATATTTAATTTTTTATTAAAGTTTTAAAGAAACTATTTAAAAGTGAAAATAGAAAATTAAAAATTTCCTATGATTCAACATATATAGTTTATCAATAATATAATATAATGGTAAAATTACATATGTGTAGTCGAGCTTCTACCCTTCTTCATCAATGTCGCCCTTGAAGGATGATCCAGATGCTGCAACTAGGGCTTGCTCTAATGGATTTGGGCAATGAGTTGTTGATGGGTGATATGAGGTGTGACAACACCAGAATTAGGCTACAAAGACCATAAACTATGATTGACAAAGACTGCACTATGATGCAAAGGGGAATGCAATAGATTCAAAGGAGGATCTTTCCTTCACCGTGAATAATGGCGATGCTTTTTCTTAGACTGCTAACCATCATTTGGGTGCCAAAATTTGTAGACCTAGTGCAACTAGAGAATTCTAGTACTTGGGTTACGAATGAGTCACCTATCCAACCCCTTTGTTGCACTGCCTTTCCTCCAATAGTGGAACTAGGTGACGAGATCAGACATGAAATAACAGAAAATGAAAAGTATTTCATGGAGTTTGCATTGGTTGGGATATTTGAAAGGTTTAGAATGAGTCTTTCAATATTACACCAATGGATTTCAGATACATGACACCCCATTTTGGATGGGGATATCTAGATATATCCATGCACACAAGGTTTCTTTATGTTGGCTTTTGATAACATTTGAGACAGACATACAATTTTATGTGACTATTAATGGAGCTATGAGTAGTATTTTCTAATGTTAAAACCATGACACCCAAGTCCCTTAATCTAGTTGTAGAATCTTTTGATGCAACCCTAATTTGGGTAAGACTCTCGAATCTTCCTTTACAATTCTAGTTTGACTCTTGTTTTGAAGCTATAGGCAATTCGCTAGGGAAGTTTTTGGGGGTGGATAAGAGATCTTTAAAATTATATGCACATAACCTTTGCCTTTGCCTGTATTCTGGTGGAGATGGATATTACAAAAATTTTACCGACATAGATCTCCCAGTTGATTGAGTATGAAGGGTTACCCTTTCATTGCCAAAAATATTTTAATATTGGACATCTACTCAATGTCCAAAGTATATGATTAAAAATCAGGTCATTTGGTGGAAGCATGCCTCCCCTCACCATTATTAGGTGGTACCCAAACTAGAATGGTAAATCCAATAGCATTGCCCCAAAGGAAAGCAACGACATAAGCATTAACAAGGAGAAATCAAGTCTTGCAAAACCAAGGACCACGATTGAACCTCGTCTTGTGGAGAGGGGTAGCATTAAGGCTGCAAAGAGTTCTAAGTTAGAGGGGGAGGGTGTGACCCAGGTAGAGTGTTCAGAGATAATGTAGATCTTGAGGGAGAGCAAATACCCTCAAAGAAAATAGAAGATGAAGCAAGTGTTGGCACTCCAAGGGAAAATTGGACCATAGTGCAAAGGAAAAGAAAGAAGAACGAGGTAAATTTCAACATGCTACTTCATTCCCACTCCAAATGTGGATATGTTCTGTAATTTGGTAGTTATTTTTTTGGAATCTCATTTATGAGTTTTCTAACATTGGGTCTGAGGGTTATTTTGTAGGGTAGGTTTTTAGGTGATAATGTTCTATGGTTGGTTTGCGTTCATTCTAGGGACAAAGCCCCACGTTTGTGGCCTTACTAGTTCATAGCTCCAATCAAAAGTGTTAACGCATCAAAAACAATATATAGTTTATCTAATTTAATTCTAATATTATTTTTTCAAAATATAATTAGGCTTTAAATTCATTAATAAACTTCATTTTAAATACTTTTTATATTAATATTTTATAAAATTTTATCAATTAAATTGTCTCAATTACACAAAATAAATTCTTAAAGGAAGGGAATCCTCATTATGTCTATCAAACTAAATTTTATTTATTCATTTATATTAATTTATAAAAACAAAATAAATAAGTCATATTTTTTATATATACATTAAATATTATTTAAAAGCTTCTCTTTATTTATTTATTTAATTCAACTTCCATATTTGTAATATAAATATCTAAATTAAATAATAATTAATAAATTTTTGAAATATAAATGACTTAATTAAACTTACTTTTATTATTTTTAATTTCTTTTTAATTATATTAAATTATTTTAATAATAATCATTTAATTAAATGAATTTTAGAATTAAAATCTTATTATTTAAAACATATAAATTAATCTTATATATTAAATGAATAAATGAATAACAAAACCATATATAAATTTAAATTAAATCATTTCATACTAAGTAAAATTTTATTTAAAAATTTATTATTTAAATCTCATATAAAAATAAAATTTATGTTTTTAAAACTTTAAATAAAAATTAAGAAATAGATGAAATTAAACTTTTTCAAAGGCCTTGTGGCCTGTGTACATATAACTAACTTTAATATATATATTAACTATTAAATTATAATAGATAAATATTTAAAAAAAAAAATAAGTTATAAAATTTAATAAAATTTTATCTATTTTTAAAATGTTATTTGTAATTTAAAATATATTTTTAAAGTAAAATCTAGTTTAGATCAAAGAATCATGAAAAAATTAGAGAAAAAACTTTCTAGAAGATGTTTGTAAGTGTACACATAATTTCTCACACATATGGATAGCTTGTTACCCAACACAATGGAACATCTACACATTAAAATAACCACCTTATAGTTCTACCTTAAATTATGATCACACCCCATACTGGAAGGGTTATCCTTGATATCATTTTGTACCAATCTTGTGGGCTTGAAAGGGAAATCTTTCCATCAACACTTGACATTCACTCCCCCATTAATTTTAGGGAATACCCCTAATTTGTAGCTCAGTCTACAACCTAGTCTCCTTCCCTACCAATATGAGAAAATCTAACCTCCTAAAAACCTTCAATCACACACTTAGAAACCTCAATGATGGACTCTATTTTCCAACTTTGAATTGCCCCACCCTTGTTGCTCCTACAATAACTTTTGAGCCTCCTATCCACAACTTCATGCATCCTTTTTATTTTTCTATCATTAATCCCAATAGCATATCTCTCGCCTATGCTAGATTATTAGTTTCATTTCCAAAGTCATAATAAAAAAAATCCCATAGGTTGAATTTTATCATCTCTGAAAACCCCATCTCCTCCTGCTTTCACAAGATTTCCTTTAGCTGCACCATTTAAATTCATCTTGATCTAATCTCTATAGATAATTTTATACATCTAGCTTGACTACACTTATCCTTGACTAAAACAAAATATTTTTTAATCCAACTATATCTTGGCTAGGCATTCACCCATTCTCCTTCTAAGTTCTTGATATCTCAACTATCATCCTTATGTTTCCCCCTAGTTCACTAATCACACTTTCCGCCATATTCCAAACTCTTTTACTGTTTTAAAGAAGATCCTCCCATTTCTTTCAATCCAAATTTTTCAAACAATGATAGATGGAACCAAGTTCTATATAATTTTCAAACTCAAGCTTTTAACCTTGAACACCCAACTTTCCAATAAATTTGGAATATTAGCTAGAGGGACTTAGTTTAAACCCCATCTTTTCAAAAATGTCAACCATAAATTCATAGCATATTCACAATGAATAAATAAGTGGTCACTACGTTCCCCACACTAGTTGCATATAACACATTTGGAAGGGTTGATCTTACCCAACAATTGTATTCTATCCCAAGTGAGAGCTCATCATTGCCATGCAATCTAGAAAAAAACATTAGTTTTCAGGATACCTTTTCTAAGACAAACTTTACCATCTACCAAATGAGAATTGATCTCTCCCCTATAAAATAAGGTGTGGAAAGCAGCTTTGGTCATGACCTTTCCGTTGCCTTGACCCCCACAAACTAATATATCTTCCCTAACTATTCCAAAAATTGGTCGTTTGTTGAGCTTCTCTTGAACCTCAACACAAACATCCTTCAACTTATCCACTAAGGCATTCAAATGCTTAAGTCTTTTGGTTGGAGGATTACCCACAATGTAGTTCTTCACTAGTACCCCCACATGATTCTCAAAATGAATCGTATTTGGTCAAATGGTAGGATATCCCTTCAAAGCCTTATCCTCAATCAACTATCATGCTAGAACCTAATCTTTTCCCCTTTCACAAGCCTCCATTTGATATCCATAGAAACAAGATTGCTGCATGATTTGATAACATTGCATATTCTTGAACCTTTGGGGAGATTGTAGGAATTGATGAGGATGAGGTCTAGACTGTTCTAAAGGTATTTCTCTTAGATAATCTTGCACATTTTATCCTTTTATTCATAAATTCTCCAAGCCAACTTAGCATCTAATGCCTTATTCATTTCCTTGTAGTTCCTAATTCTCAACCCCCAACATAACAAACAAACATACTATTGTCCATTTCACAAGGCTATATTTGAACTATTTTTCGCTCGCTTTTGACAAAAAACATTGCTTTAGTTCTTATATGTTCTTTGTAACTTTTCCTAGTACTTGAAATACTAACATATATATACTAGAATAACCGCCCTTGAGGCATTGATGAGTGTTATCCTTCCCACCAATAAAAGCCACCACCCCTTCCATGAGGCCAAAATACTCTAAATCTGGTTCAACCTTTCACTCCATTTAAGTTATGAGGACCTTTTTTTTCAGAAGGGGCATCCCGAGGCACTTACTCATGAAAAATTATCAATTTTAAAAACTAAGATTCTATGTATTTCCAATTTGTCTAGGCAAGATCCTTATAAAAATAAAATTATTGCCTTTTGTCTTGTCGTTGCTTCATATTGAAGTAAGACTCTTTTGATAATTGTAGCTTCCCTAATCATGGCCTCATGAAACAACAAGCTATCATCTACAAATTTTAGATGTGTGATGTTGCTAACAACCCCTAAAGCTTGCAATCCTTTAAAGTTTCCATCTCTAATATCCTTTTTAAAATTTGTACTTATAACTCTTGCTATGATGACAAAGTGAAAGAAGATAATAATTTAATGAGATACTTAATAGACATTAGCAGTTTGAAAAAATGTATTGAAATTTTTGAATTAAATTGTGTTTGATTTATTCACATCAAATTATGCAATGAAAATAGAGATAAGACAAAACAACGAGAATAGCGTTTTAAAGAGTGTGAAAAGATGAAATGATGAGATTTTTGCGTCTTGGGCCACATCATTCTTGTCGTAAACTTCACACTACTTGAAAAGCCTAATAAATTTCTTCTTTTCAAAAAGATAAGATACGTAAGATTCCATGTGTTGATAGTCACATCCATTTTGAGTGGCTGAGACACTGCTCATTCATGTGGTTTCATACACACCATCTTAAATGCCACTAGCCCTTCACTCCTATTAAAACTCTTCATGTGATGGTTCAAAATACCTTCCAAAGACTTTCTTCGTCTGCACTACCCACATCCACTATCTCTTACTGTCTTCACTTTTGTATGGCTTTTCTTCCCTATGACTTCTCTTCATTGGAATGTCCTTTCTTTTTTACCTCTATTATACTAGGCCAAATTTTCTTTGTAGATTAGTATTCATGGTAGTGGTCTCCCTTTTGTCTCCATCTAGTAGCAAAGACTCTTTTGGGAGATAATTTTAAGCATCTCTCATGGTCCTTTGATTTGAATTTCTATTTGTACTATGCTTTGCTACCTTTGATCCTCTCACTCATAGGTTTGCCTCAAGACTGTCATAATATTTGGTCATTCATAGGTCATGTGGACTATTTGTGAGAGATCATTCATCCCCATGATTCTACTCTTTCATAGGTTTTGTCATGGCGTGTATCCACCCTAGAGCATTCACTGCTCTTTGACCACAATTGTCACCTTTGCCCTTTACTAGCCATCACTTTCTTCTCTCCATCAAAACTCCTCTCTCACTATCCCTACTGCCATTGTCCTATTATGTAATATGATGCTAATACATATTTTCTTCTTCAATTTCATCCATATTTTCTACTTGTTTTCTCTTTTGGTCTTCAATTTTAATGGCTATTTGTTTTCCTTCTCATCATTGTTACACTTCCTTGGTTTTAAATTATACATGTGCATTTTACATTCTTTCCTTGGAGGGCTGTGTAGATGAAACAATTGGTACCACTTTGGTAATTTCCAAGAACAAATAATGTGTAACATAAGATTTGTTATTTTGAGCTTATAAATTTATTCTTAGCTTCATAAAAATTCGGTATTAAGAATCCAAATTCATTTTTTACTTTTTTTTCTTAGTACTTATTTTAGCTAATGCATTGATTTCAACACTCATTTTTATGCCCTTCTCGAGGTTTTGTTGACCTTTGGGATTTAGTTGTTGGCTATCAAAGGGAATTGATCCCTCTTTTCAGACTGTCATATCATGGTGACTATCCTTTTAAATATTTCTTGTGACTATCATATCTTGACGTGTAGATTGCCACTTACATAAGAATGCCCCTCTTATAATATTCATGGACTAAAACATTCCTTGGTGAACTAGAATTACTAGCTTAAGACTTTGACATAGTAATTAAATGTACAATCCTTCTACTAGAGATTTTAATACAATTTTTTGAAATAAAATAGGTAACTATCCTTCATTAAATATCATTGCTTCTTGTTTCTTATCACTATCCAAAAAACAGTATCATCAATATTTTCCTTTGAATTATATGATCACTGTCCTCTTTGTGTTTCACAGTAAAAAATGACAAAAGTCTATATGAAACTGTCATGTCCAGACATCCTCCTACTTTGTGAGGCTTCTCTTTCCTACAAGTCTTTTACATTATATCTTTGAAATTTTCTCATACTCCTTTTCTTTTTTATGGTTGTCACCTAGCTTGTCCATTATCTTTGGAAACTTTGAGATGTGCTACTCTTATTACTCATAGCATTTTGAATACCGTTTATGTGATAAATGTCCTCTTTAAGCCTCACAATTATTTACCTCTGTCTTTTTATTTGCGACTATCCTTATTCACTCATAAATATTGTTTTGTCCTCTTGAGCTACTCACTCTTCACTTCCTTTTTGACTATCCTTTACAACCTTTCCTTCTATCAACGTTTTCTTGTACCTTACACTACACCATCTATGTTCACTCTTTTTCCATAACAAATTGTTTGGATGTCATGATAATCTTGTCTCTATCTATTTTAATTTTGTGAAGAGACACGTCTTTTCTCAAACCACATCATAGTCTTTATATATTAATCAATAGGAAACACAAAATATTACCAATACTTGACTAATACACTTAATGCTTCTCCCAACTAGCATAGTTTTGCAACATTATTGAATATCATTTTGATGATACAAATTGTGTCATTGTGGTAATGCTCATATGAAACCCATAGTCTCCACCATGTCTCTATCCACAATCCTCTTGCACTATCTATTCTATCGTGAAACATTATTGACATTGAAACACCTAAGATCATGGCTTGTTGTGTCTATGGTCCATCATATTTGTAAATCTTCATAGGATACTATCATGTATGTACATGATTAAAAAACCCATGTCACCCTAATACCACTTTCCATTACTATTTGTTCTTCTTTTTTCTCGCATGTGATAGTCATTTTCATTGAGTTGAATATCCTCTATATTGTGCTAGCTCTGTAAACCTTAATGTAGTAGATTTCCCCTTGTGATGGACTAAGTGATAGACCTTCATACAATAATTTTCAATACACTATCATTAAGGCCACTGTCTATCTTCTATTTTACTGTCATACATATTAACCTTTACCACTTATCTAATGACTATCACAACCTTCCAAAATGAGCACATGGAATATTTTTTCTTTGTCTCTACTCTTTATTCATGCATGTATAGATGCTCATTGTAATTTCTTCAATCACTATCAGGGTTCTCAAGGTTTGAAACCTTTAGAAATACTATCATACTTACAAATATTTTGAATAGTCTTTGTCATAAAATCTCTATTCTTAAACTCATTTCCATAGCCTTCTCTTAACCTTTCAAAACTTTGTCTTTTCTTATTTGATGTTATGAAGGGCCTCTAGAAGTCTTTCTAGACATTATACCACATAATATCTTTGCATGGTTTTCAATCAATGACATTCCTACAATGAAGACAATACTAGGGAAAGATCCAAAGTACTTAGTAAGGATATCCATATAAATATTTGGAAACTCAGATAACCAACACAAAACACACCCAATGGGAATTTATTGATTTTCCCTTTGATTCATTAAGGAATAGGCCCACCACAAAAAATGCAAGCTTGCTAATGAAGAATCCATGTCAAGCCATGTCACCTTGAGGGTAATATGTGACAACCAAGTGCAAGAGAATAAATTCAAAAGAATAGGTACAAAAAACTTGCACTATGAATAAGCTTTGCATTGTAATTAGTTTCCACTTGGAAGGAGGTCACCCCAACAGACTAGGCCAAAGATTGTTGCATTAGAGAGGAACACAGGGCGCCTAAGAACAATATCATGACCTCAAATTTTACTTTAAAAATTATCCTACAATATGAAGTAGATATGTGCTCCAATAAGAACTCACCATGCATCACCAAAGTATGGGATTTGAAAACTTGAATACTAGGTGAAAGATGGAATAGTCGAATCCACACGTTGATAGAGAATGAGATCATAAATTTGAGTCTAACATGTATCAAGAATGTGTGCTATGAAGGGGAAATGTGTTGCAATGAGGAAATTACATGTAGTGCCTTAAATCACTCTTGTAAAAATTATATAATTCCTATAACCTTTTACCTGAGCCCACACTTAGTAGGTGCCATGTGTCATTATAGCATATTAGTGCATGTTTTATCTTTTCTTCCTCTGAGAAGTTGCACTAAAGTGAAAGAATATGCTACCAGTAATAACTTGCCATTTGTAAATAATGTAACTTTTATTTATGAGGCTAGCACAAGTCATTAGGATTAACACATGGTGGTATAGAGCATGAAAGTGAATTTAATGAGCTTAACCATTTATGACTTACACTACAAAGAATTCATGGACTATTAATAAGATGAAAACACCTCAAAACTTCATTGGATCCACAAGCAAGATAAAATTGAGAAGGATAGTATATAGTGGGATCCACATGGCAACATAATATATGAGTGCAACTTTAAAGGGCTCACAGATTATGAAGATATTCTATAAAGGATAGATGTGCTGTAATAGGATTCATACATGTGGATTCCAAGCGAGAAAAGGTAGGGACCACCATTCAAGTCACTCACATGAGATTTAAAAGTAATTTTCAAAGGAGTGTGATTAATTGGATTGATTGATCACTAGGATAAAGGGGTTAGTACAACAAACAATGTCATTGACATGGGACACAACTTAAAATCTAACAATGAGCTAGACAAGCCACTATAAAATTAAAAGACATAGATCATTCACCAAAACTTAGGGTTTAGGGTTTTAGCTTAAATGAATTGGTCTTTTAGGATATGAATTAAAGCCCTAAGAAATTTTATAGTGTCAAAAAATCCCAGACCTTATCTTTGAATGCATGCATACCAGGAATATTCTTTGTTTTCTAGACCGTCTATATACACTGCTTCAAAATGAGATGAAGACTTAATATATATGTAATTATATTTTCTAAGTTGCATTTAATGTGAATATTTTATGTGAGTATACAAGATTTTCTAGGGCTCTTTTTCCTAGATAGTTCTTCTACGACTACTAACCACAAGGGGAAGCATCTAAATTAAAAATAATTAACTTCCATGACCATCACTTGTTTTCTACTTTTATATAATTCTTAGTCCTATCTTAAAAATAAAAGCATCACCCTTGAATCCATGTAGTGATAGCCCTAAGAAATTCATAATTCCTTTTAAAAAAAATCATGAAACTTGATGATGGTTTTTTAAGTTTATTCTAACATATTTTGGTTCATATGAATTTAGTTTTTTAGTTTGTGATCCTTTGGATTTTAAACATCATGATGTCCCTTATTTCTTCTTGGTGATTTATGGGGACGATGCCATATATTCCACTCTTGCAACGACTTTAGGCTATAAATATAGTAGCTCAAAGACTGATGACATTACCCATAAATATGAGTCAAAAGCACCGTTGATACCAAATGCTATTGATTTTTGTCTCACATCTTAGTTAAGGTTTACTAATCTATGAAAAGAAAATTTGATACTAAAGTTTATTTTACAAAATAAATTAAAATATCACTCATTACTTGGATATAAATACTTATTACTTTCGTAAAATATTTTTTTTGATCGGTTACATCAGAAATTTTTAGCTTGGTATGAGCCTGCATGGAGGCCACAATTGGGTGACCTCCTCTTCGGCATGAATACAAGTATATACCATGCAAAGGCACATGACCCATGAGCACACCAACCCAACAAAGGAATGGGCCTCGGGCATGAACGCCATCAACAACCTCAATATTGTGGGTCAAGCCAATGAGCACTGGGTCAAGCCTACGAGCACATTGGATCAATGAAGGAATTGTAATCATAGTAGCTTAGCAGAGACTTGAACCCTAGTGGCCACAACAAAAACACTACCACTTAACCATCACACTATGGGATGAACTCCACTTTTGTAAAATAAATTAATACTCTAATCAAATTAACTTAAAAATTAATTATTTTAGAAGTTAGAATATTAACTTAAGCTAATAAATTAAAATTTTCATATTCAATTTAAATCTTGAAATTGGATATTCAAAAAAGATACTTAATGCATCAAAGATTCTAAATATTAAAACTAATGCTTGTAAATAAAAACTATTAAAATATTTATTTTTTATATTTTAAAAGTTTTAAAGAAATTATTTAAAATTGAAAATAAAATTTAAAAAATTCCTATGATTCAACATATATAGTTTATCAATATTATAATGGTAAAATTACATATGTGTATTCGAAATTCTACCTTTCTTCATTGATGTCACCCTTGAAGGATGATCTGGATGCTGCAACTAGGGATTGCTTGAATGGAGTTGAGCGATGAGTTGTTGATGGGTGATATGAGGTGTGACAACACTAGAATTAGGCTGCAAAGACCATAAACTATGATCAATGATGACTACACTATGATGCAAAGGGGAATGCAATAGATTCAAAGGAGGATCTTTCCTTCACCATGAATAATGGCAATGCTTTTACTCAAATTTCCAAGCATCCTCTGGGTGCCAAAATTTGTAGACCTAGTGCAACTAGAGAATTCTAGTACTTGGGTTATGAATGAGTCACCTATTTGACCCCTTTGTTGTGCTGCCTCTCCTCAATAGTGGAACTGGGTGATGAGATCAAATATGAAATAGTGGAAAATGAAGAGTATTTCATGGAGTTTGGGTTGCTTGGGAGATTTCAAATGTTTAGACCGAGGCTTTCAATATTACACCAATGGATTTCAGATACATGTCACCCCATTTTGGATGGGGATATCCAAATATATCCCTATACACGAGGTTTCTTTATGGTGGCTTTTGATAATGTATCCAAGACAAACATACAATTTTATTTGACTATTAATGGAGCTATGAGTAGTATTTTCTAATGTTAAAACCATGGCACCCAAGTCCTTCAATCTTGCTCTAGAATCTTTTGATGCAACCCCAATTTGGGTAAGGCTCCTAAATCTTCCTTTACAATTCTAGTTTGACTCTTGCTTTGAAACTATAGGCCATTTGCTAGGGAAGTTTCTGGGGGTGGATGAGAGATCTTCAAAATTACATGCACACAACCTTTTCCTGTAGTCTGCTGGAGATGGATATTACCAAAAATTTACCGACAAAGATCTCATAGTTGATTGACTATGAAGGGTTACCCTTTCATTGTCAAAAATATTTTAATACTGGACATATTACTACTCAATGTCCAAAGCATACAATTGAAAATCAGGCCACTTGGTGGAAGGATGCCTCCCCTCACCATTATTGGGTTGACAAAATTGTCCCAAACTAGAATGGTAAATCCCACAACGCTGCCCCAAAGGAAAGCAACAACGAAAACATTCACAAGGAGAAATCAAGTCTTGTAGAACCAAGGGCCACAATTGAACTTCCTCTTGTGGAGAGGGGTAGCATTAAGGCTGCAAAGAGTTCTAAGTCAAAGGGGGAGGGTGTGAACCAGGTAGAGTGTTCAGAGATAATGTAGATCCCATGGGAGAACAAATACCCTCAAAGAAAATAGAAGAGGAAGCAAGTGTTGGTACTCCAAGGGAAAATTGGACCATAGTGCAAAGGAAAAGAAAGAAGAACGAGGTAAATTTCAACATGCTGCTTCGTTCCCACTCCAAATGTGGATATATTATGTAATTTTGTAGTTATTTTTTGGAATCTCATTTATGAGTTTTCTAACATTGGGTTTGAGGCTTATTTTGTGGGGTAGGTGTTGGGTGATACTGTTCTATGGTTGGTTTATGTTCATTCTGGGGACGAGGCCCCCCGTTTGTGACCTCTCTAGTTCATAGCTCCAATCAAAAGTGTTAACGCATCAAAAAAAATATAGTTAGTCTAATTTAATTCTAATATTATTTTTTCAAAATATAATTAGGTTTTAAATTCATTAATAAGCTTCATTTTAAAGATATTTTTTATATTAATATTTTATAAAATTTTATCAATTAAATTGTCTCAATTATATAAACTAAATTCTTCAAGGAAAGAAGGGGTTGGGGCCCTAGCTCAATTGGCTAAATATTTCTTGTTGCATGAGGTTGGTCACAAGGTCTAGTCTCCCCCACCCTCATGGTACCGGAGGGCGTGTCGCTCTAGCGCCACTAGTCACGTTAAAAAGTTTACCAGGCACACTGCAGTTTATAGGGGGTCGTGCTACCTGATTCCTTTAGTCTAAAAAAAAAATTCTTAAAGGAAAGAAATCCTCATTATGTCTATCAAACAAAATTTTATTTATTCAAATATTAATTTATAAAAACAAAATAAACGAGTCATATTTTTTATGTATACATTAAATATTATTTAAAAGTTTCTCTTTGTTTATTTATTTAATTCAACATATATATTTTTAATACAAATATCTAAATTAAATAAATAATTAATAAACTTATGAAATATAAAACTTTTATTTTTTCTAATTTCTTTTTAACTATATTAAATTACTTTAATAATATTCATTTAATTAAATGAATTTTAGAATTAAAATCTTATAATTTAAAACATACAAATTAAGCTTATATATTAAATGAATAAATAAATAAATAAATAAATTATATATATTCATTTCATATTAAATAAAATTTTATTTGAAAATTTATTATTTAAATCTCATATAAAAATAAAATTTATGTTTTTAAAACTTTAAACAAAAATTAAGAAAAAGATGAAATTAAACTTTTTTAAAGGCCTTGGCCTTGTGGCCTATGTATATAAAACTAACTTACTTATATATATATATATTAACTATTATATTATAAAATATAAATATTTTTTAAAAAATCAAGTTATAAAATTTAATAAAATTTTATCTATTTAAAAAATGTTATTTCTAATTTAAAATATATTTTTAAAGTAAAACTTAGTTTAGGTCAAGGAAACATGAAAAAACTAGAGAAAAAACTTTTTGAAAGATGTTTACAAGTGTACACATAATTTCTCCCACATGTGGATAGCTTGTTACCCAACACAATGGAACATCTACACACTAAAATAACCACCTCATAGTTCTACCTTAAATTATGATCTTGCCCCCATACTGGAAGGGTTATCCTTGATATCATTTTGTACCAATCTTATGGCCTTGAAAGGGAAATCTTTCCATCAACACTTGACATTCACCCCCCATTTATTTCAAGGAATACCCGTCATTTTTAGCCTAGTCTGCAACTTGGTGTCCTTCCCTACCAATATGATAAAATCTAACTTCCTAAAAACCTTCAATCACACACTTAGAAGCCTCACTGATGGATTCTATTTTCTAACTTTGAATTGCCCCACCCTTGTTGATCCTATGATAACTTTTGAGTCTCCTTATATCCACAACTTAATCCATCCTTTTTCTTTTTCTATCATTAATCCCAATAGCATATCTCTTGCCTCTGCTAGATTATTAGTTTCATTTCCAAAGTCACAATAAAATAATCCCACATGTTGAACTTTATCATCTCTGAAAATGCCACCTCCTCCTCCTTTCGCAAGATTGCCTTTAGTTGCACCATTGAAATTCATCTTGATCTAATCTCTATTTAATTTTATACATCTAACTTGACTACACTTATCCTTGGCTAGAACAAAATATTTTTAATCCAACTATATCTTGGCTAGGCATTCACCCATTCTCCTTCTGAGTTCTTGATATCCCAACTATCATCCTTATGTTTCCCCTAGTTCACTAATCATACTTTCCACCATATTCCAAACTCTTTCGATCGGTTTATATAAGATCCTCCTTTTTCTCTCAATCCAAATTTTTCAAACAATGATAGATGGAACCAAGTTCTATATAATTTGCAAACTCGATATTTTAACCTTGAACACCCAACTTTCCAATAAATTTGGAATATTAGCTAGAGGGATCTAGTTTTAAAACCCCATCTTTTCAAGAATGTTAACCATAATTTCCTAGCATATTCATAATGAATAAATAAGTGGTTGCTATGTTCCTCACACTCATTGCATATAAAAAATTTGGAAGGGTTGATCTTACCCAACAATTGTATTCTATCCCAAGTGAAAGCTCATCATTGCCATACAATCTAGAAAAAAACTTTAGTTTTCAGGATACCTTTTATAAGAAAAATTTTACCATCTACCAAATGAGAATTGATCCCACCCCTATAAATAGAGGTGTGGAAAGTAGCTTTGATCATGACCTTTTCGTTGCCTTGACCCCCACAAACAAATATATCTTCCCTAACTATTCCAAAATTGGTCATTTGTTGAGCTTCTCTTGAGCCTCAACACAAACATCCTTCAACTCATCCACTAAGGCATTCAAATCCTTCCATCTTTTGGTTGGGGGATTACCCACAATGTAGTTCTTCACCAGTACCCCCACATGATTCTCAACATGAATTGTAATTGGTCAAATGACAGGATATCCCTTCAAAGCCTTATCCTCAATCAATTGTCATGCTAGAACCTAATCTTTTCCCCATTCCCAAGCCTCCATTTGATATCCATATAAACAAGCTTGCCACATGATCTGATAAATTTGCATATACTTGAACCTTTGGGGAGATTGCAAGAATTGATGAGGATGATATCTAAATTGTTCAAAGGTATTTCTCTTGAATAATCTTGCTCCACATTATATCCTTTTCTTCATAAATTCTCCAAGCCAACTTAGCTCCTAATGCCTTATTCATTTCCTTGTAGTTCCTAATTCTCAACCCCCAACATAACAGACATACATACTTTTTTCCATTTCACAAGGCTATATTTGAACTATTTTTTGCTCCCTTTCCACAATAATCATTGTTTTAGTTCTTATATGTTCTTTGCAACTTTCCCCAGTACTTGGAATACTAACATAGTATATACTAGAATAACCATTCTTGAAGCATTGATGAGTGTTATCCTTCCCGCCAATGAAAGCCACCACTCCTTCCACGAGGCCAAAATACTCTAAATCTAGTTCTACCTTTCACTGCACTTAAGTTATGAGAATCATTTCTTCAGAAGGGGAATCCTTGGGTACTTACTAAGCAACTTATCAATTTCAAAAATTAAGATTCTATGTATTTCCAATTTGTCTAGGCAAGAACTTTATAAAAATAAAATTCTTGCCTTTTGTCTTGTCGTTGCTTAATATTGAAGTAAGACTCTTTTGATAATTGTAGATTCCCTAATCATGGCCTCATCAAACAACAATATATCATCTACAAATTTTAGATGTGTGATGGCAATCCTTTAAATTTCCATCTCTACCTAACATCCTTTTTAAAACTTTTGCTATGACGAGAAGAGAAAGAAGATAATAATTTAATGATACTTAATACACGTCAACTGTTTTGAAAAGTGTGAAAGGACAGAACGGCATCACCCACCTAATACTATTCATAAACTTATCATATCTAAATCTTCATCAATCTTTACATTTATTTATCATTAAACTAAA
This sequence comes from Sequoia sempervirens, assembly GCA_007258455.2. Lineage (NCBI taxonomy): Eukaryota > Viridiplantae > Streptophyta > Pinopsida > Cupressales > Cupressaceae > Sequoia > Sequoia sempervirens. The sequence continues at coordinate 208,234,893 of VDFB02000008.1, read as the reverse complement.
TATATTTGTTTTGTTATTTATATTCTCTTAAATTTTAATTACTAGACTTAATACTCATATTAACAAAATATTTTTTTCCCTTTATAATAATTTGAAAATTAAAAAATCTATTAAAAATAATAAAACTAAGAAAAATAAACAATGAATTTTTTTTTCTTTTGAGGAAAATGTGTTTTGAAAGAGCATAGAATATTAATCTGTCTCCTCCTTCACAAAAGTAATGGAGAAGTGATTATTGAGCCATGGCATCTTAAAACCCTAAAAACATGAATATTGAAAAGACTAAAATTAAAGCTCTCCACCACTTTTTCCAAAGTGGATGCCATTCGTCTCTAAGTTATTCCAACTCTCACTTGCCTTTAAATGGTGTAAATCTATAAAGAGAACGAACATGTCCTTAAAGGGATCTCGTATCGCATCTGTTGATGAAAGATGTGTGGATTAGACTTAAAGCAGCAGGACATCATGTGAAAGGAAGGTATGTATAGTAATTTGATGGCTTTAGAATATGGTACAAAATATTTAGAATCTATTAGTTCTGTATTTTTTATCTTTTGGTTTTGGAATTTGGTACAATACATTTAGAATCCACTCGTTCTTAATTTTCTTCCCTTTGGTTTTGGAATATCATTTCAAGTGTATAATGAACGTATCTAAGTATAATGTATAAAATCATATTAGATTGATTCAATGTGATTAGTGGGGGCAGTTACAGTTTGGAAAAGTGTGAAAGGACGGAAAGACGAGATTTTCGCGTGTTGGGCCACATCATTCTTGCCGTAATCTTCACGCCACTGACAAAGCCTGAGAAATTTCATCTTTTCAAAAAGATAAAGATAGGTAAGATTCCATGTGTTGATAGGCACGTCCATTCACGCGGTTTCGTACACCATTTTGAATGCCCCCAACCCTTCACTCCTCTTAACCCTGCCTGTGACGCCTCTGAGTTTTTATCATCTGTTTTTCCCTGTGACCCTTCATTTGTCAGAAATCGAAACCCCTCTTTCTTTCTTCTCACGTTGTTCGGTTCAGTCTAATTAAATGGAAATGGCTTCCTCTTCCACATCCAGGCAAATTCTAAATGAACCAGAAAACGCCTTTGATGGGCTTGCACCTTATTCTGCACCTAAATCTACAGAGCCTTGGGACATATTTATTAATCATTGTGGACGTGATGTGAAACACACATTAGCTACTACCATCTACGATAGATTTCATTCCATGGGATTGCATGTTTTTCTAGATAAGGATGCCCTTCAGGCCGGCGATTCTTTTCCAGCAGAGATGCAACACGCCATAACTAGTGCTAGCTTTCACATTGCCATTTTTTCTCCCAACTATGCCCAATCCCCATGGTGTTTGGCTGAACTGTCTTTAATGCTCAAAACTCGTAAAAAAGTCATTCCCATTTTCTATCGTGTTAAGCCCTCAGATCTCAGATGGATTGATCAAGGAAAATATGCCCCTGCATTCGCAGAGCATGAAAATAAGGGCAGATACACACCAGAAACCCATGGTGTGTGGAAAAAGGCACTCAACGACAGTTCATTCCTACACGGCTACGAGGTCGACATTAATAAGTAAGTATTATTTTCTCTATTTCTTCGATAGTCAAGAGTTACATAGATCACCCATAGTTCTAGTCTGATACCACAAGTACTTAAGCAATATAGTGTGTTATGTTTTGATTTTTATTTTGGGTTCAAACTTTTTAGGGATGAAGCCGAAGTTTTGAAGGAAATTGTAAATTTTGCATTGAAAATCATGAAGAAAGCTCCATTATGGGTAGCCGAACATCCACATGGATTGGATGAGTGGGTACAAGGCTTCAAATCAGTTGCAGGAGAAGAGGAAGTAAAAATCACGGGGATCGTGGGCATGGGAGGCAGTGGTAAAACCACATTGGCCAAAGAGCTCTTCAACAGGAACTCTTCCTCCTTTGAAAGATGCAGCTTTGTTTTCGACGTGCGAGATGCAGCGTCCAGAAATGCTCTGCTTGAGAAGCAGAAAGATCTTCTAAGAGACCGTTCTTGCAAATCATTTGAGCTCTCATCGGGCGCTCATCGTTTTGGACGACGTGGATCACATGGACCACCTGAATGCTTTATTGCCAAATAAAGACAAACTTGGATCCCAAAGTCTGGTCATTGTAACAGTTTTGAAAGTGTGAAAGGACGGAAACGACGAGATTTTCGTGTCTTGGGCCACATCATTCTTGCCGTAAACTTCACGCCACTGAAAAAGCCTGAGAAATTTCTTCTTTTCAATAAAGATAGGTAAGATTCCATGTGTTGATAGGCACGTCCATTTTGAGTGGCTGAGACGCTGCTCATTCACGTGGTTCGTACACACCATGGCCCCAACCCTTCACTCCTCTTAACTCTGCCTGTGACGCCTCTTTAATTTTTTAACATCTGTTTTTGCCTGTAACCCTTCATTTGTCGGAAATCGAAACCCCTCTTTCTTTCTTCTCTCGTTGTTCGGTTCAGTCTAATTAAATGGAAATGGCTTCCTCTTCCACATCCAGGCAAAATCTAACTCAACCAGAAAACGCCTTTGATGGGCTTGCACCTTCTTCTGCACCTAAATCTACAGAGCCCTGGGACATATTTATTAATCATCGTGGATGTGATGTGAAACACACATTAGCCACTACCATCTACGATATACTTCATTCCATGGGATTGCATGTTTTTCTAGATAAGGATGCCCTTGAGGCCGGCGATTCTTTTCCAGCAGAGATACAACACGCCATAACTAGTTCTACCCTGCACATCGCCATTTTTTCTCCCAACTATGCCCAATCCGCATGGTGTTTGGCTGAACTGTCTTTAATGCTCAAAACTGGTAAAAAGTCATTCCCATTTTCTATCATGTTGAGCCCTCAGATCTCAGATGGATTGATCAAGGAAAAGGAAAATATGCCCATGCATTCTCAGAGCATGAAAAGAAGGGCAGATACACACCAGAAACGCTTGGTGTGTGGAAAAAGGCACTCAACGACAGTTCATTCCTACACGGCTACCAGGTCAACAATAATAAGTAAGTATTATTTTCTCTATTTCTTCGATAGTCAAGAGTTACATAGATCACCCATAGTTCTAGTCTGATTCCATAAGTATTTAAGTAATATAATGTGTTATGTTTTGTTTTTTATTTTCGGTTAAAAAATTTTAGGGATGAGGACATAGTTTTGAAGAATATTGTGAATCGTGCATTTAAAGTCATGAAGAAAGCTCCATTATGGGTAGCCGAACACCCACTTGGATTGGAAGAGCTAGTACAAGGCTTCGAATCAGTTGCAGGAGAAGAGAAAGTAAAAATCACGGGGATCGTGGGCATGGGAGGTAGTGGTAAAACCACATTGGCCAAAGAGCTCTTCAACAGGAACTTTTCCTCTTTTGAAAGATGCAGCTTTGTTTTCGACGTGCGAGATGCAGCATCCAGAAATGCTCTGCCTGACAAGCAGAAAGATCTTCTAAGAGACCTCGGTGTAGATTCGTCGTTCGACCATGTAGATCAAGGCAAGACCGTTCTTGCAAATCATTTGAGCTCTCATCGGGCGCTCATCGTTTTGGATGACGTGGATCACATCGACCACTTGAATGCTTTATTGCCAAATAAAGACAACCTTGGATCCCAAAGTCTGGTCATTGTAACAACCCGGGAATTGGGTGTCCTCATATCATGGGGTCTCTCCTGCATTTATAGAATGCCAGGACTTAACACGTCACATGCCCAGCAGCTATTCTGCTGGCATGCTTTCTTGCAGCCCTCTCCACCCGCTGGATTTGAAACTCTGGTTGAAGAGTTCTTAAAGGCTTGCAATGGTTTGCCTCTGTCACTCAAGGTATTGGGTGCACAGTTATATGGCAGAAAGTCCAAAGATTACTGGAAATCCCAATTGAATAAAATCTTAAGAATATTGCCTGGCGAAATCAAACAAAGGCTACAAGTTAGCTATGATGCGCTCGATGAAGAAGAGAGAGAAATGTTCTTGGATGTAGCTTGTTTTCTCATTGGACAAATGGACTACAGGGCTATAGCAGTGTGGGATGGATCCGGTTGGAGTGGACTGCATGGTTTAGAAACACTCGTGAATAAGTGTCTTGTGGAGCTGGGCGAAGTGGAACCACCGTTGGAATGGATGGTAGAGTTCAAGGGGGATAACAGAATAAGGATGCATGATCACCTTAGGGATATGGGAAGAGAGATTGCAAGTAGACAGTCACCAAATCGTCTTTGGTGTCCAAAGCAGATTGATGACATGAAGAAACATTCCACGGTGAGATTAATATAAGCTGCCCCATTCTGCATTTTTGTTAGATTTGAATAATTAGATGAATAGAGGACTGATTTCGTATATTGTCTGTTTTCATTATCAATGATAAGTGATGGCGTTAAAAACTAGTTCGTCTTTTTATCTGTCTCTGCTTTCAGTGAGTTTGGATGAAAACCTCTGTATGTCTGATTTTTTTATTCAGAAAAGAAAGTCGATTCGAGGGATACAGCCTGCAGAAACTTTTGTGGCATTCAAAGAGTACACGCATCAGTTGATGGGAAATTCAAGCAGACGATTTAAACGCCTTAGATTCTCAAATGGATTACAAATTCTTTCCGTAGAAGGAAACGAGTTTACGGAAGAATTAGCATCATTGTCAAAAGACCTTGTGTGGCTTCGCTGGGTAAGCTTTCCCCTAAGAAATCTTCCATCATGGCTTACATTAAAAAATCTAAGTGTTTTAGAGCTTGTTGCAGCTAATGAGTTGGAAGAATTGTGGCAGGACAATGCAGATGTAAGTATTTTGGTTTCGTGGTTCAAGAATATTACTTAAAAACTTATTTAAAGTTCATGCTTTTCTCAAATGAATTGAATATAATAACGGTTGTCTGCAGCTTCCTTTGCAATTGAGAGAGCTTATTTTATTGCAATGCGGAAAATTGCAATGGCTTCCAAGCTCAATAAAACATCTTCAGGGTCTGAAAAGGCTTGTCGTTGACTATTTTAAGGGTAGCAGTTTGCCAGATGAGTTTTGTGACCTCCAATCACTGCAGTTTTTGGCATTATTCTCTCCAGTATTAGATTCACTACCTGATGGTTTTGGCAATTTAACAAGCTTGAGAAAGATAGATCTGGAGAATTGCAAACGGTTGAGCATATTGCCCGATTCTTTCAGTCAGCTGATACACCTGGAAACTTTGAACTTATCAGGTTGTGAAATGCTATCATCACTACCTAGTGGTTTTGGCAATTTAATAAGCTTGAGGGAGATAGATCTGAGTTATTGCAAGCAGTTGAGCATGTTGCCTGATTCTTTCAGTCAGCTGAGACACCTGGAAACTTTGAACTTATCAGGTTGTGAAATGCTATCTTCACTACCAAGCTTTGCAGATTTGGCTTCGCTGAATACATTTAAAATGTGGAATTGCCCCAAAGTTGAGAAAATAGAAGGTTTGGAACACGCCAAGTCATTGAAGATACTGCACGCGTGGACATGCTGGAAGGTCCCAGGTATACAGGGTTTACAGAATTTGGAACGATTGGAAGAACTATGGCTGGAATGTGAAACAATATCAGCTCTGAAACCTTGTATTCAGTCTCTAAAGGGGAAGGTATTAAAACCTTTTACGAATTCAGAATTTTTTGTATCATGCAAGTGCTAGATGTTTATGACTGAATGTTTTGCGAACAAATACGATTTGTAGGAATGTTTAAGAAGGGTGCTGATACAAGTTAGCGTTGTCCGTTTGGTGGAGCCAATTGTAAAGTCTTTGGAGTTCCCTGATCTTGCGGTCAAGGAGGTGGGCAAGCTGCCCGATGGATTCAGTATTCCATGTGGGGAACATTCAGATGCTTTTTTGTGTTATGTGGAGGGGGTAGGTGTATGTTATGATTCGGGAAACTACATCTATTCCCAATATAATGTAATACAATATAATAAGTTTAGCTCTATATAGTTCGTATATAATATAAATTAAAAAATAAGATTTTAGAGTACAAGATTTTAAAGCTTTTGACAAGATTTTAACAGTCTTTAAAATAAATTCAAGACATACAATTTTGTTTGTTTTTCCAATGGATTAACATTGTGGCAGTACTGATAGACTGGTACATTTGTAGGTATGGCAGCAGATAAACATGGTGCATCGCGATGGTTGGATAGCTAATGGGAATGAAAAGAAGGTACGTGTATATTATAATTGGCATGACTACATCCATGAAACAGAATTTCTGCAAGGTAAAGCAAGAGAAATGTGGGGTAAAAGAGAAAGAGTTGCAGAGGCCTTTTACCAACTATTGGAACTTTTGGAATAGTTGGCAGCTACACTAATGCATAGCATTGCCTTATTAAAATGTAGGTTTTTGTTTTGTTTTGTTTTGCAAACAGTTGCAAATATAATTGTCGTCTTGTATTTGGCTAATGTTTTCTTTCTTAGCTGAAAGTGTCACAAACATTTTTATTTGGTAGTGCATGCTTATTTGTTATCACTCTTTTGTTCTTATATTTAAGTATTAAGTGATTTTGAAAATGGCTAGTTTTATATATTTTTGTTTGATGTCATAATTCGAGTTTATATAAAATTTGATTATGATTTTATGTTTTTTAAAATAATTTTTTGATAAATATAATGATCAACATATACGATTATTATAGATATTTATAAAATATTATTTTTATATGTAATTATTGTATTTAATTTTCTTTTATTTTATAAAATATTTATTTTAATTCATTTATTTATATGTATTTTGTTGTTTGACTCAAATTATTATAAAGCAATGTACATTTTTAATCTTTTGTTAATAATCCAAGTAATATTAGAAAAAAGAATACAAATTTTGTTAAAAACATTTTATTTTAATTGATTTATTTATAGGTATTTCATTGTTTGACTTAAATTATTATAAAGCAATGCAAATTTTTTAATCTTTTGTTAATAATCTAAGTGATATTAGAAAAAATAATGCAAATTTTGTTAAAAATATTTTATTTTAATTGATTTATTTACAGGTATTTAATTATTTGACTAATTTTTATATTTTTTTGTTAACTCAGGGGTGTCCCTGCGACTCTGCCTAGTGATCTCAATTCGTGAGGCGAGCAGAGGCGAGACTAATCCCCTGAGGATGCACAAAGTCCCTGCAAGCCATGTGCATTGGGTTAACCCGGGAGGAGAATCAAACCCAGAACCAGTGGGGAGCAAACCCATGGGCCAAGCCAACTCTCCTACTTGTGCGGGCTATTTGACTCAAATTATTATAAAGCAATGTAAATTTTTATTCTTTTGTTAATAATCTAAGTGATATTAGAAAAAATAATGCAAATTTTGTTAATTAGATGTTCAATCCTCTTTTTAAGTAGTTTTGTCATACCATCATCTCCCTTATTTTTCTATTTTTTGGCTCTCAATTTCATGCACCCATAAAAATCCTTTATAAACTTACTTTTGTATTATTTTTAAAAAATAATTAAATAATTTTCATTTTTTTTCTCTTTTAAATTTTAATGTTAGACTATTTTTTAATCTCCTTCACCACTATATATTTCTATGCTAGTTGTTATGAGTATTGGCTATAAGTCAAAGGAATAGACCTAACAAGTAGAAAATTTAGGCATTAAGTTGAAACTATTAAATTGTTTAAATTGATTTTTGTAAAATAATATTCAAAAACTTTATTAAAAATTCAAATAAAGCCACACTATATAATATCAAGGGAAACACAAGTCAAGATGCAAATAAAAGTAACGAACAAAGAAGAAATCAGCAATTTTGATCAAATTTAACATCTATGATCTATATTCTTAAAGAAGTGCCCCTCATGGCAGAGCCCCAAATGGATTTTCCAATGTAGATTACAAAATTCTTGATTCAAAATACATAAGTTCTTAGAAATATCTTCCATGTCCCTTAGGTTGGCATGAATTGAAGTAAGAGTAGTTGCTTGGTCTTCAAGAATATGTCTCCAACAATCACCATCCACACCCAACTAAAAGAGGAGGTTATTATCACTATCTAGAAGTTCTTGAATGGAGGAGTATAAGTCGTGTAGGTGTAATCTCTCCTCCTCCATCTCTTGAGTATGGGCATTGGCCAATTTTGGCAAGTTATGGAGAATGTATAAGATCATGAGAGGACCTTTCATGATCTTGGGTCATCAAAGCACACTTGGTGGCACCCAAGTTTATGCTCATGGTAAGCCAAATTAACTTGAAGGCCTTGAAAGGATTTTTAGAGGATATTGAGTATATGTTAAGTCCACATAGGTAACAAGAAAAAAAAATAGGCATTAAACAAGTTGAAACTATTAAATTGTTTAAATTAATTTTTGTAAAATAAAATTTCAAAATTTAATTAAAAAATAAAACAAGGCCACACTATATAATATCAAGAGAAACATAATTCAAGATGGACATAAGAATAACAAACAAAGAAGAAATTAAGAAATTTTTTATTGAAGCCATAATGATCAATTTAACATCTATGATTTATATTTTTAAAGAATTGCCTCTCATGGAAGAGCCCCTAATGGATTTTACAAGCTAAATTATAAAATTCTTGATTCAAAACACATGCTTTTAGAAATATCTTCCATGTCCCTTAGGTTGGCATGATTTGAAGTGAGGGTAGTTACTTGGTTTTCAAGGATATGTCTCCAACAATCACCATCCACACCTAGTTAAAATATAATGACCACCATAGGTTAAAATTAAATAATTACACACACTACACATAAACAAGCATATACAAATGGCATGTGTTCATTGATCAAGTATAAAGACAAGGATTTGTATTAGCTAGAAAGTTTTGAAGTACAATGCCAATATTTTGGCAAACATAAAGAAATGTATTTCTTACATTAGACCACATGGTTGAGTACAAAATATTACAATGAATCATATCATGGTCTTCCCTGATAGGATTTTTGCGATGCTTGAATCCTTCGATCACATCAAGGGTGAGAACATTGTTGGAGCACGTTTCCACCCTACCACAAAGTGAATCACTTCCCCAAAATTCTTCCTAAAAGAAGAATACTCGACTTAACACAAGGAAAACTAGCAATGCAGATCTGTCTAGAGTAATGGAATCATGAAGCATGATGCCTCTACCTCTAATGATAACATGATAAACATAACAAGGAAAAAACTAGAAAACAATCATGCATCAAGGTCTATGTAGAAAAACAATCACATTAAGCATTATAATAGTTCATTTATAGCATTCATGATCATCATTTTCCATAAGCAAATAAGGCACAACCTTTTGCACCTCGCAATGATTTTGTGTTGAATGACAATATTTTTATCACAAATATGCAAGCATACACAAATGCAACTAATTTTCATGCCTCAATAATTCAAGAAATGCAATGGTACCAACAATATAACAATGTGAAAATAATTAAGGTGTATCACATGTATGTATTTTTAGGTACATATATATGTATACTTATGTGTACACATTCCTATAAATAAAGTACTCATGTGATCTATTATGATGTTGTTGATTTAAGAATACAACCACATAGCTCTAATCCATGTTCATAAATAGGAATCTGACAACCCTTGCAAATCAATACTAGTAACTATCATATTCATAACAATTTGATCTAGTGAA
>VDFB02000008.1:208036307-208225172 GCA_007258455.2 Sequoia sempervirens | reverse complement strand
CAGAGCAACTAGGGCTGGAGCTCACCATTCCTGAGCATAGGGAAAATGCTCTCCTCGATCTCTCCAAGAAACGTGAGTTGTTTCAAGATCTCGCTCCAATGCTTTGGCATCCATTTAATACAATTGCAACTTTATTGCAGGTTTGGTTTTAGGAGATTTTACATTTTATTTATTTATTTATTTATTTTTCTTTTTATCTCAACTGTATGAAATGAAGTGGTTTTATTTGTGTTTGTAAAGATGATTAAATTTGTAGTATGCTCAAGATTTTTATAAAATATTTAATTAGATGTAAATTTAAATCAAGACAAACCATGGTACAGTCATCAGCATTGCGTTAATTTCTCTCTATCATTGTGGCATTCCTATAGCATCTTTATCCAAGTGTAAACTATTGTGTCACATCCATCTTGTATCATTTTCTCAGTCATTCGTATTCTACCTTTGTTTTTATAGTAACATGGTTAAATCTATTTTGTGCATATCTTGCCTGCTATGTTGGGTTTCAACCAGCTGCAAACCAATCTTCAATTGGGGGAGAATCCTACAGTTAGTGCGTTCCTTGAGACCACGTTTCTATAAGCCAATTTCCTGAGAACAACTTGCAGTCCATGTGCCTTGTCTGTGGTTCCATATTTTGCATTCATGTCTACGAGGACTATTACAGCTTCAGGATTCAGCCAAGTTTATTTTCTTTTTATATATATTTTTTTTAACCCTATGCTGGATTTCCTCATCCTATTCCATAGCTCCCAGTTCAGCTTAGGAAAGAGAGGATGTTGGCAAAAGCAAAGGGGATGCTGGCAAAGCTGTTATGGTTTCGCTCCCCAAAACTCTTTCTTACTGGTTTTGACCCTTCACTTCTCCAATTTCGAGAGCTGCATCCTGTAGGTAAGGTTTCATCCAAGGTTTTAGAGTATGTTTATTAAAATAAAATTTCTGTCAGAATTCTAATAATGCGGACCTTTAAATTCTAGCAAATAAGGTTGTCAATGAAGGTTTTAGAGTATGTTTATTAGAATGGAAATTACTGCTAAGATCCTAATAGTGAGCACATTTAGGTTTTAGCGTTATAGCTTCACTTTCTCAGCACCATCGCTGGTGTTGACATTTCACTCCTCCAAGTTGGTCTTTTAACATTTGATTTACAAGAACCAGTATAATGACACAAAATTGGAAAGAATATTTATTGTATAAGACAGAAGTTTTGTAAAGAAGAATTTATTCAATATCATGAGAGATGGGTTCTTGTTGAACCACTACTCATGAAACATGGGTCAATGAGTTTGACTCGAAACTACACGGTTGAATCCTGATAGCAATATCATAATTTGACTCGTTGTGGAAAAATACCTCCTACTTATCAATTGATGAGCTAAAGGGCTCTATTATGAATGGTTCATAAGGCACAACACTTCTTGAAGGTTTTGCAAATGGGGTAACAACTCAAGCGGGCTTAACCTTGGAAAACTCCACAGTTAAGCAGCGCTTATTGGGCAATCTTTGGGATGGGTGACCTCGGGGCCAGTTGATGCTTCACCTCGTGAGCATCACCTAGATGCAATGAGTGTAAATTGGACCATTCAATATCATGAGATGGGTTCTTGTTGAACCACTACTCATAGAGAACATGGAGTCAATGAGTTTGACTCGAAGCTACATGGTTGAATCGATAGCAATATCATAATTTGACTCATTTGTGGAAAAATACCTCCTACTTATCCAATTGATGAGCTAAAGGGGCTCTATTATGAATGGTTCATAAGGCACAACACTGCTGAAGGTTTGCAAATGGGGTAACAACTCAAAGCGGGCTTAACCTTGGAAAACTCCCTAGTTAAGCTGGCGGCAGGCTGGAACAATATCTTGGGATGGGTGATGACCTCGGGGCGGACTGATGCTTCACCTCTGTGAGCATCACCTAGATGCAATGAGTTAAAGTGGACCATTCCAATATCATGAGAGATGGGTTCTTGTTGAACCACTACTCATGAAACATGGGTCAATGAGTTTGACTCGAAACTACACGGTTGAATCCTGATAGCAATATCATAATTTGACTCGCTGTGGAAAAATACCTCCTACTTATCAAAGAATTTATTAAGTTTAACCTAAGAAGATGATCCCATCTCTTTTGTTCGCTCTATGTGAAAATAGCTTTGGCAACCACTGCATTTACAGCTTCAGCAGTAACTGCTATACATCCAATGCTAACTATTGGCATCAAGAAAATTATCACAAAAAAAAAAAATCTCAAAAGCAAGGAAAAACAAATTTAAATTGCCGGATGAGCATAAAATTCATTTTCTTTTAATTTATATTTTAAAAGTCTCCAGATGGAAAAGGTTCACATTTCTTAGAACAATTCTCTTGCAACAATGTTGAAGATAATTTTAGTTGCAGTGTAGCTATCAGTTCATACTCAAAGTGTTTTTTTTATTACAACTCTAATAGCTGCTCCTGGAGGTAGCCTTAACAAAGCAAATAGGATTGCCAACTTCTTACTATAGTGGCAGATGAACAACTCTTTTCCGCCTTCCTCCACAGCATTAAGAAAATGTCTTGAATATGTAAATTACCCTTTTGCCTTCATCTGCCAAACAAACTCCTTCAACTTTGCATAAGATCTGATGTGTCAGTGAATGTGATATGTCTCATACGCAGAAAAGGAAAAAAAAAAAAAACCTATTTAGGACCTTCAATACAACTACATCCAGGCATGATTTTAATTCCTCCATAGAAGATTTAGGACAAGCTACACGTGTGATCTTAACTGAATATAATGGCTCCTACGTGGAAGAAAAACAATAAAGGCATAAGGTTAAGTTTAAAGAAAAATGGCTATTCACTTATTCCATAGGAATATATTTAGTTATAAAGCCAATCTTACCAAAATAAGATATCAAGCTTAGGTTTTTTTTTAATGAGTTTCCACGTTTCCCCAAGTGGGCCCATTTTAAACTCCTAGCTTTTAAGAACAAAGACAAAATATAATAAAATAATCCACTCTTCTTTGAAAATGGGGAAAAAGTTATCCATTCTAAATGGAAAAGTATTTTCATTTTAAATTATGAAAAGTAATAAAAGCAATGCAATAGTTTTAGTAGTATTATTTTTAGTGGAGGGGAGGCTTCTTTTAAGTACTAGTTTGGTATTCTTTTAATTTGTTGTTTATATTTTATAGTAACTTATATAATCACTCTTTTATATATATTAAGTGAATAAATAGAGGCTTATTTAAATAATTAAATATATATATATATTAATATTAATGAATACTTGTAAAAGTAGGTATATTTTTGGAATATTTTGAATTCAATATTAAAACAGTATGTTTTTATGTATGAAAATTTTATCAAACTAACTTTGAGTTGTTGACATTAGAATGATAAATATCTAATTTTGAATGTCACAAACTTAAAATAAATAAATGTGTGCATGGTTGTGCAAGAGTTGAATACTTATTAAAACCCTAGTGCATAACCTCTTTTGCTCAGTTTTCATGGTATTTGTGTCTTCATGGATCTTAAAATAGCCGTCATGTGTATGTAAGGTTTAGACATTATAGATGATCCATCTCTATATAACCAGATAAAGTGAATGATAAGGTTATGTTGTCATTAAAACGCTCATGGTTGAATCTCGATAAGACCTTAGACCCTATTGTTGCTCAATTTGAAATGATATAGAAGTAATGCTTCTAAAAGAGTTCCTTCAAACTATTAGTATTGTTTAAGAAATTTAAATTTAATTATAGACTTGAGTTGATTCATAAGTGGATGATAATTGAAAACATGATATAGAATTTGGTTGTTTTAACTTGTTGCGAGTAGAAAGTGGAAGGGGCTGGAGAGAACCTCTTGTAAGTCTCTTCCAATATTTGTTTGATAGTGTTTAGAAATCTAGGTACAAATTGTTAAATGTGTCCTATCCTTTTTATACTTCTCTTAAATCAATTATTATAGAATGATGCTTTGGATAAAATGGCTATTTGCTTGTTTGATTTCCCATCATGTATCTCTTAGACGAACTGCCAGTATACTTAGCTATTGGTTATTGTGTTCAATCTTGTATAAAGATGATAATCTCTTAAAAGTGTTGGATTTTAATCTCATTATGATATCGGCTCTTTTATTCCTCTCTTGTCGTTTTGCGATTGTGGAAGTTATATAGTCATTTTGTGGACCCTAATGTGAGTCTTTCTCTTGTGCTAATTTTGGAAATAAGAAGACTTTATATGATGACTTTTGGTAGTCATATTTTGAGATGGTTGGGAACCCAAGAGTTTGAATTACCCTTTTGTGGGAGTTTGTGAATTTTTTTTATATTTTAGGCTTCCAGAGGCAAAGGAGAAACTTTATTTATGTCGATTTTTCCATGGTTGGACCTTTGCGATTCATGGATCTTATTTCTGATTTTGAGCTTTGTGGGTGGTACCTCCTTTGTTCTTGTTCAGTGATATGAATGGGTTTGCGAGATGGTTCTTGCCTCGCATGTTGTGAGTTATGCACACTTTGACTTTTATGTGAACTGAGGTACACCCCTTGCTTGTATTTAGTTTTGGTGTCGTAGGGAGAGTGGCTCTTCATGGGGGCCGGCGCACAAAGGGGCTGTTAGGGTAACCCATGGAAGAGTTTCCTTAAAAAGTGATAATTTAATTAATGAACTGGTGGGTTTTGGGTAAATAAACATTAAACAAGATTAATTATGTTCCTCACCCATACCGTTAGTGCTATCATAGGCTAAGGATGGGATGAGAAGACCTGGTTGGTCAGATCACTGCCTTGTCCTCACGAAAGGTAAGTGGTTCCGCATGAGTCACCCTATGGAGTGGTGCCTTGAGATAGGCTGCCTGAATAACCATAGATGGAGGCGGTACCTTGTGATAGGTTGCCTGGATAATCCATGTAAGGCCATGCGATGACACTCTCCTACAGTACCCGTTTATGTTCCCTTGTTTGGTTGCCTCGGGGAGTGTTGATTGAATTGTTGATGTTGTTGAGGCAATTGGTTCTTGGTGATTGTTTTTGAAGCCTCCAAGTTCTATCTTTAATGTTGCACACATGCCTCGTGGAAATTTAATTGTTGTTAATGAAAGGTGCCCTTGTTATTTATTGTCGGTTGATATTGTGATTTCATTTCAAGGCTTTGGATCCTATTGTTGTTGGCACCTCTTATGGTTATTTAGTGTTGAGCCATAATATTGACATTTGGATTTGTTGAAATTTTCATTATTTTGTTTTGGCTAAGTGATGGAAATGTTGTGATTTGTTATCTTGTGTTGATGATATTCTCGTTGTAGAGTTTGGTTTGCTATTGGTTCATTTAATTGTTTTGGATTGCGGTATGGGGATCTTTCTTGTCAACTCCTAGCACGGGGGGTGGACTTTCGGGTCCACGTGGTTGGGTGGAACGTGCTATGCACCCCATTGGGTCCCCAGCCAAGGATCGAGCTATGCAGATATGTGCCTCTGGTGGACTCCAGGATTGTACTTGAGTCAGAGCTGATCTTGTTACTTTGTATTAACCTCTTCAGTTGTATTAATCTATCTCATTGTATTATTCCCGTATATGTCGAGGAACACATATGTATCACTGTATCTCTTATACGATGTAACTTTCATTATCATTGTAAGGATTGTAACCCTTGACCTTAATTTATGATCTTTGATGGATGTTTTTCATTCATGAAATGTACATAAATACTTGGTACTTTTATGTGTTAACGTTTCATAGTATGTAATTTTAAATGGTGTTGTAGCTGTGGAAATATACTCCACAATTGGCATATTGAACTATTAATAAAATGTTATATGTATCTTTTTCATCTCTCTTGATCAAGGATGGTTGGATGTTATCTTTATGTAATCTTGATTTGTTTGTTAACGTTATGGTTTTAGTTTTAGGTTTTCGTGATGCCATCTTGTGTACCCCAAAGGACGTAATGGTCATTGTAATTGTATAATTGCTTATATGTAATATATGTTCATGTTCATCTTATGTTATGTTTCACTTTCAAAAAAAAAGTTATTGTGCTTTTATTGCGAGTTCTTCTTGTCCTTTGGGGTTCACGTGGCGGGGCGTTACACAAGGCATGTGAACTATTTGATTGTTCAAATTTTTTTATAAATTTATTATGCCTCTTGGCTCATTGTGCTCTGCAAAATGTGGAAGCACAGGCAAGGCATGTGAACTGTTTGACAGAAATGAGAAAATGTGGAAGCACAGGCAAGGCATGTGAACTGTTTGACTGAAATAATCAGTCAAAACAGTTCACATGCCTTGCCTGTGCTTCCACATTTTGCATAGCACAATGAGCCAGGGCCCAAGAGGCATAATCAAATTAAATTTATAAAAAAAAATGAAAAAAAATTAAAAAATTTTATTTTTTTATTTTACTTTTAGTTTTAGGCGCACCAGGTGTGGAGGCAGTGCCTCAAAGAGGTGTCAGGCTCTCATGTAGATTTGATGGAGTCCATGGAGACTACCCTCTTTGAAGAGCATCTATTCAACACTTACCATATTGACGGACTTGTTAAAATTAAAATCCACACAGCTCAGTGACTGCGGGTGCCAAGACGACCAGACATTTAAATTTTAAAATTATTTCTAATGCCCTTCCTGTGTGTCAGGTCTGGACTCTGGCATTCCGCATTACACAATGAAAAAAAATAAAATATTAAAAACATAAAAACGAAAACCTACTTGGTCAAATTTGCTTGAAGTTGAATCAGTTGAATAACCAGTTCTTGCTTCTTAGAGGGCTCTGATTCTCACTCTCAGTCTCCCACCACTCGCCAGACACAGTCGCACAGAATGAAAAATGAAAATACTCGGTGAAAAAAGAAATTTCATTAAATTCATTTAGTCTTAAGACTTACTTTACAGTAAGTCATAAAATTTTAATCATATAATAATTAATAATATATTATATTTTAAATTTTAATTATAGTAATATAATATTAAAATTTTAAAATATTTCATGTCTTATGATAAATGAAAATCATAAACTTAAAGGCCAAAGCTTTGTTTTTTGAAAAAAAATTAATAAAGCTTTGTTTTTTGAAAAAAAATTAAAAAATCATTATTTTAATAAGGGGACGCAAGGGACGTGGGAAACTTGGAGACGCAGATAAGACTCTAAGGAGACTCCGAGACGCGAAGAAGACTCCCTGTGACGGAAACGCCCAGGGGACGGCGAAGGGACGGGGGGACGGCAGGGGGACGGCGGGGGGACGTTTCCCTGACGTCCCCACATCTCGGAGACGTCCCCGTCTCCGAGACGGCCACTTTTTCGAGGGGGACACATCCCCGTGGAACTATGGATTGTAGGGTTCCCTACCTCTTGCTTGTATATAAATAAGAGCATTTGCTCATTGTTTTTCTTAACCGTACTTGTGATAACAAATTGCTGAGCCTCTTTTGCCTACGAGTTGTTGTGTAGTTGCTGTTCACTTTGTGTAAGAACAAGTTTGCAAGTCTCTTTTAGCTGCAAGTTGTTGTTCAGTGCATGTGTCTTTGTAATCTTTGTTCCTGAGATTTGAGAAATAAAGTCTTGTGCCTATTTTGCCCTAATATAATGTCTCATATTTCCGTTTATTGTGTTATGCTTATATGATCTTAATTTCAGCTTGCATTGAAAGTAAGTAGATGTATGTTGAAAAAGAGTTTATTTAAGTGTTTTGTCAGAGAATCAAACTTTGTCCATTTCTATTTCTCTTGCTCTACATTTACTTGAGAAATTAGAAACATCATTAGAGTAGGCTAGTCGTAGTTGAATTCCTTAAACAAAAAATCTCAACTACAGCGCTTGAGTTTTATAAACCTTGTGCTCTGAGCTTAACCAAAAAGATAGGCAAATTAGTTTTAATTTACTTTTTTGAACAACATCAGCAAAGAGGGAGCTTCCCCTCCTAACTCAAAGAGCAGTTTATCTGTGCATAGCTGTCCGTTCCTAATTCGCATTCCAGAGTTGCAAATTGAAACGCCAACACTACTTGAAGCTAAAACATGGGGCTCGACTAGCTCGACTAAGGCAACCCTTGCCCACAAACCATAAATTTTCTCCCCCTCAAACTATTGAAAGGCTGTTTCTCACTGCAGACACATACTCCAATTCTGCTAGCATCATAGGAGAGCCATATTGTTGGCAAGCAACTCCAGGAAGTTGCAGAGCCACACATTCAAAAGACATCACTATCTGTACTAGCTCACCAGCATGCCCAGCAGGTCACCAATGTGCCCAGCAAGACACTAGCATGCCTGGCAGATTGTCTTCATCTATCAAAGTTTCCAGAACCTTTGAACAGCTCCAAAACACCTCCCAGTTGCTCCTCTAGCCGCCTTCACCACTAGATCACTATCAAACATGAAAACTAACACACATCTCTATCCTTACACTCATCCTTTCTAGTTTCATTTGAGTACCAGCTTTAGCGCTTTATTTTACTTGGTATATCTGATTTTCTGCATTTTACTGTCATTTAAATAAAATTGGATTGGTTAAGTAGAATAGCATACCAGTATTTTAATGTAAACACTACTTAGAACGTAGGAGTGTTACATTTTTAATTTTATACACACACACGGATTAGTTAAGTAGAATAACATACCAGTATTTTAATGTAAACACTACTTAGAACCTAGGAGTGGTACATTTTTAATTTTGTACACATGCACACACAGGTTCAAGTATATATATTGGGTATTTGGGAAGAGATGCCCTCTTGGGGAGTCGGGCCTTAACTTAAATACATATATATACCATGTGTGTGTGTGTACGTAACTTGGGATGAGAATCCTCTTGGGGGCTCAGGCCTTGACTTGAATTCATACCAGCAACAGTAAATTGACTAAATTCCCTAGGATTTATTGCTTGAAGACAGCTCTCAGGCCCAGATAGCAAGATATTTCATATTAGTAACATCTTTCAAAGGAAGTTAAAAATTTCTTTTTTTTTTCTTGGAAAGCTTGTAAATGTTACATGTTATGCAACTTAATACTACTGGATACAGGAATTTTCTAAAATTTCCTGTACGTGCAGAACTCAATATCTATCCAAAGTCAAGATAGCAAGAGATTAATAATGTATTTGAAGTTTTGAACCTCTGGTTAATCAAAGTTGTTTGTGATAAATGAAACTGGGTTTTTGAATAGGTATATCATTCATTGCTACTTTTTCCTTTCTGAAAAGCATGCAATTTACTGTCTGGTGCTTTCTGAAGACTGTGTGATGGTTTTACTGGATAGTTCCTATAGATACAGTCCTATACACTTTTCTTTATTAAGATTGGTCTCCCTTGCATTGTTGTTCTGTTTGTTTCACAGGAGATCATTCATGTATAGTAGTCTAGTACTAATTATGCATTGCTGAGAGCTATGGTGATGGTGTTATTGAATTTATGTTGATTGCGAAGAAGAATGTACCACACATGCACAAGATGGAGGTAAAGAGCTTTTGAGAGTGAATAACATACGAAAATGTTCCCCCTGCTAATGGGGTAGTAGGTGGAAAAAAGGAGAAACATTGAACGAGTAAATGGATTTCTCCTTTTGATGGATTTCTCAAGCTTAATTTTTGATGGTGGAGGAAAAGGTAATCTGGGTCCTAGAGGAGAATATGTGCATATTAGGACTTCTCCGGGAACCTTTGTCAAAGGCAGTTCTCTCTCCCTTGATTCCACATTGAACAATGAAGCAGAAGTTTTAATGCTCCTTGAAGGTTTGAAACTCACTTCATCTTTGAAGTGCAAGCTTTTCGAGGCAGAAGGGGATTCTCAAGTCATTACATCTGGATGTGACTGGCATCTTAGAAACATTAGTGAGTAAGTGAAACTGATTGGCAGCAACTTTGAGGTTGTTAAATTTAGCCATTGTTACGAAGAAAGTGTTTGTGTATGGATTGTATAGTGAATGTAGGTGTGACTTAACATCCCCTTTTGGTTAAAATCAGCATTGATCCTAGCAAATGGGAGATTGTAGATCTTCTTAAGGGCAAGGCAACTCCTTCCATTCCACCACCTATAGCAACTTTCCATTTGCTGGAATGATGATGATCCCGTTTTGCCATCAGGCAGGATGTATTGATGTTTAGTTTCCGAAGAGCTCCAAACCATTTTTTGCATGTAGCCTTATGGGATAATCAAGGTTTTGGGTGCAGGCATGTGGGAAGCTGATTTGTAATCCTGCCTGGGGTTTTTGTGACATTCATCAGCTTTCTTTTGTGGAGCCTTCGTTGGTTTTGGTTGTAGCCTGTAGGTTTGGGCTGGTTTTTTCTCCATTCATGAAGGATGCTGTGCAGAAAAGAAGCCCAAGATTCTCCATATGGTGGAGCTATTTCAGACCAGAGGCTCAAAAGGACATTTAACATTTATGTCACTGGCCTTTGTCAAAGAGGTGCCTAGGGAGGATGGCCTAGGGAAGACTGGAGTTTTATGAACCAGAGAGTCCATAGCTGTTGACTTTGCTTTGAAATTGGAGGCTTGGATGGGTGATTCTGCAGCCATAGAATGGATATTTCACTCCCTTTCCTTGTCTCAAGAGGAGGTGCTCTATGTAGAGGAAAGTTCAGAGGAAGAGATTCTTCAGCCAGGGAATGGATATTTCACTCCCTTTCGCTGTTTAGAGGAGGTTCTCTATCTAGAGGAAAAGATTCTGCTCCTGGAAATTTGTGGTGATAAGCCTGGTATATTTGGAGCTTCTCATATCAGCACTTCAGATCCTTCTGCCAAGTTCGTTGAGGATATGGCAGTTTATTGCCAAGAACTTGTACTATATTTCAACAACCTTAGAATTATTTTGAAGGTAAGCTGTTAATTTCTAGTCTTTCTACAATACCTTCTCTTTCTAAAAAGGGTGTGGTTAGAAC
This sequence comes from Sequoia sempervirens, assembly GCA_007258455.2. Lineage (NCBI taxonomy): Eukaryota > Viridiplantae > Streptophyta > Pinopsida > Cupressales > Cupressaceae > Sequoia > Sequoia sempervirens. Next base: position 208,214,305 of record VDFB02000008.1, on the reverse strand, counting down.
TATGCATAGGGATGTTATTGAGCCTGGGGTTATGATAGTTGACAAAAACAGGGGGGCTTCTGCTGCTCCTGCTTATGCTTAGCTTTCAACAGCTTTTTTGGGTTTCCTTATTTGCTTGTGTCTTTTCAGTGACTTTTTGGTTTTCATATAATAAGTATGCTTTTGCTTATTTTGGCTTTTAGCCTTATGAAATCGTTTCAAATCTTTGGTGTGGACCTCTAGAACCCACAACTTAATGATTAAAAAAAAATGGCAAAATGCTCATAGAATTTTTGTGCAGTGCAGTGCTTGGCTTATTGGAAGAGTGTGCATATGTTGCATGGAAAGAAAGTATTACATTGGAAAGAGAGGTGCATAAAAATTAATCTGGCATTTAGCTTTCAATTCGAATTATAAGAGATTCATAATTATTTTGATCCTCTAGAGTTCCTAAAGTTTTTGTATTATCATTAAATGCTAGGTATAAATGTTCCTAGCAATTGAAAGATCTGAGATAAATCTTTACTTTTGAGCTTCCAGGAAATTTTTTTGAAGAATAGGCTGTTGAAATCATGAAGAGGAAAGAACAAAAAGGTCAAAAAGAAAAATAGAAAAAATTGATGAAAGAGAAGCTGATAGAGAAAGGAGAAAAAGAGAAGGCAGGCAGAGATGAAACCAGTTGCCTTGATCTTTTAGGAACCTGCAAATGATAAGGCATGTTATTCTGTTGTAGAAGATGTACCTTGATATTCTAGAAACCTGCAAATGATAAAGCATCTTATTCTATTGTGGAAGATGCAGGCAATACAAATGATGATACCGTGATAGCTGTCTTCTTAACTTGATATGATTAGGGGGTACACTTCTATGCATTCTGTCCTGGATGGTATTAGGAATGGAAAAGAGAGTGACATGCTTTCTCCATTTGGCAATTTGGAGGAAAAGCTCAATCCCAGAGACTCGGGCTGATTAGTGAGGAGAGGGGCTGATATGAGTATTGAGACAAACAGCCACATCAGATGTTCTGGTCATCTAATATTTCATCTGTATGGTGATATCACTGCAGGATCCATACACGGTGCAAAAATATTCAAAATGTATGGAATCCAATCATTTGGGGAAAACTGATAATAGAAATAGAACATATAACTGCAATGAAATATGTTATTTGGTTAGGTGGAAGATCCAATTATTTTATCACTTTGTGGTTGTAATTCACAAAGCTTAGAGAAGCCTTTCAAGGGAAATAGGATTGCAGACAGCTCCGATGATTCATTTGATTTACTAAAACCTTTTAACCTTATTGACATATTGTAAATAAGTAGAAACGATTTTGGAAAATACTGGAGTTTACCAGTGAAGATTCCTGTAGGGGTGGTATATGAGAGCAGAGGAGACGTTTACTCATAAAACTTTAAAAGCCCGTATTTTGAAGTAGATTAGTCCTTCACAAACAAGTTATTTCTTTTTTAATCCAATTCTTTTACCTATAAGGCTGCCCCTTGTAGAAAGGGTGACACTTATAACAGGGAGATAATACAATCCAGCAATAAGCCAAATTTTACTCAGAATAATATTCTGGCTGATGTTCAGCAGTATGGAGGGATGGAGCCCATTGGCCTCCTTTATAAGCTATGACAGTGAGAGAAATCCCAGCACATCAGATTCAGAGAGTGACGCAATGCCTAAGGGTCATGCTCAGCAAATAAATAATGTTAGCGCATAACAGAAAGTTTCCCTTTCTGTTACCCCTCATAATATTAGTTAGAAAAGGACATTCTAGTTGCTGAAGTTTCTGGCTCTTCTTAGAGAATGGCTGCCAATATGGAGGTTGAAAGTCTTCAATTAGGATGGAACTGACTGGCATAATCCATTATCAAACCTGGAAATATTGAGCAATTGACAGGCATAGGAGTGCTTTACCAGCTTTCAGTGCACCAGTACCTTAGGATATAGAAGATATTTTACAGGCAACAGGATTTTCCACTAGCCAAGTCAATGACAGCATTCTGCATACAACAAATGGCATAATTACTAGTTTGGAAATGACACCCCAACAGCATATGCTGCTCATTCTCCTTCCAAGTACATCTTTGTTGTTATTTCCTTTGCATTCTTAACATAACCAAATTTATAAATACTACCAAAGTAATGGAGTATCATCTCATCTCTTGCAGTAATTATTACTCTTTCCTCATCAAAATTTATTGTTTTCCCAGTCCAGATCAATTTAGGTAATCTTTAGTTTGATTGTCTGGCTTCTTCTTGTCATATCTTTTCTTTAGCCTTCTCCATCTGTACTTGCTGTAAGTCAGTTTTCCTTCCTCTCACACAGATCCACTTGCATATATTTAAATGTTTCAAATTCCTCTAGATCTGGGAAGAGTCATCATGGGAAGTCAGGTTCTGCATCAGAGTTATTTCATCTTGGAAATTAAGAAAACCCCTAATAAAGGGAATTCCATTGTTTCTCTAAATTAGAGATATCATCTCATCACCAATATGGAACTTTTGGAAACCTGACTGATGATACATCAGTATTTTGGTGGTCCGGCAGTGGTGAAAAAAAAGAAGAAACTTCGAGTCCCTTGAAAGAATAAACTATTTTCAACTATCAGGATGCTTTGCATTGCCCTACTGCTCCCAAATGGACATCACTATACACAAGGAATAGAAGAGTAAAGTTTGTTTGGTGTTTGTCGTGGACACAGGTTTATGTGTTTTTTTAGGAGAGTTTAATAAAGTACGGCACAGATTCTTCTGGTTCAGAGGCTAATGATTTTTTGCTTCATTTCTTGATATACGAATGTGGATAGGTTTACCATCTAAAAGTGACTTCATAAAATCATTTTATTTGGCTAGAAATTCTATCTAGTATATTTGCTGAGTTTGTTTGTTGTCATTCCATACTATTTATTGTTTCTAATCTTATAAACTTAAATGATTGTTGCAGATATTAACAGATTAAAAATATATGTGAAGTACAGTAGAGTTTATGGAGTTTATCCTGGAGGATTGATGGAGTTTATCTGGATATTGTGATGGTTGAGGATAGCACTGACTTGGTGATAAGTGATATTTTTATTTACCGTCGAAGGGAAATGACTCACTTCACTCAATCACATGCTGAAGTCATTTCCTTAATTGGGACTGAGACATATTGCTTCAGAATATGACTGAGAGATATCCTTTGAATGGATCTAGTCTAAGTTATTATGCTGCTTATATAAATGCTAGAAGATCCTAACTCATCACTGTTAGAGACAGTGATAGTGTTCAAGTAACTCCAAAATGCCTCTTTCAAAGAAACAAAATAAAAGAAAAATGAAGAAACTGAAAATGGAATTGGCTACCTGTTTCTGAGTGATGAGGACTTATAAAAGAACACAAATATGCTCATGCAAACATGTATGTTTAAGGTACGTAGCAGTACAGACATAACTAGAAATTTGTGCCCTGCCAATTCTGAAATATTGAAGGAAGCTTGGTGCATTCACCTTTCATATTTGTAGAAAACATTTTTGGATTTACCATTCAATGCTTCCCTTAACTCGGTATGTGAGAGCCTCAAGGTTCTCAGAACTCCTAATGTTTTAGGTGCTAAGAATGTAGGGCATAGTTTAAGTTTATCTGAGTGAAAATATTGGAATTGACAAAGGTTAACCTTCTGTGTCAGTGCTTGATAATGAATCAGTGGAACATACATTTCTTTTTTATTTTTTCAGTCAAAATCAATTGATGCTGGTAGCCATATGCATTTGATTGAAAAAATTGGGCAAGGTGCACCAGAGAAACCTTACTTGAAGGGACAAAGGTTTCCTATATACATGTTAGTTAAAACTTGGTGTTGAAATACTTAAAAGGCAACCTTTTAAAAAAGGAAAAAGGTTTCTGAATCAAGAATTTGTAAATGTGTCAGTATCGTGTTTCTAAGAATCAATATATGCAGTATCACAATGAATACCATATAAAATATTTATTTTACATGTTTACTCATTGAAGTTAAGGCTCCTAATTGTTGTCTCTTTAGTTAGCACCTAGTGCAAGTTATACCTCTGCTTTAGCAATTGAGTACTGGAATTTCACTCCATTGTTTTGTAGAAAATATTTAATAGAACTTAAAACAAATGACCCAAAAATTTGGGTTATGTCTATGATTGTGAGGTTGGTTTTTCTCCATTTCAATCAAGGGAGTTAAATTAAGGTGTTCTTTAACATGGGAGAGTCTGTTTTAGTTAATTTGGCAAATTGAGAACATTCATGCAGAGTTGTTGAATATTCCAGGTGATCTGGAGCATCTTGGGTTAAAAGATGAACTTGTGTGCAGTTCTGAAAACGATATATTTTGCTACTTTTGGTGAGTTTGTTGCTTTCATAAGTGGCAAACATGTCATCCACCACAATGAACTTACCATTTGCCTGCAAACTTGTTTTGTGTGTGTTTAACATGGAATTTGAAAATTATTGGCTGTTCATTTCCATTTCCAAGCTTTGGGATTCATGCTTCCAGCCTTGTGGGATGTATGAGCATCTACTCAAGTATGTTTCCAAGCCTTAATTGAATTTGGCACAGATCTTTTATCTCCATTGGATGTGGTTATGCACTTGTTCAACCATTTTTGGAGTAGGGTGGAGAAAAACATGTAATGTAGAGATCGATTCTTGTAGCTAGTGAAGGAGCTGTAAACGTTGTGTTCAGACCTATATGTGTCTTTCATGATTGTACTTGACTGTAGATATTGGAGTTGAAGAGTGATTTGCTACAACCAAATTGGAGTTTTTTTCACCTTATATTGTTTCTGTAGACCAAATCCTTGCATTTCAATTATTGTCTAGTTTATGTTACTTCTTTTTCATGTTTTCTTTTGCTTTGGTATAATGTTTGGTTGCTTGTAGATGTCGTCCCATGTTTATAAGAGCTGTACACTTGTTTGCATTAAATGGAGGTTGTTTTGAGTTGCCAAATGTTGAAATCCATACTTGGTGAATTGTTTGAGAGTATTTGATGCAATTTATAGATCATATTGGTATCAAAGCAGGTTCGAAACACTTGTAGGTTGATTATATCACACTTTTTATGGGTTATTAAGTGTTAGGACCACTTCATAGTCTAGTGACAGCTGTGATTTAAAAGATTTTGAGCCTGAAATTAGTACCCAAAGGCGAAATTAAGCACAAAGAAGGTGACACATAATGGTGATAGGGACATGCATGAGGTAGAGGAAAGAATTCAAAAATTAAATGGAAAATGTTGCTAGGATTCCCTATCATATGGGAAAGATGGACTTGTTTGAGAAGATTCTGAAAGCCATATCTCAAAATTGGACATTCACAACACCCCAAATGTTGAAGAGGAGCTGCCCAAGAATACATATGGGCATGGCGAGACCTTGAACAATGACAACACTCTTTTGTTGAGAGCTAAAGCAAAAATAAAGATTCAACAATTCAACAAGGGAAGTAATTGTGGAGAAACTAGATTGATAGGTCTCCCAAATGGAGATCTTTTCCAGTTTGCACAATTCAAACTACCTAGAACAGATTTCTTTTGCCCATTTAGAGCTATTTTTATGGGCCTTAACTTGGTATGGAGCATATGGAACTTCCTTGCAAATGAGAAAGGCCCAACCAATCTCAAAATGGGAAGATTTCAAGGAGTTATTGAAGAAACATTTGTTATGAAGAGAGTAGAGTAATCTAATGGCACTTTTTTGTTGATGGCAAGAATAAAATGTTAAATACTACACAAGAAAATTTTCTAAGGTGGTTCAACTTGGTAGGGATGTGATGGATTGAAATGTGTTAATAAAATATGTTGGAGGCTTAGTTGGACATCTTCATATGGTTATTTTAATTGATAAACCTCAAAACCTTGATGAGGATAGTGTGTAGGCCCATCATGTGGAGATGGACAAGAAGAAATCTAATTCATTTAAGAATAAGCAATAGGGTGGAAGGATTTCAAGGAAGAGATTAAAACAAGGGGGGGTGATTCCAGAATAGTGGTTTACACTTTTTGGCCAAACTTGACATTGAACTAATTTTTTTTAACTAAATCTTCACTTTCGAGCACTTATAGCTGCTATACCACGAGGAATTTGAAGATGATGTAAACCAGTGATTTGTGACTTTTTTTTTGTAAATTTAAAAAAAAAAATGGAATCAGATTGCATTTCTTTTTCCATCTCTTTCGAAAACTATTTTTTAATAGTAAACAACATTTTTAAATAGTTATGTTCACCGTAAACAACATAATTTTTTTTCTATGAAGGATAAAAAAAAATTGTTTTAATTTAGATTTGTAACTATGATATCGAGCATGTTATTTGGTTTCATAGTGTTTTATTCAATATTTTTTTCTTAATTAAGTTTTGAAGTCAAACCAATTACAATTTAGACATAGGCATATACAAAACTTTTTTTGTATTGAAATTCAATTTTTATTTTTTTGTTGGATCAAGGACATCAATACTTAGCATGGACATATTTTTTAGAATTTTTTTTGGTAAACTCCTATTTTTCCACATATGCAGAACATAAAGCTTGATTTTTGGTGAAAAACCTACATTCACAAGAAATTAAAAATATATATAATAATAAAATTAAATGTATTTAAATTTTTATTTTTTTTGGAAGATTATACTAAGGAATACATACTTCCAAAAAAGAATTAAAAAAAATGTTCATTTGATTCCCCAAAAGGTAAAATCAAAAAAGGTTTTTTATTAGCATTTTGATAGGTGTAAAGGAAACTTCGTTATAGGTATGGTTTAAAACTAGCGGGGTTTTATCCAAAGGGGTTTTATCGAAGGTAGTTTGATCAAAGCCACTTCAATTTGAATCTTTTAAATGGAACTTTTCAAAGCTTAAATCATTATATTTTCTAAAAATATGTGATTTCAACAAAAATCAAGATGCCCCAAAAAGTGTAAACCACTATTGTGGGGGGTCATCTTGGGGAAAACAAATGGACAGGCAACAAATCTACTATTGCCACTATGAAGAGTGCTAGTAAGACAACGAAAATCAAATTTGCAAGCATTGTGACAAGAAAAATCATAATGAAGATACTTGTTGGTAGTTGCACCTAGAGTTACCCCCATCTAAAGAGTTTAAGAATAAGTGTTGCTATTACACATAAAGTGAAGGAAGTTGACTATACTTCAAATATGGATGATAAAATCTCTTTTGCAACTATGTGAAAGGGTGCAAATGTGGTTTCTGATGATGTTTAAGATGGGGATGATTTTATCAAGCTATTTTAGTGTGGGTGGCACAAAAGAAATAATGAGCATTTAGTTAGGGGCTAATGTGCTAAGCATCAGTTGTAATGTTCATAATGACAAGGGATAATGCTTGAACTCGGTCAACTTTCTACTTTTGTGAACATATTCAAAATTGAATTACTACTTGCATTAATCTACAAGCATATTTGAGATGATATCCTTATTGTAAATGGATAGATATTCCTACCACAATAGAAAAAGCCCTACTATAATAGTAGGGGTCCAAGTTGGGGGGGGATTATAGGGAATTATAGCTTTCTATAACTAGGTAGGTAGGTGTTAAGGTATAGTTGTAAGGTAGGAAAGTCGATGCACTTTTTGAGATTTGTTCTTAAGTCAATTTAATTTCCCAAAACTTGCAAGAGTTTGTGTTAAAAACAAGGAAGCATCCAAAACCTTATTCATTGCATTGACTAAAGCAAGGAGTTAAATTTTAGTCAAGACATTTTGTGATTGGATTTGCATATTCAATCAAGTTTAAGGATGAGGTAACTATGGATGTCATACCCTTTGATATGTGAGATAGTTATCGGTAGCTCAATCTCTGTGAACAAAATGCAATCTTCTATAGGAGGTTGAACAAGTACTATGGTTAAATCCTAAGGGTAAATCCAAGGTCATTATGATAAGTACTGCCCAAGAAAGGCAACTCATAAATGTTATAGGAAAGTTTGTTTTATTAATGTTGTGGGGAAAGAAAGAAAATTAGCAAGTGGCAAAAGTAACAATAATGCATGGCTTGCATTCTTGGAAGGAAAAGAAAGATATGGATTGATTGATATGACACTTTGGTGAGCCATTTGAGAATCCTAAAAGATTACCCTATTGTGGATTTTTTGAGCATGAGATCTATTTGTTGCCCAATTGCCCACTTCCAAACATAGATCTATATTGGCAAAGCATACTAGAGGCTAATGAGGTGAAAGAATAGTTGTGAGATTTGTTGGAACGTGGAGTTATATGGCCTAGTATGTCACATGTGGTTCTCCAATTGTGGTGATGTGGAAAAAGGACAGATTTGGCACATACTCATCAATTATAGAGCTTTGAACAAGATTATGGTAAATAGTTGATACCCTTTACCATGCAAGGATGATTTGAGAGACCAATTGCAACATGCTAGGTACATCACAAAATTAGATTTTAGATCCAATTATCATCAAGGATAAAAGAAGAGAATAATTGGAAAATTACATTCAAGACTAGAGAAGGTTTTGTTTGAATGGCTAGTATTTTTGTTTTGGTTGTGTAATGTGTTGACAACCTTTATGTGATTGATGAGTGGAGTATTATGCTCTCGCATTGACAAGTGTGTGATTGTCGACTTGGACAATATCTTTACTTCTAGTTGGACATATCCTAAGGGTAAGTGCGCAACGAGGGAAAAAAATGTGGGCAAAAGAAAAAATTCAAATGAAATGTCTAAGCGCTTTATAAAATACGAATAAGTCATACTATATACACATTTTACACATTATAACATGTATGTGTTATGTGAAACGTTATTTTAAAGTTTAAAGAAATAATTTGCTAAACACATACATGTTTTAATGCTATAGTTCACAATCCTCAAAATTATTACCCTTTAGGATTAAAAATCTAAGCTAAAGGGTTAGACTTACATGTGGACTAATTAAATTCACATTTTGCAAAAGTAAATGAAAAATCATATAAATGTTGATTGTGCTCTTGATCAAGGTTGCATCTTTTAAGACTAGTCATTAAAAAACCACTACAACATCAAGCTTTATCATAACTTTTTAACAATTTTTTTTAAATAAAACCCAAATATATTAAGTTTGTCTACTTTAATTACTCGTAGTAGTTGAAAGGAAAAATATTGTAGCAAAAAAAAAATTGACATTACCCTAAGACAAAAATATGCAAAGTATTTAGAATCCACCATACAAAAGAATAGACAAACATATTGTAATGTCCCCTTTTCAATCAAGTTGTGTTTATGGAAAAAAGCCCATTTCCTATCTTCAATGAGCTAAGTTGGGGCCTGAGTATGGTTCATTGTCATTCCCCAAATACCTACCAATGTGTTAGAAGTTGCAAACTCAAAGGTCTCAATAATTCATGTGTGGGTGTTTTTCGATCGTATATCTAAGCATTTCCAAGTTGGGAGACTTTCAGAGTTTCACAGCTCCTCATTCCAGCATGCCTTTTTGTTTAAGTTTGAATTTTCCTTAGTCTTCATTGGATGTACAAACTTCTTGTCTTACATACCTTTCCTCAAACCTCCACTTTCCCATGATTTTTTTGGGTCATCAAACCTCATCTCACACACATACCTCTCTTGAATTGTTATGATATTTCTTGGAAATTATTGTTAAAAATCATAAATATAGCAAACCACTTCAAGTGAGTTACCTCCATTGATTAGATATATTATATGAATTCAATATTTGATAATATGATAATATGTGAGAGAGTTCTCTTTCTTATTTATAAGCTAAACTATGTAGAGACATACCCCTTAATCCTAATTAAGAGATATTAGTGTATTAATTAATATTTATGTTAAGGTTAAGCATGCCACAAGTGTTTATCCTTATTATAATTAGGAATATACAATATATACTTAGGAATATATCATATTAGGATCGTAACATTCCCTCCCCCTTCACAAAAGCATTGCCCTCAATGCTTAGCAACTCTAAAATCTTTTGTATGAATCGTTCATTATTCCATGTTGCGTCTTCAATTAGAAAATTCTTCCACTTGATTATGAATATTGTGGTGGCTCTATTTTGCAATATGATTTTGGAAATTCCATAAGTTTTTGTATATTTTTTGTGAATCCATGAAAATATGCATTCTTAATTAGTCTATCCTCAACAAGCTAGATTACATCAATATTATTTGTCTTTGACAGCCCATAATGGTGTCCATTAATATTTCTACCCAATGTTGAATTGGAATGCCTAATATTTGTAAGAGGCCTGGAGTCTTTATTATTTCCCTTTTATTTTGTTGGCATGTCAAGCATTCTATCACAATTTTTTGCATATTCACTTTAATACCTTCCCAAAATAAAAATAAATATTTATAGGATGGTAGGTATGAACAAATCTTATATAGTATCTTGTTAGACCCAAAAATCTTCTCTTCTTAGGGTCCATCCAAACACCTTTAAGTGACACCAAATTTCTTGATTAATCTACTTGTTTCCCCCTAAAGACACATTTGGATTGTTTTGCATATATTTTATTTTCTTCCAATTCAGTAACAATAGGAATATGAAACTTAATCTTTATGAGTGATATTTTTTAGCTTCTTGTAATGTGAGCACATTCTCCATGGATCATTCTTTTTGTTAAGAATAAGCATAGGAGATAAATAAGAACTTTTTTGGGATGAACAATGTTTCTTTGTATTAATTTAATGCCATGATTATGGTCTCCAACTAGAGATACAACCTTAGATTCTTGAAATACTTGTTGATGGTGTTGAATAATCTCTTGAATTTTCGGTTGATCTTGAGTTATCATATTGTGTGCTTCTATAAAATGTAATTGTGCCTGTTATGCCCTGCATACCCATCCCCATTTTCCCTTTGGTTTAAAATGGGTCCTCCTCTTGATTGTTGTTGTTTTTGCCTTGTTTTCTTTCCCCTTTGTTGTTTTCTTTTGCTTTGGTCCCAAGAATTCTTTTTTTCCCAACCCCCTTTTCTCTTTTGCCTTGGTTTTTGTTCTGGTCCTGGGAGGCTTGCTCTCTCAAGCTCAATTTTTTTGTCATCCTGGTGGGTTTCCGGTCCCAATTTGAACTTCAGATCTTTTGCAAAAGGTTTGGATCTGATTTGGTTTTTCAACCCCACCATGTTTCCTTGCCTTGTCGAGATTCAAGTTTCAAATCAAACTTCAAACCTTTTCCAAAAGGGTCCGGATCCGATTTGGATTGTCGGTCCAGGTTTGCTTTGTGTCTTATCGAGATTCAGGTTTTGAATTGAACTTCAACCTTTTTGCAAAAGGGTCTAGATCCAATTTGGATCCTCAACCCCACGTTGTCTTCTCGTCAGGTCCGGGAATAGAAACCAGTTTGGAATTTGTATAGTTTGGTCTGAGTCTGTTTTCTATTCTCGTCCCCAACCTGTCTTGATTTTTGTTTGTTTTCTTGCCTGGGACTGTTCAAGGATCGGAACCCCAATCAGACGTTGGAGCTTTTTTGTGACAGGAGGTGAGCAAGTGTGGAAGTGTGTGTAGGTGGTATGTATTGAATATATCGTAGAAGAAGTGTGAAAGTGTACGAAAGGAAGATCAAATGTGCTTTAATGCCTCAATTGGCAGTGTTGTGTTGACAAATTGTAATTTTTCTATAAACTTCTTATATCTTGCTCTGAGATAGTGAATCTCATCAGGTCCTTGTATCTTGCCCCTGGAGTTGTGTGTGTTTCAATTTGCAAGTCTCTTATATCTTGCTCTAAGGTTGTGTGCCTTAGTCTACAAGTCTTTTGACAATGAGCCCTTATTTTGTAAGCAATGAGCTTCATATATTGTGAAACAACTCTCACCATGGTTTTTCCCTCATTGGGTTTTTCACATAAATCTAGTGTCACCTTGCGCATGTATGTTCCTTGTTTTATCTTTCGTTGTTGTTGATCTATTTAATGGTTGTTGAACATGTGAAGAGATTAAATTGATATATCTTTCATTGTTGTTTTTTATACAAGTAAAAACAGGTTTTGAAGGGACCCGAAACCCTTTACAAACAAGAACAAAGCTGCAAAAAGGACAGCCTGCAGCCAGCCAAAAACCAGCTCCCATACAAGACCCTTCAAGATTTACATTTAGAGCTACTCTTGTGGGAGCGGAGAGTCATGTCAAAAGAAGGCCTAGAGAGTTTAGCTTTCTTTCCCTTAACAGTGATCCAGCCTTCTTCCACTTGCGTTGCCTTATCATGCCAAACCAGTTCACTATTTTCCAGAAGGTGAATGCCTGCAGCCATAGTCTTAGAGATTTCATCATTATTCCTTCGTGCAGACAAAGACTTATCTGAAAAGCCACCAGATATGGAAGTCATGGCGCTATCACCAGAAATGGTAGCCTGAGACCTAGTCACTTGCTCATTAGGGGTAGTCTTAGCAGCCCCACCATTTGGTACATCCAGAGGGGATGCCCCAAGACCTTGTGAATCAGAAGCAGCCACCTTAGAAAAACTCTTATGTTGTTCAGATTTCTTCTCAACCATATAATGTTGTTGAGAAGCGCCTTTCCACCAAGTAGTCGTCTTAGCCGTCTTTCATTGTTGTTGATTTGTTTAAGTGTTTCTAATTTGGTGAAGAAGTTTGAATTGTGTTGAAGGTCTTACATTCTAGAGGGATTTCACTTTTTGAAGATACCAATTCACCCCCCCTCTTAGTATCCGATGTGTTCCACATCATACTCCTAAAAAATAGTACCTCCTAGAGTGGGCACCAACTTCCTTAAAAATCAGGATCTTGCCATATCTCATCACCTGCCATGTAGGATGTCATCTCAACAATAGGACCCACAAAGTGAATGGCAACTTATAAAGTTTAATTCATTAGGATAAATTAATATGCACCTAATAATCAATTAATTAATGATAGGACTCAAAGGTTTAGACACTTTAATCTTAACATTCTCCCACTTGTCGAACACCTTTGAAGAGTTAATGGAAACAATAGGATTTTAATTAGTAGGAGCAAAACAATATAACAAAATCATCACAGTTGTCGATGAAACCACAAATATCTAGCATGCTCTCATACACTAACAAGATACCTACAAAAAAAATAAAGATTCCCACCATATCAAGTAAGAACTCTTGTCATCCTCCAACATGTCACCTATGGAAGAAAAGGTACAAGCCAAGGTGAAGATGCACCAATCCAAATAACACAATAATAAAACCAAGTGATAACAAAGGCTACAAGATACTATCACAAATCCATTGTGTTCACGAGATTTATAGAAGCACCAATGTACCCAACTTCAAACTCGTTACCAGAACACAACTTTGAAGTTCAAGCTTCCTCAAAGAACAAGAACGAACATGAATGTTTCAAAACAATTAGAACAACAACCACAATTGATTGTTAAAATCCAACGAAAAACTCCACATAACTAGAAAAGGAAGCCACAACAAATGCTAATCCATCTAATCATCCATATATCAAAAAGGTATCTAAAACATCAGTAGAACTCATGCCAACAACATATCCAACCCATAAATTGCAATCACAAGCTCCATGTATAAAACCTATCAATGAAGAACATGCACATCTAGGAACTTCCATTGTAGTGTGGGTGTAAATAGGTGTTTTGCCTATGTAGTTGTCTAATAGGTCCTATTTACATGTTAATTCCACTTAGGTCCTAGGTGTATTTTCTAGAAGTCTTACTTGTCTAGATAAGATCTTATCATATCTTATCTAGTTGACTTTTATTTAATGATTGTGTCCTAGGTCATTTAATAATGTTGAGGTAGTTGTCTCATTATACGAGATTAAGGCACATGTCAAGATCTTGGAGAACCCATATGAATTTTTATAAAAATAAATGTTCTATATTAATAAGCCAAAAAAATTGCAAATTTTTATTATATATTGTGTTTTAAAGATATTTTAATATTTTTTATTTTATTTTATCTTAAATATTCTATATTATTTTTTATTTTATTTTGATAATGTATTTAAGATATTTTTTATTATATAATCTTATTTTATTTTTATAAATAAAATCAAATTATTATACTCTACCCCTCATATATGAAAAAGAATAAAAATTATTTAGGTATATCTTACATTATATAATATTTTTCTTATAGGAATATTTTTAATGGATTGGGATACAATTTTAAGGTTAGGATATGGTTTAAGAGTAGACATATATTCAAACCACAAGATTACTATAAAAGAGATCTTATTTTGTACTTTGGGGCTTTTATCTACTTAGACCTCAAGATTGGTAATAGAGATCTTTGAAAAAATAATGAGAACATAATTTAGAAATGTGCCAATTAATATTAATAAAACTTCTTTCTTTCCTTGTAAGATGTAATTATTTCTTACTTAGTTTAAGAATGTGAATTTGGAGGAATAAATGGATAAAATCATATTTATAGGTATGATAATATACAATATAATAAAAAATAAAATTATTAATAATTTGTTTTTGATAAGATAAGCAATATTTATAGAGAGTTGTACCTTTTACACAGAGAGTCCAGAGGGTCAAAGAAAACCAAACAGAGACCTACACAGAGAGCTCAAAGGGTCAAAGAACAGAGACCTACACAAAGAGCCCAAAGGGTCAAACAAAACCAAACAAAGACCGCTGACCGACAGCTATAGTACAACAACCAAAGATTAGACAACCCCAAAAGAGGGAACCAATCTAACTCCCTAAACCCAAAGCCACGCAGAAGCAACGGATTATTACATGGCATTGTATAATAACAAAGAGATTTGTTATGTTCAGAAATATTTTATAATAACAAAGAGTTTCACGTCATTGTATACATGAAAATTATTACAATTACTATAAATAAAATAAAAACCATTCAAAGTAACACAAATTATATAGGTGTAGTGTGTTCTTGTGTGTGGTTGGGCGTTTACTTCTGCTGCAATTGGATCACTCTCTAGCATCACCTATAGAGGGTGGAAATTGATCCTATTAAGGTGGATAATAGTTTTGTTAGAGAGGATTGGGGAATATGTAAAGGGACTCTTGTTGCCCCTTTTTTTTGGTTTATCTTCTTACTCTTCTATCAAGGTGAAGATTTAAGATGGGTGATGCATTCTATTTTTTGCATCTTTAAGAAGATTGTGTATGGTTTATTTGCAACTTTTTTGGCTGATTGTTTGATGTCTTTCTAGTCTCGAGAAATGTTTTTATGAACAGCTTGATTGTTGTGGATTAACTATTGGTTGTCTCTAGTTCATCTTTGGCAATGTTTGTTGTTTAGACGGGGTTTTAGATCCCTTCAAACCTGTTTGTAAAAGATTTTGGGTCCCTTCA
The DNA here is from genome assembly GCA_007258455.2 of Sequoia sempervirens. Classification (NCBI taxonomy): domain Eukaryota; kingdom Viridiplantae; phylum Streptophyta; class Pinopsida; order Cupressales; family Cupressaceae; genus Sequoia; species Sequoia sempervirens. The sequence continues at coordinate 208,199,049 of VDFB02000008.1, read as the reverse complement.
AAACTTGTTTTACCACTAATTAAAAACATAAATTATACAATAATGTCATGTCAACAAAATTAAAACTAGTAAAAATAATATATAAATAAATAATATTTTATTAGACTTCTCAAAATAAAAATACGTCATAATAATGAATGGTGACTTGTACAAAAGGAAGAAATTAAAATATATTAAAATAACATTTAAAAATATTTTTTTTAGATAAATGTGATTTATTCTGAAGCTTTTGTTGAATTATAACATAACCAAAAATTGTTTAATTGGAAAATTTTCTTATAATAAAAAACCACCGTTGAAGCAAAGGATCATGCGTACACCTTTTAAAAAGCTAGAGAATTGGATTAGTTTTGGTGACCTGTTAATAATTAAAACTCGGTATAAAACAAGAACGAAAGGTTAACCATTGCACTATACAATAAAATAAGGATTTGTTAAAAAAGGCATTCTCATTTACAAAATCCTAGTATTAATAAAAATTTGTATGTTTTTAAGAGGTAATTAAACAATTTCGATGTAAATAATATTAGTGAAAAAACATTATATATTTTAGTATTGAAGTATTATTGTGACTTTAAAATTGTTAGAACAATATCCCAGAGCTTACCCTCACTAGATAATTGCACATCCAAAAAATAACCTTTGGGATTTGCCTTGCAGAGTTTAATACTTTTACAGCAAGCAAAAGCTGGTATGAAGTTCATCTTTACAACTACCTGTCCCCTACCCTCGATTTTCAAAACTTTCTAATGAGTTTGTTACTACTTTGTCTGGTAACTAGCACTGCATGTACATCTGTGTCGAATAATTTCCATTTCAGGTGAAACTGTAAAGCTTTGCCCTTAGTTATAACATACATTAATTACAAAGCAAACTCAAGACCTATCCCACATTTGTAAGACTGATATTTTAGAAACCAATTTGATTTGTACAAATCACGAGTGAAAATTTAAACGAGTTACATACTGGACTGACAACTTTAAAACTTTGGTATTGAACATGTATTTCTTGATGAAACGTGCACGTTTCAAACAATTTAGGAACAAAGGATAACCAAGACTGAAAATTAAGTAAAGATTTTGAATACTTCAAAATGATTTACAGCATCAGTAGGTGTCCAGTTAATTTATTGGCGAGATTACATGGTTCACAAAGACTACTATAATAGTGTCCAGTTAATTTATTGGCGAGATTACATGGTTCACAAAGACCACCAAAGGAATTATAGCTAAGGCCCAACACTAGGGATAAAGTCATATTTAAGTCCTGGGTGAATTTAGCAGAATAAATACCTCACAATCCTTGGCCATTGAGGTCAATGATTCCTGCACCTGACACCAACAAGCTGCAACAAAAATCAGGATGTTTATCCTACCAATACAAACCTAAAAATGAGATATAGCTAGAGCATTGCTGATTCATGCACCAGTGCCAACGGACTGCAAAAAGACTAGGGATGTCAATCCCCCAATACATTTTTTTTTTTTAAAACATAGACAAAACGCATGGCATCATTGCCTTGCATTGGCTTAAAATGGCTGAAAAATACTTCATACCATGCTTTGTTGAATGAAATATTATCTGATAACTAAAGACTCTGCCCACAAATTCTAAATAAGTTACATCTGATCCCAAAGGCATCTGCAAACATCTCAACTTCAAATGGCACACCTCAAATAAAACTCCAAAACTTGACCTGGAGATAATTAACAAACATATAACACACTTAACGCAAACTGCATAATATTAGCCTTGCAATTATGGGTCACCATGTGGCGTCATATTTGGCTACAATATTTGCCATAACATGCAGAACTTTGGTATTTCGTCATTACTAAAAACCTGTTGACAATTCCAGAAAACTACCTTGAGGAGTACAATCAAAAATCACTGAGATTTTGATGCAATTAGACACATGGACCGCACTAAAGAGTTCAATAGTATTAGATGAGCCTAATTGTAGTATAGCCAACCACATGGAAAAAAAATCCCCCTAATCCCAATATGATCAGCAATTTTCAGTGACGAGACAAAGTAGTACTACAGCAAACAATAACTGGGCCAGAGCAAATCATTCAAGGTGGCATTGATATTTACATGCCTACAATGTACTTTTAAAGCTATTAAGAACTAGCCAGGTTTCATATTATTTTTAGAATAGAAATTGTCAATGTATATGCCTTTCGTGGCCTATCAATCAGAGGCGGTATCGATATTAATAAAACTTATTAACACTACATAATTTCAGCAATTATCCCAGATGGAGCTCAAAACACTTTTTCAGCGCATCTTGAATGCCTTGGATAATCAAAAAACTTAGTTTCATCATTGCAATCAATGAAGTAGTGAACTTAATTTTGAAACTTGGCAGAAAGGTAGTAGATAAGTAATCTATGGATATAAAATTTTAAATTTAAATATATTTGTCGTCTGCTCTGCTTTGAAATAATGATCTGGATTCAGTTGGAGAATGAGATCATGTGGAGTGAGATTTCCTAACAATAAAAATATATAGAACATAATGTGCACATCCTGTGCAGCTTCTCTGTTGGCCTCAATGCAATGCAATTAGATAGTATACACAAGCAGCCAGCTTGCAAGGCAAAACTCCCTAACCTGCACCTTTCTTTCAAAATTACCTTTTAGGAGATTGTGAACTTTACAAACTTGGCCCCACAGCAGATAATAAATATGAGATTTTCTACTGCAAGCACAAGATGGTATTTTCAAAATTTACACAACAATACTTCAACATGTTGAATCTTTTATGACACGGTCCGTCCATAACATACAGCCGCAAGATAAAGATTCTTTGCCCATTTTTCCTGAAAAATATATAGTAACATTAGGTGAAATTCAAAGAAAATATGGAATCAAGAAGGATAAGGCAAGATTCATTACCTTGACATGAGTACTGGGGAAAGCAGAAGTGCGAAGTGTTTCTTGTGTTTCATCCCCTGGTTTTCGCCGGGGAACACTAAGAACAAATGCAGCCTGATCGACTGTTGCTGCCGTTGCAGTAATGCGATAACCAGTATCCCAGCGCCTATGGATGCCTTCACTTGGATAAAGAAAATCAAGTTCCACCACCTGCATAGATGTAGTTTGCAAAGAGTCAGAAGCAAAGAAAAATTTAATTCAACTGCCAGACACTTTTTAATATAGCAACTGAACTACCTGATCTGTAAACCCTGCATTGCGTGACATGACAACTCCCCAACGAGTTCCTGCAGTGGCCATTGAAGTCACATAGAAGCCCTCTCTCCATTTCTTGTTTATCCACTTGAATGGAAAAGACTCGCTAACTTTATAAGATTGTTGTGTATATGGTGTCCCTGAAACATGTTGAACATTTCATAAAATCAATTTCCTGTTTCATGACCAAATTCATCTACAAAATATCATTGGAAGACAGATGAAATAGTACTTTGTTAGCATAGTGATTGATCGTAAGCAAAACAAAAGTTCTATATGCATGTAAATAAATAGAACTATACCAGTCGAAGTCCTTAAACCTGGAACAGAATTTGGGTTCACATTTGTCCTGATCTATGTAACCATGTACTGGACCAGGATACTCCTAACCCAAAATAAAACAGAGAAGCTTCTGCATATTCTTTCAAAAACAAAAAAAATTGTAAAACCATGCCATGCAAAGCTCTTGAACTTGGTTGTACTCCGGAGATAGGATTTGGGATCAAATTTATCCTGACCTAAGTAGGCCATGAATTGGACCAGGATACTCCTAACTCTAACCCAAAATGACACGAGAGAAGCTTCCAAATATTTAAAAATAAAATAAATCTATACAAATCCAAATTCTTGAACCTGGTCGTACACCAGAAACTGGATTTGGGTAAAAATTTGTCCTGGTCTAAGTAAACATGTATCAGACCTGATTCACTTAGCCCAAACCCAGCAAAGGTGTCTGGTATTTATGTGTTCGTATAAGTGCAGATGGCTTGCTCCCAACCTTTTATTAAGAGGCTGAAATCCAAGGACTTTCAAGTATATATATAAGAAATGGCAGAAAAAATGGCTCTCTTGAAAGGGATATGACTGGCTAAGGAAAACAGATGGTTGAATCCTCAGGTGGAAGAGGACTCCATGCCAATTGTCAAAGCAATTAAAAAGGAAGAGAGAGATGAGTGACAAACAAACGATATCATTCAAGAAATTAAGATGGAGACTTAGAAAATTCAAGATCTCATACCAATACATCAAGAGGACAAGATATACAATGGCAGATCAAGCACCCAATTGTGGGGATGGACAAGACAGTCAAGATAGTTCATGCTCATAATTTTCACTCCATAGCATCAAGGCAGAAGTGCTTGCTTGCTCTTCATTAAAAAGTTAAAACTGTAAAACTCGGAATCAAGAAAAGGAAAGAATTGTATGGTTAAAAAATTATCTTTATGTGCACTCACTTGTATGTGTCAATGTTTAAATCAAACAGGACAATGATAAAAAGACAAAAGACTGATGAATAAATGATTAGAGACACTTAGCTTAATTTTTTGCCATCTTTCTCACAGTTCAAATATGCTTGAACCTGAATGAAGGTTTCCTTATAAAATGAATATGCTTAAATTTGAATTTTTAAATTATTAATCATATTTTTATTTTGGCATTGTTTGATTAACAAAAAGAGTTGTTTCAGCCAGCAGCTTTTCTGGGTTTAACATTTCCTTAATCCAAGGTACGTTTAGCCCAAAAAAATCCCTAGAAGGCATGGATTTGGTCACTAAAGAGAAAAACAACGGCTTTGCCACAGTTAATGGCAAACCAAATAAGCTTTAGGTCAAAATGTGAGGCCCACACAAATCCTCAAATAAGCTATCGTCTAGTACCACTGTCCATAGAAATAAAATATCATGTGATTGCCATGGACAATACCTACATTTCCAAATGCTTACAAATATGATTACAATAACAAGCCTTGGATGTTGTCAACACTTCCAACACAATTCCATTTGGAACTGTCCAAAGTGGAGGCCTCAACCTGTCTACAATCTAAATATGTCATCTAAAAGGAATTTGTTAGTTCTTAGGGTACCCTCACTCTCTTCAAGAAACACAAACAAGTACTAATAAGTTAAAAGAGCAAATTTAAATTGTGTCTCACTAACTGCAACACTAAATGTGCATGACAAGAGTTCTTGAAGTTTACCACAACGCAAGAAAAACATTATACCATCAAAGTCAAAACATGTGCCCATAAAACTTAATCAATAATATATTTGGCTGAATTGCACATATTATCCATGTTCAATAATTGATAAAACTCAGAATTTCTACAAAATTCATTCAAAAAACGAAAAATAAGTACAGCTCACCTTTAGACATTACAACCAAAGAACTCCCATTATTGGCCCCTGCTATTGCACTGATATAATAATTTTTTTCCCATTGTTCCATAATCCATTCCTACAGAATTAGAAAGGACTATAAGTTGATTTTATCCTTCTTTCTAAAAAAAGCAACTTAGTACATTGTAAACTAGGCCTGTCAAAAATTTAATAATTTTCAAGTTTGCACAGCACACATGTCCAACCTTGTGAAGGAAGAACTGTGAAAGTTCGTATACTTGTGCTGTAAACCCAGTTCCTGCATCCATAATGAGGGCCCACAAGTTTGAGCAGGAGGCCACACAGCTTATAAATAGCCCGTCTTCATTTCCTTTCTCAACATGTTGTGCCAGCCTGGTATCTGCAACATTATAGTGATACCTAGTAATATAAAACAAGCAATGTGAGGTTACAACTCGAAAAAACTTAGGTATAAAATCAGATTCATGAAAGACAATCACAAGATATAGCACACAAAAGAAACTTTATCATTCTAGCAAGGGAGGCGCCTACCCATTCACAACTAATACAAAAAAGAAAATCTATAAGCACATATATCATATTCGATACAATAAAGATATCCAAAACAAAACAAAATTTATAAAATGCTGAATATAATTGTATAGTAACAATATTGTCTTACATACAGTAAAGTCATAAACTATGAAAAACAAGATAACACATATAACAAATTTCTAAAAAACAACAAAAAAAGCTTTCTTTTTAAATAGAGAGCCATACATACCTTTGCTTCATAGGACGCCGAGCATTGTAAACAGATATCCATTGTGTAGCCGGCATTCCTAGCCGTACTTTCTTCTTTGGTTGTTCCTCATCATCTTCATCCATTGACAGCCTGCCTCGTTTTTGACCAACCTGGCAGACAATTTGAACCAAAATAAGCAACCCTTAATATTGCCTCATATTTGCAAATATCAGATTAACCTACGGACACAGATCATTAAATATGATATCTGAAATGTTTTTCCATTCAAGATCGCACCTTTTGAGCACCATCTGTATTTAATGGTCTGACAGCTGGATTCGGGGCAATAATACCATCAAAAAGTGAAATTAATTTGGAATAGTTAGGCTCCTCATCAAATTTCAAATTTACAACAAATTCTAGGAACTGCTTGAAAGGTTGTGGGCAAAAGCAGCAGAGCATTTCTGGAGAAGTGGCCATTTTTTTCTTGCAAACCAGGAACCCTTTATTGTCACCCTGGTAGCCTTGCCATGGCAATCTGCCACGGAGTAGAAATATTAGAGTATACGCAAGGGATTCAAGATCATCTCTCCTGCTTGCAGTTCTTCCCAGATGTGCATGCACACTGGCATATCTAACAGTTCCTCTGCATCCCCACAATTTTCATAGATTGTATGAGATAAAAACTTAACAGTAACATTACCCCACAGATCAAACATAAAGAAAGAAAATAGTAAAACATAAACATGGCAACTTGCCTGAATACATCTGGCCTTTGGTCGTAGTCTACATGCTGTCCAGTTGAAGTATCCTTCCATTTTGTTGCTGCATGATTATTGATATTACGCAAACATATAAAAAAATAACTATACTGAAAACTTTGTTCAGACTAAATATAAGCTGAACTTAATCAATGACAAACAACTTACTAACCTAACCCAAGATCAACAAGAAATAATTTCTTTTCATCTGGTGTACCAGGTTGACCCAGCAGAAAATTTTCAGGTTTTACGTCACCGTGAACATAACTGGAATGCAGGCATAAACAACAATTACTTGTGATGTTTACTGTACAGAAAATCACACTAATATAATTGTAGCTCATTAACTAATTAATCAGCATCGATGAAGCATACCCTCTGGAATGCATCTTCTCCAGAATAGATATAGATTCTACAGCTATGCATGCCACCATCTCTGTAGACATACTGCAAATATATAACAAACTGTCAGTTTGCAGATAAGAACCCTGCCAAAACAGCTATCATGCTGCCAATAAACAGAATAAAATCAAGAAAAGTAAAGAACTAACGCTTGTCCAGATGAATTCCAAGCATCCCATAAACTAGGGCCCAAGATATCCATGACCTGTGGTAAACCAGATAGAAGCAAGCAATGTCAAATCCATGTAAAATATGAAGAGGAAAGACCAGAAAAGGGTGAAATTTTGAAAAAGAAAACAAAGTCCCATAAAAAGTTTATTCATCTTTGTTTTTATAATTAGAAAAAGGCAACACTAGAAGTTCATCACAAAAAAACCAATACCATAATATAGTAATCGCCTTGACGACCCTTGTAGTGTACTCGTGGAACACCGTGACTCCCTCCAAGAGCACTGTTTAAGACAAGACAGAACATGAGCAAATCATTGTAAAGAAACAGACACCTACAACACTTTATAGAGAAAAACACTGAATTGAAGGAAACAAGTAAGGAATCAATCAATACCAGACAAACTATGCTTTGAGGCAGGTCAAAATTTGAAAACCAATTAATTTAAGCATAAAAATACCAAAAAGATCAGTCTGATACATACGCATAAACTTGCCACTCATATGGAGGGCCATAGTTGCAGCCTTTACTACTCCTGTGTTCGAATTTTAGAGCAGCCTACAAACATGAAGCAATAGGTGCATATTACACAAAACATTGTACCTTGGCATGCAGAAAAGGTTTACCAACATTACAGATTTCGTATTTTAAAAACTCACCAAACAAATATTTAATAATATATGCATCATCTAAGTGCATACCTCAATAGCACTAGGACCAGTAGCTGTGCCACCAGTAACACGACGTCCAACATAAACTTGGCCAAAACCACCTTTGCCCAACTTCCTTTCTATTTTATAAAGAGGAGAGCCACCTACTTGAACCTATACAGAAATAAAAATTAGAAAGGACCAAAGGGCAACAAGAATTGCTTCACATTATTCAAAGAAAATAATGCCTATGCCACAACAAATGTACAAAAATCCCATTCATTGAATAATTAGCAAGCAAAAGCTGTGAGAATTTTTTGAACCACTCAAATACAAAACTCTAAAACGTAACTGCAAAAAAAAAATCGAAGACACTTTCAACATTCAAATATAACTAACAACCATATCAAAATCTAGAGCACCAAAACAAGAAATCTTAAGACACAAATAATTGCCATAATCTTACAAGGCAGTCCATGAAAAATACTGATGGTATACAGAAGCAAATGTAATCAAAGTCTATTTCCAAGTGCCCACGAAATCCTAGGAGTGATGTTTAAATAGGGAAAAAGAGTAAGGATGGTGAAGGTGCACCTATGTGACATTGAGAAGAAAACAAGACGTTTTCTTTCAACCAAATCAACCCTATAATTCAGAATCCTATGATCATATTTGGAAAAAAATTATGTTGGTAACGTTTAGGCTAATCAGTATGACCTCAAGATTTTAACAATCCAGTTCATCTTCTCAACCTTTGCATGTACCCTGCCATTTCAAATCCAACTAACCTAACTGAAGAATGTATAAAATGGTTTAGCGGTTTAAATGCTGCTATTTCAAAAGCTACATACCCTTGCATGACTGTGGAACATGATTTCATTCCATTCGGTCTGTATTTTACAAGGATGGGTTTTATTTGCCTCCTATAATTTATATATGGTTCTATTTCATCCAAATAAAATAAAATACATTACCCTGATCGAGAAAAGCAAGACATGTTTAACTATTTAAATTTAATGCACTACCATTTCAAAAACCAAATAATCTGACCAAGAAAATCAAGAGATGTTTGAGGCTGAGCCATCTAAATGCAACGATTGCTATTAGAAAACCCTGAAAGCCCAAATTGCAGAAAACCAAAAGGGAGGGCGAGAAAACACACCTTTTCAGGGAGAGGTGCAGTACTGCCCTCGTCCTCAGCGCCGGGCAGCTTATCGGCGCTCCTCCCTGCACTGTCATCATCCATCTTCTCTTCAGCAACACTAACCCTAACCGCGGCTAAATCTTCCCCAGCTTTTGCCTCTGCTGACTGCCTCCCTTTCTCTTCACGGAGACTCAACCTAACTGCCACAGGCTTACTCACCCTACGCCCTGTCCTGTTTCTCTTGGGCAAATTCTTCGGCTGTGCGATCGCAACGTTCGTATCAGGGATTTTGTGCTGCTTTGCTAGGTCTGCCGCCTCTTTTGCTACAGCAGCTCTGGTACGCACATGATCGGACGCAATGATCTTTTTCTTATCGATGTTATTAGTTTTCTTCTTGTTATTGGGGATCCCTCGTCTGGCACGGTTAGCGGGCGGGCTACGCTGGGCTTTATTGTTATTATTCAGAGGGGGAACACGACCCTTGCGCATTCCACTGCGCAGTTCAGGCATCCTTTACCCATACAATCCAAAGATCCAACCATTTCTTTCTTTCACAGTCATCCAAATTCCACCACCATTTCCCCCTAATCGTTCATGAATTTATTTCCCCCCTTAACAATCTCAAAACGGCCGTGACGAATCTGCATGCATTTCACAGGCGTAAAGATAAAATCCACACAAAAGCATCGCGGATTATTCTTCCAATAAAAATCCCCCAAAAACAAAACATAAATAATAAAAAGAAAAATATCGATAAGGCTCTGACCTCCTTCAAAATGGGCGAGGTGTGAAAGTGGCTAAGCGAAGAAAAACTGAGGCGGCCGCCTGAGACTCGATCCGGTGACGTCGGGGTTTCAATCTATGGAAATGCAAGAGGCGCCCGAAAACCTGCTCAAAAGTAATAATAATTTTCCTTCCCCTGGTATTGCGAGAAATGTAATGGGAGAGGATTTATTTATTTATTCATTGGTTTGTAGCGGTCAGGTCTTCTAAGACAAAAAGGGTTGGGTATATAAGGTACCAGATTCTCAGCCTTTTTTGGCTAATTGTGTTTTAATATCAGTTATTCCAAGGTTGTGGAATAATAGTTAGAAGAGAAGTGTTTGATTTCTATTTTGCAACAACCACCTCATGAAGGATAGTTGGAGAAGGGTATAGCGAGTTTAAGGAAAGTTGGAGAAGGGTATGGCGGATTTAACGATAGTTGGAGAAGAGTTTAAGGATAGTTGGAGAAGGGTATAGCGAATTTAAGGACTGTTGGAGTAGGGTATAGCAAATTTAAGGACAATTGGAGAAGGGTATAGTGAGTTTTTTAGTTTTTATTATCAAAGAAATGTCAGGGGTCTTTGGATAAGGAATATGAAAATGTGTTAAATCGATTGAAAATGTTTTATTATGATGTCACAATAATATGTATTTTATCCAAAGATTTATTTACTGTTAAGTGAAAATAATATGGAGAGATACATTGAAATATTTCAAGGAAAAATATAATAATAAGTAAAACATGAGAATTGAATAAACTCATTTGATTCACTTTTTTCAAAAAGTCTTGTTGTGAATTTGAGAGTTGAGGACTTGAAAAGATATGCATTGATCAACAAAATTCAATCTTTGTCAGTAAAAAAATAAATCTATTTCAAAAAAGGTTTAACTGAAAAAAGGTAGTAAGTAGCACGAACTAGTAAAGGAACATGTTTTATAGGCTTTTATAGACACGATCAAGAGAGGAGAGTGTAAATAATCTTTTGTAAAGTGTTCTTGCTCTAATATTTTGCTTCTAAATGTATTAAGCAATAGAAAGCATAATATGGAAGTAGCAATGTTGGGTGCAGATGTAGCTTATACTATGTGCTTGAACTTGCAAACACATATTATTGCGGGTCCAACTATTGAGGTGTGACACGTGACTTCTTGTAGCATGAAACCTTGCAACATATGCTTTCCAATTTTCCTTGCACCTCCACCATAGTCCAAACATGCACAAAATTCTTTTATACTTCACAATACATGTCCTTCTCTACTCCATGAACCACACACACAAACTTGACCCTAAATAGAGAAAAGGTCTAATGTAGAATCTAAGACATTACATATAGAGAGAGGTGTCATTTCCAAGGTAGAGAAAACCGAATTTATGAATCTTCATTCAAAGCACTCATTCTTTAGTCATCAAGCTTAGTACCCATGTCCATTATTATTAATTTTCCTAATTTAACATTTAATTTGAATTGCATTGGCCTATAGAAGTACCATTAATTAATACAAGTCAATTGTTGTTTACATGTATGCACCCCATTTGTTTAGCCTAGATTAAACTTAAGGAAATATTATTTTCCTTTACATTATTATAATGTCACCATGATTTTAAAGGATAGACGCTTCAAAGGAAACATTGCAAATGAAAAAGGAAGATAAGGTACTTTAAAAAAGCATAAACATAGTTATTCAAAACTCTAATTTTGGAGCTAGTCTATTATGAAAGGAAGCAAGGTATGCAAAAACACTTCTTACACTAATATTATGAGGAGAGTGTTGTGCAAATTTCAATTTTTTAACAATTACAAAAAACAATAACATATTTAAACATTAAAAATACAATAGATATCATAACATAGGTGTGGATGGAGAAAACCCTTTTGGGAGATAAAACCCCACACTCCACAGCAACTCAATGTATTATTCAATAAATTGCAGTTACTATACACTTGCAAAGCAAGCCTTCAAAAGAGTTTTGCTAGCTAGAGATCTAAAAAAATTATTGCAGCTTAAAAATATCTACAAAACTCTACACACAACCTCCATCTCAAGCGCCTAATATATAAGAGATACAAACCCCAATACCATCAAATAATTAGAAATCCATGAGCTAAAAACATCTAAAAAATGGCACCCAAATTATCCCTTAATCAAATATGCCTTTGATATGTCATAGCATACATCATAAGTTGGTCAACAGGTGTAACTCCCCTTTGCAACTCTTTTATGCATCCAACAACTCTTTATATTTCCTATGCAAATTATTAGAGACTATAACTTTTGCTTTGATTGGTCGATTTAGGCCCCCTTTTTAAAAATTAAATTACTAGAAGAGATCTATCCAATAGGAACCTTCATAAGCAATGCTAAACAACCGAGAATATTTATTTTGGCAAAAACCAACTCTATAGACCAAAATTTAATTTAATTTATCTCATATCTAAAAATTGTACCTTTTGCAATCTTAACATTAGGAGGAGCAAACTTGAGACACCTTTCCCAACATATTGTTCATTCGTAGATTATTGATAAAAAAAAAAACAAATTCATCCTCTCGTCACATAAAAAGATTTATAAAAAAGTTTTATAAGTTGTAAAGATAATACTATACTAGTAAAGAAGTAGAGAACATGGAAGCTCTAAATTAGAATCTAACTAGTTTGTTAGAGTGAACTGTGTTCCTTCCAAAATGTCACTTTTTTGTTACTCTAAATTTTAGAATCTTTGATTAATTGCTAATGTATATTAAAAGTGATTTTTAACTGTTCCACTTAAGGTTAAGTTGTGATTAAAATTTTGATTAATTCAAGAGCTAATCATAGAATATTATGAAATAAAGTTTAATTAATTGAACTAAAATGATATCTTATTTCACAACCACCTCAATTGCTCCCTCAACTATTTTAATTTTTTTAATATTACTCTAAAATTCCATAAAAATATGTTTTTCAGGACTTTTAAATAGTGTGGCAGAGCCTTGAATGTTTATCTTCATTGGCTAAAAAAATGTTAGGTGTGTAGTGGCACATTCGCATTGTAGCAAATAAAGACATTAAACTAAAAAGAAACAAGTATGAGCATGAATTTAAGCATTTGTCCCATTAAATTTTTCACTTTCACATGCCAATAATGATCATTCAATATATTGAATAGCTTCCAAACCATCCATAAACAATGTTGTGTTTTTTTTGGAAATGTAAGTGTTTTAAAAGGTAAGAAGAATTATAACACATATGAAACTAAAATCGTCATATCTCCCTTATAACTCAAAAAACATGAAACCTCTTATCACTTCGGAATAGAATTTTAGATGTGGGAGATTTGTATTATTAGTTCATAACTCTATGCATTCAAAATTGGTCACTACTGTTGCAACATCTTGGCCTATGTACATGATCTATAATTACTTCCACCACACACCTACAATCCAATAATATTTCTATAGCTCCAATCAATAATGTTTACACTCTTTTAACACAACCATTTTGTAAGTCCCAAAAAATATTCTCATGCTCTAGTGTTAGCCATTACATTGAGGAAGATTATCACTGCCATCGAGGAAGGGAGCAAATATCAAATAGGAGAAAAAATTATTAATGATCATAGTCATTATTAGCAATATGGAAAGTGACATCAAGAAGAATGAGAGATAAAGCATCAAAGGTGAAAGCCATTTGATATGCAAATTTAGAAATTATGTTTTGTGCCCGTTTTAAGTAAAATCGTCTACATCTTACATAGGAGATTATATTTCATTAATTTAAAAAATTATAGAAGCTAACAAAAGACATTTAGAATAGGCATGCTACAAATCAAATATATTTACAACTATGAATCTAATCAAATTATATATCATTAGAAATTCATCTCGTTTAATATTCTCCTATAATTTGTATTTAATACAATGGAAGATATTTCTAAAGAATATATGGTAATAGTGTAATTACTATACGGTGAATTTCAACATGACCAATATTTGTGAACCTAAGGAATTTGGTCCAACTGTACCCCATACAATGTTATAAGTGATTGAACTTACTTAGTATCTACCAAGAATAAAATAAATATGGCTCATATAAACTACTCACGAACTTACTTAGTATCTACCAAGAATAAAATAAATATGGCTCATATAAACTACTCATGTATGATGTTCTAAGGAAATAAATAATCTATTACTACATTAATTGATTGAAAAACACAATTTTTAAATCAGCTCTGAATATTTAAAATAAGGAATGAAATAATTGAAAGCAAGTATTTGTATCTATTAAATGAAATAAATAGGCTCACAATGTTAAATCATTGTTTTCATAGTATTTTTATAAAAGAATCATTTAACAATGATAAGGATAGAAAATTAATACCTACATACTTAAGAGAATATATTTATAAAATTAATCATATCTTCATCCCACAAGCACTTCAAAGAGATGAAATTTCTTATCAATCATTCATGAATTGAATAATAGAAAGTTCAAATTTAATTAATAAGCTTCAAAATAAAGAGGTTGCCCTTAATTGTTGATGTAAGAAAGGGTAAATAAGACAACAATAATCCAACTTATTCTAAAGCTTCCTTTGGATAGATTTTTATAAAATACAAATTTAAAAATGATACAAACACAATATCTTTTTTGGCTTGTTTTTTTGTTGTAGAATAAGTCACCATATATGCTCATCTATAAACTAGAGAGGTGCTCCTCACTAAAGTTCCATGTAATTAACTTTTTATGAGAATAGTATTATGATAATAATAAATGAATAAAATATTAGCAAGAAGTAGAATTTTTTTCTAAGAAATTAGAGAATTATATAAGCAACTATCAACAAAGAGGAGACAAGAAAGTAACATGAAAAAAATCCTTGTGGGTAAAAACTCCACCAGAAGTGTCAGATATCTCACTTAGGACTCAAAAAATGGATTGCTACAACTAATCACAACCCTTAAACCTATAGTTGAAGAACCTACAAAATCTCAACTAGTAAACTTTAACACTTACCTATAATTCCTTAGCTCTTTGCTACATGACAATCATATGCATGAGCACCAAATGCTCACAAATGCTCCCAATACATTAGTTGCATAACTCAAACAACTTCCAATAATAATAACACCAATCTAACATAATATATGTAGATCCCCCCAAAAAATAGAAGCTAAAATAACCTCCAAAAGAGAAGAAGAAATCATAAAATCAAAAGGAATTCATGACTAAATAGAATGAGTTTATAGCTTTCTCAAAAAAATTAAAGGCGAACACAAAGCTACCACTTCACATGTTAAAGTTGCCAAGGTAAACACAATGTTGTCAATTTAATAACTTTTTTGGCCTAATTATTGTAGAAGGCATTACTTTTGCATGTCTACTCAAAATAAGGTGCCACTTTTTTGAAATTGTTGAGGAATCCTAATATGCAATCATATTCAAATATTGATTACATGTAAATACCAATTTATTTTCCACGACATAAATAAATTTACGAAAATCAAATTGTCAATAGTTAGAAAAAAAAATTATACTTGCAAGGTCGGGGTTTTTCCCCAACCCTGCAAGTCAAGTTTGCAAAATGAACAAGTTACTTGTAAAGTTAGGCTTTTTCCTCGACCTTGTAAGTTACATATGTTTTACTTGCCAAATCATCAAATTTCCCTAAACTTACAAGTTATAGTCAAATCAATTTGTAAATGTGCCAAATTTCCTCGCTCCTATAATCTTGGTTTCCGCACGAGTGTCATAAATGCATTTTAATGTTTTTGGTTATTGAGTACAAATCACTTTTTAAAACTTATTGGGACTCCTTTCTTTTCATTTCTTTTGGCTAATTGTTATTTGTCTTCCTCTACAAGTTCATCCAATTGTGTGGATTGTTATCACGTGAGTTTTCAAGTAGAATTTTTTGTTCTTCTGATTGCAATTTCTTTGTGCACGCTTCTTGAGATCTTGCATCTGTATTTTTTCAAGTCCATTTTCTGTCGATGTTAAATCCATCTCTTTCCAAGGGGAAAGGAATGAAGTACACATACCAAGGTGTGCTTCCTCCTACAATAGTTTCATCGAATGTGGATGAAATCAAAGATATAGAAATTGGTCATGTGGACATGGGCAATTTTGCTGAGAGAACTGAGAAACAACCTATAACCAATGGGATGAATTCAATAATTCATAGCAACACACACCTTGTGGCTTCTTTTCCAGTAGCTGCTCAAAATCTTGAGTTCGTGCTACAAGTTTCCTCTCACTATAACAAGGATGAAAAGAAAGTCAAGGATTCAAATGGAAATGTGGCAATGGAGTTAGATGTACATTTCTTTGATAGAGTTTTCATGTGCCTAGGTGTTGATTCATATGTGGAGATTTCTAAAGAATACGCACAAGCAAAATATGATAAGGATCCTAATTTTGCAAAGAGAATGATCAACAGTAAATGGTTGAAGGTTCCTAGGCCAAGTGTCACAAGATAGCCTAAAAACTCTCCTCATAGTGATTTTTTTGAAGAGGTAAACAACCTCATTATTCTTCTTAGTAGAGTACATGATTTACCTACTTCATTTTATTTTCAAGACTAGAAGTACACATACATCAAGATCATTTTGAGAGGGAAGCAACAAATCTTTCGGGGAGAAGAAATTAGCAATTCCCTCCATGAGCAATTGACCCAAGTGCATACAATGCATAAGTTTTACATGACTTCATATTTGGTCTATGTTGCAGCCTCGATGAGGAATTTTTTAGGTCGGACTACTAAAGGTGATAGAAAGGTTACACAAGTTTTCAAATATTTCCTATAGATCACCCTCAAGGGAAGTATCAAACGCTTTAGAAGGGTAAATGATACTTTCTTTAGACCACTCATGTGTGCCTTTGACCCTGAACTGGAGAACAAAAGGGTATTTGATGAAGCGTGGAAGATTGTAAACAAATATGGATGCATATATCTATAGTTTCCAAAATTTACCTATTTGAGAGTAGGATGCTTTGCTAGCTATCTCTATATGGTTCCAAGTTATCCTAGAGATAAAATTGTTCTAATGGAGCCATGCAAGTAGATTACTGTGGTTCATAATAAACAAATGGAAGCTCATAAGTCAAGATTCAAATTTTCATTGGCAATTGGAAGGTATCTATTTAGACTTCGCATAAGGCCAAGGTGGTGCAATCAGAGATGCAACAAGTGACAATAAAATTATACAAGGCAAGACCTGACTTTGATTATAAAGGCACGAAGTCTTGAATCAAAATGGTATTCTCTCATGTACATCAGGTCAAAGACATTTGGGTTGACATTAGGACAAAATGAGAGATTAGGAGGATGGATTATTTCAGATTGACTTTGGATCATATAAGGGAGTTGGATCTTGTTGATATTTCAGAGAACATGGAGGATGAAGATACTATTTTGGATCCTGAATATGAAAGAAAGAATATTGCAACTTCTCTTCCTTTAATCTAGTGGTCTTAGAAAGAAGTAATATCAATCTGAGAAAGGTTTCAACCAATCTTTGCCAATACAAATGTTTGGTTGGATGAAAGAGATATACAATTAAAACCTTTCTTCACAAGATCGGAAGATGAGTCTGAAGTACAAGCAAGTAAAAAATCAAAGATAAGGACCAAAAATAGAAATGATGCTCCAAGCTCTAGTAGATCTTCAAAGCCTAAGATCAAATTTTTGGTCAAAGGTGGCAAGAAGAAGACTGAGAAATCTATAAAGGAATCGTCCCTAGAGGCCCAAGAGGAGCATGTGCAAGAAGAGGAACATGTGCAAGAAGAGGGGCAAATTAAAGAAGAGGAATATGAAGAAATAGAGATTTCTCCTCATGAGAATATTCCTGAGGAAACACCTATCACCTCGTCCCCCATTGCCAATGTTGTTCCTATTCCTGCTCCTCCTATGACCACATTTGTGTCTAATGTTCTTGTTAATCCTCCTCCCTCTGTAACAAGTGTTGTGGTACCTATTGTTTAATTCATTATGTACATTCTTCTCTCATCTTAGGGTTGCCATTTGAAAGCCCAAAACAAGGGCTAGACAATGTGACTAGTTCTCCTGTGTCATTGCCAAGTTTGTCATCACCATCTTTTGATCTCATGCCACATTTTGATTTGGAGAAATTTTTGCATGATTATGTGCAAGTCTCTAGAGCTGAAATTCCTAACACATCTCCCATTGTGACTACCACATTTGTGGATACAACTACTACAACAACCTGAGAAGAGTTCATCACTGCCACCATGGTTGTCTTCACAAGCACCAAAGAGAAGGAAAGAAGCCATCTCTCCTAATGAATTAAACTTTGCACAGCTTGCGACTGCCAAGACTAGATCCAAAAAGAAAGCAAAGAATCTTTCTAGGATGCTTTTTGATAAAGAAGGTAATAAGTATGTAGAGATAGCTCAACCTCCCTCTAAAAAAACTTATGAGGAAGTAGATCTTGTAGAATATTTTATCACAAGGGTTGAGTTGGGTAAGGTGACTCATTATAGTGCAAAGGTGGATGTTCAATCAACCTTAGATTCTCTCATTGAGAAATTTGATAAGGAAAAGAAGATGAAAGATCACAAGAAGGCTAAGACAAAGCAACTCATAGTTGTGCAATAGAAGATAACCCAATCTTTTGAATTCATCGAACCTAAGGCCATTGTAGTTAGCACTGAGAATCCCATCATTCAAAAGGTGGAAAAGGTACATGGTAGAGGTAGAGTGGGTGGTGAATATCTTGACCGCTTGGTCGCATTGGGCACATAAATGCTAGGGTCGACTATGGGGAAACTAGAAAAAATAGAAGGAATAAGAGCAAAATTGGATGACATTGTGAATGTTTTCTCTCAAGAGAAAGAGTATATGGAAAATAAAGTACAGTCTTGGATCAAAATGAGGAAATTCAAAATAGATAAACTGGAGGAATTTGGGATCATTCCCAACCGAGATATGTATGTGGAAATTGAAGAATCTTTGATTCACAAAGACACTATTCTCGCTAACTTGCTTAATGATCTACAATTTGCATGGGAACTTGGTGAAGAACATGACTTGCAGTTGATTAAGAAAATTGAAGAAATTTCATGTTAGTTGCAAGATGATAATCGGAAGCTACCTCCCTTAGATAATGTGATTCAACAGTTTATCAACATGATTTAGGAGTTTGAAGACCAAGCGTTTTCAATACCATTAATGGATCGAATCTTTGATCTTCAGTTAACTTTGGATAATTTGAAACAATATCTTGGGCGACATGAAAAAGCCTACAACACTATTAGAGATTCAATATCAAGAGCTCATGGTATCATAAGAAAAAACTTAGGTGCCAAATAATGAAGTATAATTGATCCTCAAGAACATGATGATTTCTTAATGCAGAATGTTGGAGAAGGTTGACCATGCCTTAGTTTAGTTTTCAAGTTTTTAGTATTTACAAGTTTTTGTAGTTAGTCAAAGACAATTTACATGTTATTTGTCATTTATAAAATTGTAAATACATGTAACAACAACGAAGCCCCCCAATAATTTTGGACTCCAATGTTGAATAAGTCAAAGTATTTAGACTTTTCCTAAATTAGGTCTTTAGCTCTCATCTATAAATACGAGGGAGCTCATTTGTATTTTTTACCTTTAATCTTTTGCAACGAAGTACTACTGAAATTATTTCTCAACTTTGAGACTTTTAGTTCAAATTGAAAATACAAATTTATTAATGAAAAGAAGGCAAGTTTTGATATCAGAATTTGTGTTGAATCAAGATTGTTAGAATAAGAGTGTTCTTATGTCATTTTTGCTTGATCTTTCTTATTGTTAATGGAATAAGAGGTGTTTCTCTATTATGGTTGAAAGGGCTTTCAAGATAATCTTTATAAACTTTGTGTTATATTGATCTCTTAGAATTTTGTGTGTGTTGAAAGCATTTGTTGGTGAAGAATTATCAAGACTTTGAGCTTGTAATTATTCATTTTGTGAATCATTGGTATGGGTGATCCCACAATAGTGGTTTACAATTTTTGGCCAAATTGGACACTGAAATTATTATTTTTAACTAAATCTTCACATTTGGGCACCTATAGCGGCTAAACTGTGAGGAATTTGAAGATGATGCAAACTAGAATCTCGTCACATTTTATCGGTAGATTCTAAAAAATATTTTTTTCAAAATTTTTGGAATCAAATTGTATTTCTTTTTCCATCTCCCATGAAAACTAGTTTTTTTCCAGAAAACAATATTTTTAAAAAGTGACGCACACCGTATAATGCATAACTTCTTTTCCATGAAGGATAAAATTTTAATTCTTTTGAATTTAGATTTGTAACTCTGATATCTAGTGCTTCCACTTGGTTAGATAGTTTTTATTGAATTTTTTTCCTTAATCAAGTTTCAAGTCAAACCAATTACAATTCAAACATAGCCGACTCAGATAACACGTAACTTTTTGTATATATTGAAATTCATTTTATTTTTTTGGATCAAGGACTTCAATATCTAGTGTACTCTATTTTTCTTTTTCTTTTTGATAACTGCCATTTTTCCACATGTGCATAATAGGACCTTCATTTTTGATGAAAACCTATGTTTAATAAAACTAAAAACAAATAATAACCAAAACATATTAAAATTATATTGCTGGATAGCTCGCTCCAAGGACTACCCGATTCTAATTGGGTTTGTGAAGATTTCTCCATTTTCATCCTCAACCTAAGTTCAAGTGCCAAAATTTAGGTTTTTTTTGTGTCTCGGGGGGGATGAGGGATAAGGGGGGTTTGAGAGAACCCCCTTGCTATGCATTTTTTTTGGTTTTTTGGCAGTCAAAATTTAAAGGGGTTCAATAGAACCCTAATTCGAGCGAACCTCTAATGGGTTCGCTCGAACCTATAGGTTCTTACGAACAGCCAAAATCATTTTTTTTTGTTTTGGGGTCATTTTTTGTGAGTTTTCCTTCCTCACTTGAATTGTAAACCACTATTGTGGCTTCACCCATATTGGTAGTTGATAGACTTTGTGCTACAACTAGTGATATGATTACTTTTGGAATTACCTTGGAATCATCGTGGGAAAGCAATTGAAGACTTTGTGTTTTAGCAGGTTTTTCTTGTTGGGAATAGGATGCCATTTAATTGCAATCCTAAACATATTTCATGTATCTCCTAAGTCCTTGGAAAGTGTTCCCCAACACTAGGATTAGAAAGAGATTAAATTCAAATGAAATGAACATGTAAATTGACATTTGTGATTATTCCTAAATGATAGGAACATGTGGGGACATCCAAGAAGAGCTCCTACAAGGTAGGAGCACATGGGGCACCCACATGGAAGGTGGAACCCACCTTGCTTAAGTTAACTGTTTGGAGGATTGATAACACTCCAGTAATGCATGTTTTGATCCTACAAATTAGGGATTGATATTTACTTGAGTTAAATTCAGTTCAATTCAGTTCAGTTCAGTTCAGATCAATTCAATTCAGTTTAGTTCGGTTCATATCAATTCAATTCAATTTAGTTCAGTTCAGTTCAATTTGGTTATGGTTCAGTTATCTTTAGTTGCATGTAGTTAGTTTGAGTTGAATGCTAGTTGACTTGAGTTGACTTGAGTTGCATGACTAATGACTTCAGTTGCATGATAGATAACATGTGGATACTTTCAGTTAAGTGGGGATGATCAATCATGCATAATGTTTGCATGAATTAGTGGAGAGATATGTTTCAGTTAACTAAGATTGACATGGGTCCACCTTGGGTGCCCAAGTTGGCATCTTTCAGTTAACACCTTTTGCATGAGAAGATATTTACAAGGCTCAGTCAAGTGGGCCCATTCTTGGGCACCAACTTTGAGGTGAAGCTTGCAAGATATTTTCTTGACCAAATTTCAATTAAGTGTTCAGTTTGGGGCGCCTAAATTGAGGAAGACTTTGGTTTGACTTCATA
Source organism: Sequoia sempervirens (assembly GCA_007258455.2). NCBI lineage: Eukaryota > Viridiplantae > Streptophyta > Pinopsida > Cupressales > Cupressaceae > Sequoia > Sequoia sempervirens. Next base: position 208,177,193 of record VDFB02000008.1, on the reverse strand, counting down.
TTACATTGTGGAACTCTACTTGCCCAATCTAGGCATAGATTTTTGTGAGGAGCTTTATGCTCTTGTTTTGGACAATTCTTATTGAGTTTACATGCTTAATTAATGTCTATTAATTGCAACAAGTGAATGAGAGTTCCATGAGAGTTTATTGCAAGTTGTGAAGAAGGATTGTTGAAAGCAAGGAAGCGTATCAATCAAGGATTGATACAGTATTATTGTAATCTTGTTCTAAGGTTAAATAATACAATCACTATTGATTATGGTGTATTTTTTTCATGAAAGGGTTTCTCCACATATATGTTGTGTCACTTCTATCTTCTTGTCTCATTCTTTTACAATCCTTTGTCTCTTTCTACAATTGGTAAAATTGATCTAAACAGATTAATCAAACACAAAGAATTGTGACAAAGAAAACTTAATTAGATCTACAGTCTCATAGTTTTACAAGTCTTAAGCTACAATATTACTTTCATTTTCAACATTGGGTATCAAAGCTAATGGTTGGTTAGAGTTTGGGATGCCTTTCTCTTAAAAGTTTGAAGTTTTTTTGGCTGTAGTGGGAGCTTTTACTATTGTGTTATTACATATTTGTAAAAGAAGTGTGTTACAATGAGTTCTACTTCTCATCTAGATATTGAAAGATTCAATGGATCTAGTTATGAGATGTGGAAACTGAAAATGGAGTTGTATGTAAAATTTAATACATGTATTTGGGTTGATGGTTGTAAGACCTAGTATGGCTTGCTCAATCCCTTAAAGGAAAGACCTGGTAAGAGAGTTCTCCCAAGTGGTAAGGGGGGGATTGTTGGGTTAAACTAGTTATTGGGTTAGAGTTAGTGGATTAACCTTTAGTGGTCTTTAGCACATGGTTTTGTGCTAGTTGTACTGGTCCATGGTTTTGAGCCCATGGTTTTGCATGTATGAAAGTCTATACAATGGCTTGATGACTCCATTGTAAGTGAAGTTGGTAGTTTGATGTATGCAATGGTCTATACAAGACCAGATATAGCCCAAGCAGTGGGAGTTCTAAGTAGGTTTATGCCTAACCCTGGTAAAGAACATTGGACTTATGTTAATAGGGTGTTTAGATATTTACTTGGTACTTCTAATTACTGTTTGGTTTATCATGGTGCTAATGATATTGATATTATGCACATATCATTGGACATACAGGGTTTTGTTGATTCAGATTGGGTAGGAGACCTAGATAGTCGAAGGTCGACAAGTGGCTATGTGTTTACTTTGTTTGGAGTTGTAGTTAGTTGGATGAGTAAGAGGCAGCCCACAGTTGCTTTTTCCACTATAGAAACAAAGTGCATGGCTGCTACACATACCTCTAAAGAGGCAGTTTGGTTACAGAGATTTGGGAAAGGTATTAGTTTTAATTTCAAGCAAATTAGACTTGAATGTGATAGTCAGAGTGCTACTTGTTTAGCCAAAAAACCTATGTATCATGCTCCTCCTAAGCATGTTGATGTTTAGTATCACTTTGTGTGAGAAATGGTTAAGTGGGAAGGTATTGATTGAGAAATTTGACACTTTGATCAATGCTATAGATTATCTTACGAAACCAATTCCTACGGATAAGTTCTCTTGGTGCAGGAAGGCCATTGGCCTTGAGTCATGTACTTGATTTATAATAATGATTCCTTGTTTAGAATAATTGCAATGTATAATGTCAAGTGGGAGAATGTTGGGAATAGGATGCCATTTAATTGCAATCCTAAACATATTTCATGTATCTCCTACGTCCTTGGAAAGTGTTCCCCAACACTAGGATTAGAAAGAGATTAATTTTGAATGAAATGAACATGTAAATTGACATTTGTGATTATTCCTAAATGATAGGAACATGTGGGGACGTCCAAGAAGAGCTCCTATAAGATAGGAGCACATGGGGTGCCCACATGGAAGGTGGAACCCACCTTGCTTAATTTAATTGTTTGGAGGATTGATAACACTTCAGTAATGCATGTTTTGATCCTACAAATTAGGGATTGATATTTACTTGAGTTTAGTTCAGTTCATATCAGTTCAGTTCAGTTTAGTTTAGTATCAGTTCAGTTAAGTTCAATTCAGTTATGGTTTAGTTATCTTCAGTTGCATGTAGTTAGTTTGAGTTGCATGCTAGTTGACTTGAGTTTACTTGAGTTGCATGACTAATGACTTCAGTTGCATGATAGATAATAGGTGGATACTTTCAGTTAAGTGGGGATGATCAATCGTTAATAATGTTTGCATGAATTGGTGGAGAGATAAGTTTCAGTTAACTAAGATTGACTTGGGTCCACCTTGGGTGCCCAAGTTGGCATCTTTCAGTTAACACCCTTTGCATGAGAAGATATTTACAAGGCTCAGTCAAGTGAGCCCATTCTTGGGCACCAACTTTGAGTTGAAGCTTGCAAGATATTTTCTTGACCAAAGTTCAGTTAAGTGTTCATTTTGGGGTGCCTAAATTGAGGAAGACTTTGGTTTGACTTCATATTACATTGTGGAACTCTACTTGCCCAATCTAGGTGTAGATTTTTGTGAGAATATTTATGCTCTTGTTTTGTACAACTCTTATTGAGTTTACATGCTTAATTATTGTCTATTAATTGCAGCAAGTGAATGAGAGTTCCATGAGAGTTTATTGCAAGTTGTGAAGAAGGATTGTTGAAGGCAAGGAAGCATATCAATCAAGGATTGATACAGTATTATTGTAATCTTGTTCTAAGGTTAAATAATACAAGAACTATCAATTTTGATGGAGTTTTTTCCTGAAAGGGTTTCTCCACGTATATGTTGTGTCACTTCTATCTTCTTGTCTCATTCTTTTACAATCTTCTATCTCTTTCTACAATTGGTAAAATTGCTCTAAACAGATTAATCATACACAAAGAATTGTGACAAATAAAACTTAATTAGATCTACAATCTCATAGTTTTACAAGTTTTAAGCTACAATATTACCTTCATTTTCAACATTTTAAGTTACTTTTGTTCACTGGTACTTGTGGGTATCGGCTATTATTGTTCTAACTAGTTGTATTTGAGAATACCATTGTTATAATATTTCTCTTATCCTAAAACAAGAGGATATGAGACACCCCCCATGGATAATCACAATGTATATATTTTAGTTTAGTTTCTAGTTAACTCTAGTGAGCAATAAGAAGGGAGCCTCCCCTTTCTGAGAGGAGAGATTTCTCTCATAATAACTATGGCTGAAATCACTATTTTGTAATCTATAAAGGGATTACAAAATATTCACCCAACAATTTTTTGGCAACTCTATTGGGGATATGAGCACACAACCAATGCCTCAGGCTTTCAATTGAAGTAGAAAAGTATTCTAGTGTCTTATTGTAAGTTTGTGAATATATTTTATTACTAATTTTTATTCTGGCATATAGAAGATATACTCACAGTCAAAGGGCACAAGGTCAGGTTGATCCATTTTTTGAGTTGTTCCAATGCCATAATATTATCCCTTCTCCCCTGCAAGCAAGGTCACCATTATAGCATATAGGAAGTTATCCACCTTGAAGAATCAGATCACCACTTCCAAGTGAATCTTATATTTTTGTGGGAATTTTACCTATCACACCAGTTCAAGCAACTATTGTTCAAGGCGTTATGGCTCAACCACAACCTGCTAGACGTAGGGGTAATATGTTTGACCCTTTAAATTTGGAAACCCCTTTACACAAACTTCCTCGTGTTTCTCACAAGAACATCCCCAAGTTCTATGGTGATGGTAAGCAACATCTTGATGAACATATTGTTGCCTTTTACAATGTATGTGGTGTTCTTGGCATTAAGCATGAGGATGTTTCCATAAGGTTGTTTGTTGACACCTTACAAGGAGTAGCTGCGGAATGGTTTACACTCTTGTTCCTGGTATAGTTACCAATTGGGCTACTCTTCATACTAAATTTGAAAAATGTTTCAAGCTTGCAAAAGATGCACATGCCTTGTTAGCACAACTTACAACTATGAGAAAAGAAGAACATGAACCCATGAATGAGTTTGTAGCCAAATTCAATAAGTTGGTAACAAGTATTCCTATTGAGGCTAAGCTAACAACTCATAACCTCAAATGTTTCTTCATTAATACACAACTATCAAAGGTAAGCTTCTTGTTGTGGAGGGAAATTTCAGTTGATCTTGAAGTAGCACAACAATTGGCTACTAGCTTCGAAGATGATTTGATTCTTGTTGGTAAGATAAGAAAAGAAACAAATAGAAATAAAGGGAAAGCATCTTCATCTTCATCAACCAATACAAGTACTAATCCTATGATGAAAAAACTAGCAAATGAATTGCTAGATTTGAAGAAACAGGTTTCTCAAGGTTCATCTAATCCTCCATACAAGAATGTTCCAAGTAAAACCTTTTCAAATTCTTCCAACTATTCCAGAAATAGAAATCAAAACAGACTTCTTGCATTGTAAGGAAGACTTTCTCTTGAGGCTACTCCAACCAATGCAATCATGGGATATTATGAAGCTAAGCAAGATGATTATGCACAACAATAATATCCTACTGATGAAAATGTCAATGAATTCTAGGAGGAGGAAACAGATTCGACTGGCGACTCAAACATTAGCTACCTACATGTTGAGAATGAGTCAAATGAAGAGGATTTGGTGATTGATTCTTATGTTGTGTTTACACACTTGCAACAAAATCAACTTGATCAACCTCAAGATGATGCGACGAAAGTAAAGGATAGTACACAACCACGAATGACTATTGTTAAAAGAGGAACTCCTTTGCCAGTACAACCCAAAGATACAATAGCCAATAAGCAAGTAAGTACCTCTCATACTCATGTGGCTCCCTCAACACCAAAGGCCAATATTCAGGTTCCAAAGACCAATGTTCCATTCTCAAAACCTATCAATGAAATTACCCCATCCTCTTTGACCAGATAATTTCAAGCCTTTGACATAATTGATCATGCGAAGAGGACAAAGATACAAATGTCTGAAGCCAAATATCTAAAAGTTAATCCTAATTAATTTGATAGACTAGTTGAATTTTTTAAAGATAAGAAAAATCATCCTAGTAGAGACTCATCTTCAAATATTCTTGTTGTTCCAAAATCTAAGTTTCCATAGAGTAACTTAGTTTCCATTCCTTCATCCTTTTCTGGAAGAATAGACCCATTCTACATTTCTTTGCTTGTTAACAGTTTCAAGTTAAGTAACTGTGTAATAGATTCGAGTGCATCTAATAATGTCATGCCCGCCAAGGTAGCTATTGCTTTGTGATTGAATCTGACAAAAACTTTTGGTCGTTGCTTCTCTATGGAGAATAAACAAGTACCTTTGATCAGACAAATCAAGGATGCACAATTTGCATTTGTTGCATTCCCAAAGAAGAAAATCAAGATGATGGTCTTGGTTGTTGATGTTCCAGCTTCTTATGGTATTTTATTTGGATGAAACTTCTGTAAGGACGTTGGAGGAGAACTCAATATGGATATATTTGAGGCTAGGATACCTGTAAAGGGTGTAATGCAAAAGTTGCTTCATGAAAGGGAATTTAAGTTTTCAGTGACTAAGTCAAATGACTCGAGAGCTCAAATTTTGTTTGAAACTTTGGGTATGGGGACTTGTTATTTGTAGATTGATGAAGATGTTGAGTCTTCATCTAGAAATACAAAACAAGAGTCTAAATGTAATGTCTCATCTTCACTAGAAAATGAATTGTCTTCAGATGATTTGTCTCTTTCAAATGGTGAAATTTCATTTGATGATGAAGTTACTGATTTTCAAACTAATACTCTTGGTGATCCAAATGATGTTTGGACAATTGAGTTTGATGGTAGTTATTCTTCCACAGGTTCTGGAGCAGGAATTGTTTTAATTTCTCAAGGAAAGTTCATTCCTTTTTCTTTTAAACTTCAGTTTGACAACACTAACAATACTACAAAGTATGAAGCATTGTTGTTGGGAATGGAAGTTACATGAAGGAAAGGGATAAGGAATTTACATGTTCAAGGTGATGTTGAATTAGTCATTTTCCAAGTGATAAACTTGTATCAAACAAAGAATGAATGACTAAGGCATTACCATAACTTAGTTTGGAACGATATAGAGGAGTTTGAAGCTTTTAATATTTTTGTTGTCCCAAGAAAGTACAATGACAGGGCTGATTTGTTGGTTGTTTCAGCTACTCTCTTGATTCCACATAAATATTTTCATGGTTCTACCTACACCATTGAGCTTTTTTTTCATCCAAGTGTTTTAGACAATTCAGACAATTGGAAAATTTTCAACAATGATCACCAGATCATGGAATTTATAAAGAAGGTAGAAAATTTTGATGAATTGTACTTTGAAGGTAGTGATTCTTCACCTTGAGAATCTATTTCTAAAATTGATCCAATTATTGGTGAAGAGTTTTTGCAGCTTAGAGGGAATAAGATTCCTAAGGGGTTGGTCTCCCTAGAAAGACTTTTTGACAAACATGACCATTATGTCAAAAAGCAACAACAATCCAACTCTAAATCATCTAATGAAGTTGAGAAAATCAACTTGGGAACCAAAAAGGATCCTAAAATGGTGAACATCATAAAGTGTTGTACTCCTAAGGAGAAAGGCCAATTTGTTGAATTGTTATGGCAATACATTGATGTACTTGCATATTCATATGAAGAATTGAAGTCTTTTCACCCAAAATAAGTTCAACATGAGATTCCATTGAAGGTGGGAGCATTGCCTTATAAATAGAAGCAGAGGCAATACAATCCTAAGATTTCCAGAACCATTCTTTTAGAAATCCAAAAGATGTTGAATGCCAGGATTATATTTTTTATCTACCATTCAATGTGGATAGCCAATATCGTTCCAGTTCATAAGAAGAATGGGGAAATTCATATATGTGTGGATTTTAAGAATTTAAATCATTTATTGTTGAAAGACAGTTATTTTTTACCAGTGATGGATCAAGTCTTGCAAATGATAACTAGATCTAAGATGCTTTCTATGTTAGATGGTTTTTCAAGTTACAACCAAGTGGAGGTCAACCCAAATGATCAAGATAAGACCACTTTCACCACACCATGGAGTAATTTTTCCTACCACATAATGTTGTATGGTCTCATTAATGTTGATGCTATGTTTCAATGAGTAATGGACGTAGCTTTCTATGATGTCATGGGTAAGTTCATTGTATTTTATCTTGATGATCTAACAATCTTTTCCAAAAAAATTCAAGAGCATTTCAATCATTTGAGACAAGTCTCGGAGAGATGACGACGACATGGAATTTCTTTGAATCAAAGTCAACTACTTGGTCACACCATTTCTAAGGAGGGTATCAAAATTGATCCTGAACGGGTCAAAGCAATTCAAGCTCTTACTCTGCCAGTATGTAAGAAAGCAGTCCAGTCTTTCTTGGGTAAGGTCAATTTCCTACGAAGGTTTATCCCTAACTTCATGAAGAAGACATATCATAATATGAATATGATGAAGGGAAATGCTACCTTTCATTGGTCTACAAAAAGCAAAGTTGCATTCAATGATATTAAAGAAGCTATTGTGCATGCATTAGTGTTAGTCTACCCAAATTACACTAAGGAGTTCATTATGTATAGTTATTCTTCTAAGCATACACTTTCAACCATTTTGGTGTAGAAGAATAGTGAGGGGTTTGAGTCCCCTATTGCATTCTTGAGTTGTCCATTAAAAGCTCACGAATTGAAATATTCGCAAATGGAAAAACATGCATTCGTTGTGGTTAAGGTAGTGAAGCATTTTTTATTCTACATACTTAACGGTCATGTCACTACACTAGTGCTTGATTCTACTATCAAGTCCATCTCGACACAACAAGAGTTTGGTACAAAAAGAGGTAATTGGATTGCCAAAATTCAAGAGTATGACATGGACATAAAGCCCACCAAGTTGGTGTGTGGTAAAGGTTTGTGCCAACTTATTGTCAACAACAATCTTGATCAAGTTTTCGATCCTAAGGAGGTGAGTTCTAAAGTTATGCCAACTATTTTATTTGTTAGTACAACTAATGAATGGTATTCAAATATCACTTACTTTCTAACATATGGAGAATGTCCAGAGTATTTGCTACATAAGGAGAAAAGAACACTCAAGATTAATAAAACAAATTTTGTCTTATGGGATAATGGTTTATACAAAAGGAGCTCGGATGGAACTTTTCTACATTGTGTTGAAAAAGCAAGATACTAGAATCTTTCCATAACTTTGGCATGTGGTGGGAATTTTTCTACACCGATTATAGCTCACAAAATTTTGTGAGCTAAGTACTATTGTCCTACCTTATTTCAAGATGCGTACAATTGGGTGTGCAAATGCAAACTATGTCAGCAGTTCATAGGAAAGCCTAAGTTGGTTGCTCTTCCACTCAAACCAATTGTCATTGAAGAGCCTTTTCAACAATGGGGCATTAACTTCATTAGTGTTGTAAATCCACCTTCAAGTGTGGGACATGTTTATGTTCTCACAACAACTAATTACTTCACCAAGTGGGTGGAGGTTATACTAGTGAAACATGCTATTTCAGAGGTAGTTTATAGTTTCTTGAAGGAGAATATCATTTCCAGGTTTTGTGTGCCAAAAAAAACTGTAACAGATAATGATACTACATTTTCGTCAAGTGAGATTACCGAGTTTTGTTTTGAACATGGAATCATATTGTTGCATTCATCAAATTATTACTCTCAAGGTAATGGTTAGGTAGAATCCAACAACAAGAACCTGGTTACTATCATTTGCAAGTTGGTTGACGAGAATCAACGGTTATGGCATAAGGCATTGTATTATGCTTTGTGGGCTGAAAAAATTACCCCCAAGTGGGCGATAGGCATGTCACCATTCCAACTCCTATATAGGTTGAATGCAGAGATTTTGATCATGTTGGAATTACCCACCCTCAAGTTGGTTATGGCCATTGAGGATGAGACTTTTGACAATTCAACCAATAAACGTATTATGTATCTCTCTGAATTGGAGGAGAGGCATGTTCAAGTGGTGAACTATATTATGAAACACCAAGAACAGGTAAAGAATCTTTTTGAAAAGAAAGCAAAGTCTTGATATTTTAAAGTTGGAGATCTAATTCTCTTGTGGGACAAGAGAAGAGAACCAAAAGGCATGCATGGGAAATTTGATTCACTGTGGAGAGGACCGTTCAAGATTCACCAACTCAGTAGTGAAAACAGTTTTCTTCTTGCATACGAAGATGGTACTCTATTTTTCCCCGACCTTGCAAGTTACATATGTTTTACTTGTAAAATCATCAAATTTTCTCGACCTTACAAATAGTCAAATCAATTTGTAAGCGTGCCAAACTTCCCCGCTCCTGCAATCTCAATTTTTGCACAAGTGTCATAAATGCATTTTAATGTTTTCGGTTATTGAGTTCAAATTAATCTTTTGAACTTATTTGGACTCCTTTCTTTTCATTTCTTTTGGCTATTTGTTATTTGTCTTCCTATGCAAGCTCATCCAGTTGTGTGGATTGTTATAGTGGGAGTTTTAAAGCAAATTTTTCATTCTTCTTATTAGGGTTTCCATCACACTTCTTTGGGTATGTTGTCTTTTTCTTTTTACTTTGTGTATAGGATTTTTGGCTTTAAACTCATTTTATTGTATTTTAATGGTTTATTTAGTTTAAATTCCTTTTTATAATCATTTTTCTATGCTTTCTTCGTGTATACCCGCAACCCTTAGGTTTTCCCTGCTTCCATTTCCACTTTGTTGTTTGTTTCATCCTTAACTCAGTCTTTTTTTCATTTAACAAAGTCTCTGCAAGATTATATGTTCTTTTTTTCATTTAACAAAGTCTCTGCAAGATTATATGTTCTTTTTTTTATTTAACAGAGTATCTGCAAGATTATATGTTCTTATTATTCCTTTGAAACGGTGTTTGAACCCCGTGTTGTGTGGAGTTTCAATGTTTGATAACCTTCATGTGTGGGGGCGAGGGTTTTCCGCGCCTCTACACATGTTAAACTAATGATATCCTTTGCCATGTCGGTGATTTTCATCAACTATCTGATAGCCAAGATTGTTATTTTTCATGTATAATCAGGTTAAAACCCCGACCAAACAAAAGAATAAACTTATGATCATTTTGTATGATCAACGAATTTAGCCAATGATACAAAATGAAAGAGAAAACATTACCTCTTTTGCATGGGTTGGAAAATTTCCCCGACCCTGCAAAGGGTTATACCTTTACTTTGAACATGTGCGGTTTTAACTCGCCCACGTAGAAAGCAAACTCAAAGTTCTTTGTAAGGTTGGGGTTTTTCCCCAACCTTATAAAGACTTAATTGTGTGATTGTGTAGGTGTGGAAATAACCCGTTTGTTCAAAGTTTAACATTTATGGAACTTGCATCATTGAAATTTTTTGTCGAATGTGCAAGTAAACAATTTGAACTTCCCATATTTTTAGGGTTGGGGTTTTCCCCCAACCCGACAAATAAAACCAAAGGTTACTTGTAGAATCATAAAATTTAACAATTTGACAAAACAAATTAAAATGTCCTTTGCAATTTTGTTGCTTTTTGACGACTTAGCAAAGTGTGTTCTTCCCAATTGTAGGGTTGGGGTTTTTCCCTGACCCAACAACTAAAACAATGTTCTTTTGCAATGTTGTTGATTTTTCATGACTTTGCAAAAAATGAAAATCTTCCCAAATTTGCAAAATCGATTTTTTTTCCCCAAATTAAAAAAAAAATGAAATTCTTCCCAAAATGTAATGTCGATAATTTTGACAACATTACAAATTTTCGCAACAACATTTCCACATGAAATATCATAATTTTCCATCACATATACCTATTTTCAACAAAAATTTCCTATCACTGGAAATCTTTCCGCTTTACCAAGCTAATCCTTTGTGCTTCGTTTTCTGCATTTACCACACTCAAACCCCAGTTTTCACATACCCACTCTATTATCAATCCTCGCTGCTATTTCCTAAATGCAAAAAAAAATCTTAACATTTGCAATATGTTAATCTTGTCCTACAGTTTCTTTGTACATGCTTCTCAAGATCTTCCATTTGTATTTCTGCAAGTCCATTTTTTCGCCGATGTCAAATCCGTCTCCTTCCAAGAGGAAAATAATGAAGTACAAATACTAAGATATGCTTCCTCCTATAGTAGTTTCATTAAATGTGGATGAAATCAAAGATACAGAGATTGGTCATGTGGACATGGGCGAGTTTGTTGAGAGAACTGAGAAACAACCTATAACCATTGGGATGAAGTCAATAATTCACAACAACATACACCTTGTGGCTTCTTTTCCAGTAGCTGCTCCAAATCCTAAGTGTGTGCTACAAGTTACCTCTCACTATAACAAGGATGACAGGAAATTCAAGGATTCAAATGAAAATGTGGTAATGGAGTTAGATGCAAATTTCTTTGATAAAGTTTTCATGTGCCCAGGCGCTAATTCATATGTGGAGATTTCTAAGGAATCCGCACAGGAAAAATATGATAAGGATCCTTATTTTGCAAAGAGAATGATCAACAGTAAATGGTTGAACGCTCCTAGGCTAGGTGTCACAAGATCGCCTAAAAAATCTCCTCCTTCTTAGTAGAGTACATTATTTACCTACTTCATTTTATTTTGAGGACTCGATGTACACATCAAGATCATTCTAAAAGGGAAGCAACAAATATTTTGGGGAGAGGAAATTAACAATGCCCTCCATGAGCAATTGACCCAAGTGCATACAACGCATAAGTTTCACATGACTTCATATTTGGTCTATGTTGCAGCCTCCACGAGGAATTTTCAGGTTTGACTACTAAAGGTGATAGAAAGGTTACACAAGTTTTCAAATATTTCTCGCAGATCACCCTCAAGGGAAGTATCAAACACTTTAGAAGGGTAAATGATGCTTTCTTTAGACCACTCATGTGTTTCTTTGACCCTAAACTGGAGAACAAAAGGGTATATGATGAAGCATGGAAGATTGTAAACAAATATGGATGCATGTATCTATAGTTTCCAAATTTTACCTATTTGAGAGTAGGATGCTTTACTAGCTATTCGTATATGCTTCCACATTATCCTAGTGATAAAATTGTTCTAATGGAGTTATGCAGGAAAATTATTGTGGTTTATAATAAACAAATGGAAGCTCATAAGCCAGGATTCAAATTTCCATTGACAATTGGAAGGTATTATATTCAGACTTCACATAAGGCCAAGTTGGTGGAATAAGAGATGTAGCAAGTGACAATAAAATTGTATAAGGCAAGACCTAAATTTGATTACAGAGGCATGAAGTCTCAAATCAAAATGGCATTCTCTCATGTACATCGGGTTGAAGACATTTCAACTAACATTAGTCCACATATCAAGAGATCAGGAGGATGGATTATTGCATATTGACTTTGGATCAAATAAGGGAGTTGGATCTTGTTGATATCCCAGAGGACATAGAGCATGAAGATACTATTTTGGATCCTGAATATGAAAGAAATAATATTGCAGCTCTCCTCTTCCTTCAATCTAGTGGTCTCAGAAAGAAGTAATATCAATCTGAAAAAGGTTTTAACCAATCTTTCCCAATACAAATGTTTGGTTGGATGAAAGAGATATAAAATTAAAACCTTTCTTCATGGGATCAGAAGATGAGTCTAAAGTACAAACATGTAAGAAATCAGAGCTAAGGACCAAAAACAAAAATGATGCTCCAACCTCCAACAGATCTTCAAAGCCTAAGATCAAATTTGTCGTCAAATGTGGCAAGAAGATAGAGAAATCTGTAGAGGAACCATCCCTAGAGGCCCAAGAGTAGCATGTGCAAGAAGATGGGTAGACTAATGAAGATGATTATGAAGAAATAAAGATGTCTCCTCATGAGAGTATTCCTAAAAAACCACCTATCACCTCGTCCCCCATATCCAATGTTGTGTTTATTCCTTCTCCTTCGATGACCACATTTGCATCTAATGTTCTTGTTAATCCTCCTTCCTCGGTAACAAGTTGTGGTACTTGTTTTAATTAATTTTGTACATTCTTCTCCCATCTCAGGGCTTTCATTCGAAAGCCCAAAACAAGGATTAGACAATGTGACTAGTTCTCCTATGTTATTGCCAAGTTTTTCATCACCATCTTTTGATCTCATGTCACATTTTTATTTGGAGAAATTTTTGAATGATTTTGTGCAAGTCTCTAAAGCTGAAATTCCTAAGCTTATTTTAATTAACACATCTCCCACTGTGACTACCACCTTTGTGGATACAACTACTACATCCCATTTGATGGCTACACAACCTAAGAAGAGTTCACCACTGCCACCATGGTTGTCTTCACAAGCACCAAAGAGAAGGAAATAATTCATCTATCCTCATGAATTCAATTTTGCATGACTTGTGACTACTAAGACTAGAACCAAAAAGAAAGGAAATACTCTTTCTAGGATTTTTTTTGATAAAGAAGGTAATAAGTATGCAAAGATAGCTCAACCTCCCTCTAACAAAACTTATGAGAAAGTATATCTTGCAGAATATTCTATCACAAGGGTTGAGTTGGGTAATGTGACTCATGATAGTGCAAAGGCAGATGTTCAATCAACCTTAGATTCTCTCATCAAGAAATTTGATAAGGAAAAGAAGATGAAAGATCATTACAAGGCTAAGACAAAGCAACTCACAACTGTTCTACAAAAGATAACCCAATCTTCTAAATTCATCGAACGTGAGGCCATTGCAATTGGCACTAAGAACCCCATTGTTCAAAAGGTGGAAAAGGTACATGCTAGAGGTATAGTGGTTGGTGAGTATCTTGATCACTTGGTCTCATTGGTTACAAAAATGCTAGGGTCGACTATGGAAAAACTAGGAAAAATGGTAGGAATAAGAGAAAAAATGGATGACATTGTGAATGCTTTCTCTTAAGAGAAATATGATATGGAAAATAAGGTACAGTCTTGGATCAAAATGAGGAAACTCAAAATAGATAAAATGGAGAAATTTGGGATCATTCCCAACTAGTATATGTATGTGGAAATTGAAGAGTCTTTGATTCACAAAGACATTGTTCTCACCAACTTGCTTAATGATCTACAACCTACACAAGAAATTGGTGAAGAAAATGACTTGCAGCTAATTAATAAAATTGAAGAAATTCCAGGATGATAATCAGAAGCTACTTCCCTAGATAATGTAGTTCAATAGTTTATCAACATGATTCAAAAGGAGTTTGAAGACTAGGCATTTTTAATACCACTAATGGATCAAATCTTTGATCTTCAGTCAACTTTAGATAATATGAAACAATATCTTGGGTGACATGAAAAAGCCTACAACACTGTTAGAGATTTAGTATCAAGAGCTCGTGGTATCATCAAAAATACTTTGGTACCAGATAATGAAGTATGAGCGATCCTGAAGAAACACGATGGTTTCTTAATGCAGAATGTTGAAGGTTGACGATGTCTTAGTTTAGTTTTCAAGTTTTTAGTATTTACAAGTTTTTGTAGTTAGTTGAAAAGACAATTTACATGCCATTTTTCATTTGTAAAATTGTAAATACACGTAACAACAAAGAAGACCCCCAATAATTTTGGACTCCAATGTTGAATAAGTCAAAGTAGTTGGACTTTTCCTAAATTAGGTCTTTAGATCTCATCTATAAATATGAGAGAGCTCATTTGTAATTTTTACCTTTAATCTTTTGCAACGAAGTATTACTGAAATAATTTCTCAACTTTGAGACTTTGAGTTCAAATTGAAAATACAAATATATTAATGAAAAGAAGGCAAATTTTGATATTAGACTTTGTGTTGAATCAAGATTGTTAGAGTAAGAGTGTTCTTATGTCTCTTTTGCTCAATCTTTCTTATTGTCAATGGAATAAGTGGTGTTTCTCTATTATGGTTGGAAGGGATTTCAAGATAATCTTTATAAACTTTATGTTATATTGATCTCTTGGAATTGTGTGTCTGTTGGTGAAGAATTATCAAGATTTGAGCTTGTAATTATTCATTTCATGAATCATTAGTATTGGTAGTTGATAGACTTTGTGAAACAACTAGTGATACAGTTACTTCTAGAATTATATTGGAATCATCGTGGGAAATCAATTGAAGACTTTGTGTTTCAACGAGATTTCTAAGTTACTTTTGTTCACTAGTACTTGTGGGTATCAACTATTATTTCTCTAACTAGTTGTATTTGAGAATACCATTGTTATTATGTTTCTCTTATCCCGAAACAAGATGATATGTTAATGGAGACACCCTATGGATAATCACAATGTATATGTTTTAGTTTACTTTCTAGTTAATTGTAGTGAGCATTAAGAAGGGAGCCTCCCCTTTCTAAGAGGAGAGATTTATCTCATAATAACTGTGGCTGAAATCACTATTTCGTAATCTATAAAGGGATTAAAAAATATTCACCCAACAAGTGATTAGTGTTATCATCCATTTACATTATCAAAGAACATTGATCATGATACCAATTGATATGAAACTAATGAGTTGATTCAAATTTGTTTAGATAGTTGGACTATTAGGGTCATGTCTATAATTTGTAGTTGTTTAAGTGCACAATTGATGAAGAAGTCAACAACTGTTACTAAAGTTTACTCTTACTATAAAAGATTTCATTTACTATATAATTCAATAGTTAATAACAAAGTTGATAGTTGTTACAAAAGTGGGCCTTTACTAACAAAATTTTCTTTGTCTACAAACATGACAATAATTGCAAATAAGGTTATTAGTGGTTGTAGAAGTCACAAATATTTTGAATTATATCAATATGTTGTTGAAGTTATGGGTAGTTCTCAATGAAATGTGTGTGGGGGTATGAAGTGGTCGTGATGTTAAATTATGATGGTTTGGCAATGCATGCAATTTAGGCCTTTAGTGATCATTGACATGGATGAGGCTAATTTATTAGCTTATACACATGAAAATGATAGGTGGTGTTGGTGATTCAAGTTGTAGGTCCCAAATTCCTAAAGCCAAGCCATTATTTGTCCAACAAGGTGAGTAAGACCTCTAACTTATGATCAAGTAGGGCAACACTAGACCTTCAACTTAAGGCTTAGGTAGACCTGTGGGGCTTCCTTAGAGGTATCCTAAATAGGATTAAACATGAATGAAGATAGACAAGTGGATAATCTATGCAATATTACCTAGAATACACTTGACCCAATAACTTATCACTAGGCCAAGAACTAACCTACTACTATAACCTCTATTAAGCTGATAAAAAATGCATGAGAACATGACGTGTGTATGTATAAAATAACTTTCTATGGTGATAACTAATATGGATTATGTCCCCCCATTAATGGGGCTCTAGGGTTCATCCTGCAGGGGCCAAAAGGGAGGGTGTGGTATGGACGGTGCCTGAGGAAGGATGGGTAAAGGTGAATTTTGATGGGGTTGCAAGAGGAAATCCAGTCGAATGTGGGGCAGGATGTGTCATCAAAGATCACAATGGGGATAGAATTTGGGAGAAACCAACATATTTGGGGGTCGACACAAATAATGAAGTGGAGTTCCAAACTACTTTGATTGGGCTTCATTGTGCTAATTTTTTTTTTTTACATAGAGTCCACTTGGAGGGAGACTCTTTGATCACAATTAATGTAATCATGTTGGGGTGGACCCCAAACTATTCGAAGATGGATATCACCCATATTCAAAATCCTAGGTGAATTGGAGGCCTTCAAAGTAACTCATATATATCAGGAAGGCAATAAGGTGGTCGATGAGTTGGCCAAAAGGGCCTCGTTGGCTGAGCCCTTAACTCCACATCATAAAATATGGTTGGTGATAGGCTCTAGTAGGTTTGCAAGTTGTGGATAGTAGAAGTGACACTGATTTGACTAGGGAGTCTCGTGAGTTTCGTGCAAATGATGGTGGCAAGGTTGGTTGTCCCTCATCACAATAAATTATTTCCTTGGCTTTTCACCATGCATCTCTTTGGTTTTGTGATCGTGGTAGTGGTTGTGCAAGGCGAAATGGACACTTCAATCAGGCTTGAGAGTTTGGTGTGACAAATGTCCTTTATAGGGGAGATTATAGAGAAGAGGTTGGGCATCATCTTTAAATCCAAGCATGGGTTGATTCTGGATAACTTCAGGATGGTGCTTGGAGGGGAGTTCCTTCGAATATTTCATAGGCATAGGGTGAATTCAAATATCTCTACAATGTTCTTGGTGTTAGTTCTAGAGGCAGGGGAGACAAAGGAAATAGCTCGACTCCTTTGTAAGAAGCTAGCATGGGTAAAATTTTTGGTTGGTCTTGATGATGTCTTGGAGATTTTTGAGGTTGGCAGGGGTGCATCACTTCCAAATGACTATTATCTACTACACTGGCATGGGAAGCCCCCTGAGAGATATCCATTGATATTCTCAAATGACCCAACTTCCATGCCCAAGTTTCATGTGACAGCGAGGAGAAGCATCCAGTTCTTGAAGAAAATTTTGGGTGTGGTGTTAGATGAGGGTGCAGGTTGGTTGCAGGCCTACATTAAGGTTGAAGGGTTGGTCAAGGTAGACGAGATAACTAATTGGCGAAGGGTGTCGACAAGGGAAAGGCTAGAGCTAAAGGACAGTGCGGTGGTGAGCAATGGCGACACCCTTGAACAAGGGTAATTCAGCCTCTCTATTGTAACTGGTGGCAGGGTGTGTTGAATTTATGTTTTCATAGGCTAGGTTTAGATGGTATTCTCAATTTAGGAGGATATAGGTAGTTAGTTGCAGCTCCCTTTTTGTTCCTTTAGACTTGCTCTAGTGTTTGAGGCTTGTTCATATGCCTCCTTCAGCTTGCAATGTTTATATTTTTTAAAATTTTAATATATGGTTTCAACCACCTTACGACTACTTTTGGATTGATAAAAAAAACTAATATGGATTGTTCCATATGTTTTCTTAAGTTATAAAATTGAATCATTAAGTTCGTGCAATCTACTTCCCACACCTACTCTACTAGTGAATGAAGTTTTCAATTTAAGTGCACGGTGAATCATTACTTCTAAGACCAATGCCTATTCATTATTTTACAAAGTCCAAGCATACCATGAGGAAAAATTGAAATTGCAAAGGAATATAAACAATACATATACATGCACCACAAATAATGATATCAAGTAACCATACTTAGTTACCCATCTTAAATTGTATAAATTATATGTAGTAAAGAAATTTAATTACAAACTATTGCAATGCATTAGAATACCATCATATTCATTAAATATTTTTTACATTCATACCCATGAACTAGAAAGAGGAAACCTTAAGCTAGAACTTCCAAAAATTCCATAAATAGAACCATGGAGACATTTAGTTGCAATAATCATTTATAATATTAACCTTCTTAACATTTAAAAATCTCTACTACTCTAATGGTGAATCAATATGCAAGATTTGAAACCCTAAAATCTCCTTTGGCTTGCAATCATGTATGGAAGAATAAAATGACCAACCTTATTTTTTGGAAAATGAATTGGCATATATGGTACTCTATTGATTTCCCCGTCACTTTAGGACATGAGGAGGAATCAGTGATCAATTGATGAGGTGTGCAAGGAAATATTAGATCCTATGAAATACATAAAAGGTTAGCCTAAGCTTGTACGAAAACCATCTACATAAAAAACATAACCATTATGTTATTATTGGCTTGGTGTTTCTCATTTTTTGTTTGAAGTTGCATGTGAATACACACCCTTAATATTAGACAATTGTTTTTGGGAAGGAAAATCCATTCTAAAGTATTTGTGATATTAGATATAGCCATTAATAGCAATCCAGGTCATACAAGGGCTAGGTAGGGATGAATAGTATAAAATATGGTAGTTTAAAGGATTGAGGATCAAGCATACCTAATGATCCATACCACAGTTAGGGAGTTAGGGATCAAGAGTATGACATACTTCATATTTAAAGAAAATAGATAAAAGTATCCTTGCATCTCTAACTCCAATAGGATACATAAAGGAAATAGTTAGGAAGTCAGAGATCAAGGGTGCCAAGGAATTCATCCTTTAAGGTATAAACATAATGATAAGTCCAAACCAGTGATCCCAATAAGATAACATAGTGAAAAGTGTTGGGAATCAAAGTTCAAGGACACTTCATACCTTGTACCACTTTAGAACTATTCACACATCTTTGACTCTAAAAAAGTATATATGAGAAAATTTTGAAAGTTGGAGATTAGGGATCCCAAGGAAAATATACTCAAGTGAAAGGATATTTGAAATTGTGAGTCCAAAAGGTAACTTATTATAGGAATCAAGGAATTAGATTTTGAAGTGAAAACATGTGAGGTTTAGCTTGGAAATGGGTATTAAAAATAAAAACTCTAAAATATTAATCTCAAAAGGGGTCGAGGGTGGGAAATAGATGAAAGGTATGCCCAAATGGGAAAGTTTGATATTTTGACAAGGATAAAGAAAAAAGGAAATCTTAGAAGGAAAGGCATACTAGGAAGGGAAACCCTAACATAAGCATAGTCCTTATAAATTTGAACATAAAACACTCCACAATTAGAAATTTTTAGGACCTTTGCAACTTTTTTCACTTGATAGACACATGGGAGACAAAAAATGGCAATACTTTTGGAAAAATTGACAAATGAAGACCCACACAAATATTTTTTATTTTTTTTTAGAAAAGGGGTAAAAATTTGTTGATTCATAAGAAAATAATTATACAAAGTCAAATCCAAATAGGCACCCAAAGCACAAACCATCAAACCCAAAACCCATAGCCATCCACAAAGTAGGCCAAACCCCCATAAAACCAACTCACTACAAACCATCAACTCACCATGTCCTTAGTAAGCAACCCTCAAGCCCTGGGATGCTCCCAACCTACAACCGCCAATCCCCAACATTCTCAGAAGCCCATTTGGCTAAACAATTGAACCAAGCTTGTTCCACTCCAATGGAATGTGAGAAAAGGAGATAAAATCCAACATAGAACTCGATCTAAGAATCTACCTAGCCACAAAGGCTAGATGCCAATTAACTCCACCCAACTTCTGCTCATTCAACATATTAACTAAGATTTGAGAATTAAACTCATAAAATATCTTGTACCAACTAAGAGCACAAGCTCTTTCAATAGCAAAAAGGATATCCAAACTTCCATGAGGTTATTTGTTTGTTGCCCCTTATAAATGAAAAAGAAGAAAATGACCTTTCTAGAAATATCCCTTTTAATGCCACCAATCCTAGTATGCCCAAGATTTCCCTGAGAAGAACCACCCATATTAATCTTTAAAACATCAGCCAAAGGAGGGGACCATCGACCTTCGCACTAAGTTTTCTTTCTGGATCGGTAGTGCCTCTTAACACATGTAGACCCAGATTATAAGCCTTGTAAACCCTGGTGGAACCCTTATAAAATGCTTTGTGTTTCCCTAAAAAAAATTGTGAAGTCTGGCTAGTTTCATGTCTCTGGGCTTAGGGTTGTCTCTTGTTATCATGCCTTAGGGTTTATGTTACCTAAACCCTTTCCAAATGATCCTTGGCTTGCATCCTTTGCAAACATTATAATTTTGCGTTGATCTCCTATTGTCGGTTTCCAGTTATCTAAGTTGTGACTTGTGCCTTTTCGATCATCTTATTGACCAACCCCTAAATCCTAGAAATCTCGTCATTACCTATTGTCGTATTAAAAATATTGCTTTTATATTATGCAGGTAATAAAGTCATCAAAATATTTATCAAGTCCTAAGTTTTATCCTAAGGTTTTATGTCCTTGCCCATCGTTTTCCTAGTCGTGGTCCCTCTTTAAGAACTAACAAGTTTGCACGTGTAGATTGCTTGTTTTATGAGGACCATTTGATCGCTAAGAGCACATCCTGGTCATTCCTTGCACCCTGCTCAATTCTGCTTTCCATTAAAATATTATCACAGGGTAGTGGGTAAACGCCATGTATCTTCTGCACAGGTGGGCCCAACATCGTTGAAAAGTCAGGAGGTGACGAGATGGTACACATCAACGGTGGAAACTTAATGATGCGGTTGCATCTGAGATTTTCCATGCCTCACTGTTTGATTTCATTTCGAAATAGAATAATGTCACAGGGCAGCGGGCAAATGATATCTATCCATGGGACCCAACAAGATTTTAAGAGGGAAAGCTCTCCATTCAATAAGGTTGACAGTCGAGGGGTGACGTGGTTCAACCCCATCTAATCCTTGCCATCTTGTGGAGGACCCACCTTTGCCTCCCATGTCTCAACAGGGAAGCGGGAGAATGTCGCGTGGCGTTAATTGAGTTACAAATGAAACATTAGGAATTGGAAGAAAATTAATGAAATATTTTGCCACGGGCTGAGTGTATTAAAGTTCATGTTACTAAAGGGACTTCTTGAGGCACGTGTTGTAGCAACAGATGGATCTTTTAATCATGGCCATTGAATATGCCAGAGAATTATCTACACAGGCATATGAGCTCGTGTCAAGGCATGCACACGTGGAAGGTGTGAGATCTAATCTCAACCCTTCCCTGTCTTCCCTTTGATAAAATTTGCATGAGGATTAAGATACATGGGGGAGAGGGGAAGCTAACACGTGGCCTTATGTTTCAACGACGATGAGACGGTGGAGCCCACAGGTCATTGGGAAGTGGCTCCACATGGCTAGTTTTGGTTAGATGATGGAAATGACTGCTCACAGTCAAAATTTTCAAACTAAGTTGACTCAATCTAAATTGGTGGTCATTTCATTTTGTTGCAAGATCAACTGACAATATTCAAAGTTGAAATCATGAGCAAGTGAGTCGTCCTGATTCACGCAACCATAATGGATGAAAGGATGTCGAGCTACCAAATTGGGATGTTGTAAGGATATTAAAACATGTTTTAAATCACAATTGAGAATTGATAAAAGCATTATACGCGTCCAAGGAAGCTCGCGCTGCATTTTCAAGTTTGTTCAACGTCGATGTTAGGGTTTTAAGCTCGTGCCAAGCTAGTAAGTTGGTATATTGTCTCACTTTTGAAATTATTAAGAACTTGCTCAATTATACTCTTTTTGTCATTTCATCACTAGGGTTTTCTTGGTTTTACATTTATTTTAAGGTTTGATGTTCATTTCAAACGATTAGTCGGTCTTGCATTGTTATAATTCGTGTCAAACCCTTGTTTGAGTCGTAGGTTTTATTTTGTGAAATAAGAAACCCTAATTTATAAGAACCCTTGAGTCATGGCTCCTAAAGTGAAAGTGTCTTCATCAAAAGGGGAGGCCTCTAGCTCCAAAAGACCTTTGACTAAGGACCTAGTTGACCAGTTACCACCTTTGACTAGTGAAAAATCTAAGGGTATATTGCTTTTATGTGGTGCACAAGTGGTAGAGGGCCTGGTTGACAACCATAGTGCTATTAGGGATGCCGCATTTCCTTGTACTGGATGGGAATTATTCAGTGGCTGGTCTAGACATAGGAATTGTGGTGTTCCAGTGGGTAACCCTTGGAATCTTGACTTGGGAAAACTGATTGTGCCTAATGTATACTTGGATATTGATTTATTAAAAGCAATAGTTGTCAATTATGACCTAGTCACCAAGACTGTGAGGTCCTTTGACGGAATTGGCATGGTTAAGGTCACTAAGGAAGAGATTGCTCTTGTTTTCAAGCTCACTGAGTGGAGTGGGGACTTGGTTTAGGTTAATGAAAAGATTCTTAGGGAGGAATATGATAAAAGTAGACATTCATTCAAGGTCCATATATTGCCAAAGTACCTAGTAGAGATTGGGAGCCGAAAGATTAAATTGGGACCATTTGATAAAGAGCCCTATTTTGTTAATTATTTTGTCCCTTATTTCCAAAGAACTTTATAATCCATTTGCCAAATAATTATCTATGACCCAGTCACTAGAATACCCATGGCATGGATGTATATGGCAGCTCACATCAAGCACCCCCATTATTGCACAACATATGATTATGGAGGGTTTCTTGCAGATAAAATTCATGAGGGTTTTGTAAAGTTGAAGATTGTGCGGTGGGAGTTAAATTCAGCTAGTATTCATTTTTCATGCACATGTTTCTGTTCAAAGGTGCATGCTACTTTGGGAAAAACATGACATTAGAAAGAATGGAGGGTGATTTGGAATTACCTGTGTAGTATTGGACCACTTTCCTAGATAAGGATGACAGGAAATTTGACTCTATGATATTTGAGAATTTGTTTGCCTTCGAGTTAAGAAGAGCTCTAGCTATGAGCATACCAATAATCCCTAAGGCTTTGCATGATTTCTTGAGACCTAAGGATAGGAGGTCTGAATTGGGAGTTGATCATAATTGGGGAGATGTTATCCCCTATCAAGAATATACTGTTTTAAGAGTGTATGGTGCTATAGTGTCACCTCACTTATTGCCCAGATGTGTGCCAGAGAGAATTGGGTTTCTTGAAGTAATGTACTAGTTGGGAAGTGTAGACAACAAGCATTTGAAGGACCAAGGAAAGGGAACATTCTTCCCTTCATACACATGCTTCTCTGATTTTGTAATGATTAAAGAAGGCTAGAATAATATCAATAATGTACTCAAATTGTTTCACATGAAAAGAGCAGGGGTAAGGGATTATTTTGATCTCGAAGGTTTCATAGCCTAGTTAAAATTAAGGAACAAAAGTTCCAAATATGAGCACATTTTCAAGTAACCTGAGGATGTAATAAGAAACATCTTTGATCTTTTGGAGCAAGATGATAGAAAATCAAAATGGATTCCTTTTAAAAAAATGTAAAGAAAGGTAAGGGAAAAGGACCCTGAATTTACTGCTCATGTAGAAATCCCCAATGTAATGCAAAGAATGGAACATATGTTCCAAAACTTTGAGACTGTAGTTAGTCACCTTGAAGGTGAAAGAATAATTAAAGATAAGGGGAAAGCTCCTATGGAAGAGGAACAGGGTGGAGGAGAAATCCTTGTTATGGAGGAAAGACCCACATATCAACCTCCTAAGAAGCAAAAACTGAAGGTTTTCATAAGGAGAAAGAACACAAAAAAGAAAGATGATGCAGTTGCTACTTCTTCCCAACAAGAGGAGCAAAGACCTCTTTCTCCAATGCCACAAATACCACCACCATCTTCTCTGAGGTCAACTAGGCTTGAAATTGTGGATGTTGATGCCCCATCGCAACATGCCTTGCCACTTAAAGAGCCATCGTTGAAAATGTAAAAGGTCAAATCAACGGGCTTGGTGGATAATGATGACGATGAATCAGATGAAGAGATTTAGGTATCTAAGCAGGAAATGCAACAAGGAATTTCTTTTGCATTGACAATGATGGTTTCACAACAGTTGAGTATGAGGTTGAGCAAGGTTGACCTCACTAGAATCAATGACACTAATGATGTTAGGGTGGAATCATGCACAAGATTATGGATGATGACTCATTTGTAAAATCCCAAGCTTTCATGGAATTTTCCTATAGGCCTAAGAAGGATGAGTATGTTAATTCTATGGCTCGGTAAAGAAGTCTTCATCTAGAATTGTCTGAGGCAACTATTCAAGTGTAGGTCCTGAAGGAGATGAAAGCCAAATTTCATAGAATGACTGCAGCAGAAGGCAAAGCACTAGTAAGGAATAGTGGTGTTTTTTTATTACGAAAAATGGGATCTAACTTCTGTCATTGCCTCTGATACAATAAAAAGGTGTGATAGCCTCTCTAAAATTCAAAGGAGGAAGCTACAATTGCACTACAAGGATTTTCATTTAGTGAGCAGTGGGATACATTGGCTATATGGGCCTTAGCTCCAAGTACAAGAAATTCTGACATTGTAGAGCCTACACCAAACTATAGGGGAGACTTGATAATAAAGAGAGTGTTAGAGACATCAACTCTTGAGGCAACAAATATACTAGTGAATGTTGCTCAATTTACAAGAGCCACAATAGAGTTAGTAATTGCAGAGAAGGAGCAATTTAGGAAGCAATATAATGACTTGTTGGTGGATTATGGAAAGAATGAACAACAAAAGATGCAGCTACAAACAAAGATAGCATTGTTGAAGGAGAAGTTGCAAAATTTGCAATCAAAAGAACAAACGTAGACTGGTGTTGATTCTCCTACTACTCCACATGAGCCAACACATGATGACTTTACCCCTTCAACAAGTTCTTCATGGGAAATTGTGCCATATAATATGGGAATTGTACCCATTTTAGTGGTAGAGCCAGATACACTAGAAGTACCACAAACGGAGGAAGGTGCCAGCAGGGAGGAGTTGCTTAAGCAACTAAATGATTATAAAGAAAAATGTGACAATCACGATAAGGAAATCTTTGACAATAACATGAAGATTGTCACTATAGTCCTAGAGCACCTAAACAAAGGGGTTAATAACTAACTGAACAACATCCATGATAGTTATTCCTCTATGAAATTTGCTATAAATAATTTTGACAATGATAAGGAGAAGGCTATTCCACTTATGGAGACATGGATTCCCAGGTTGCAAGAATTGAGAATGATGTCCATTGGATCCAAGCAAGATGCTAACTCCCTTGAAAGGCTTAAGCCCAACATTACTATTGTAAATGAAATTTAGGAGTTCAGGGGAAATGTAGAGCCTTTGGAGACTAGGATATGGGAACTAGTCAAGAACTTTCATGAAACAAATCACGATCTCTTGCCACCTATTTTAAGGGATGACCGTAACATCAAAACCTTGCAAGATTGGAGAAAGGAAACTAATGTAGTCATTTCAAGACAAGTTGCTTCAATTTATCAAGGACACAATATGGGTACTCTAAAGAGGAACATGGATATGTTGGCCCATGCAGAGATTGTCTCGGTAGAATTTGATAAGGAAGCCAATTAGTTTGTTACCAAATACTCACCTTATAGACAAAAGGTTGATAGAGCCATGAGTTTCAATTGGCCCATTGAGGATGAATTCTAGGCCTAGAAGCATAAATACTTGGATGTGTTGGAGGAATGATTTGCAATTGTGAGGTGGTGAGTGCAACCTGCGAACATGGTGAATAATGGAGTGGAGAGAAACAATGCATAGCTTGGAAATAGTGCGGATTAGACTTTTGTTGAAGTATTGCAAAATGTTGCTCTCTCTCCAACATGGAAATTGGTGGCATAAAATATGACTTGGATGGGTCGGTTGTATATTTTTCTATTGCTTTTTATGCTTTGAGAGTTTTGTTGATTGGGCATGCACGTGGTTAATACTTTTGGCTCGTGAGGAAGATATTTTGATGCTATTGCAATGACAAAAGATGCCTTTTGGAAGGCGGGTGTATCTTCTTTGACAAATGAAAATAATTTTTGTCTTATATGATTTCCCCCCACATTGCAAAGTGCAAATATAATTGTCTCGGGAATGTTGAAATTGAAATTGAAATGTACGTCAAATGAAAACGTGAATTTAATTATGATTTGGCTCGATGTTTGTTGCTCCCATGTTTTTATAAATGGGAATTCACGGCCAATTACACTGGTCTTTCGATGGTTAAGCAATTTTGAGATCATGTATGAGTAATTTTGATAATTTCAAGCATAGAGAAATAAATTAGTGTTAAATCTCGAGAATGTATTCAGATCTGTAATAGGTTTAAATGTTCTACAATAGCAAAGATATATGAATGATAACTGCAAGTTCCAAGATTAGTTTCTCTCCTCTATAATTTTGGCTTTCAAATTATGAATAAAGGGATCAAGGTTCATTTATTTGTCTTCAATCACTCTGGTTGAATGTGTGACTTCATTTTTGCTTTAGTTCAAAGAGCTAAATAAGTGCTTCAATGAGATCATAGATTTGTAAGTGAGATTCAAGGATTGTTAAGAAGTTTCTAATTTCTAGATACATGAAGTTGTGTGTTACAAAGTAATATAGAATAGTCTACAAATACTTGTTTCCACTTTCTAATCTATTATAGTTTATTGCACACGTGATTCTGTCGCCCTTAGATAAGGCACTGGTCTATTTGTTTGGTTATTTTTGATGTTAGTGAGCCACATGTACCTGACAAAGAACACAAATCTTCATGACAATTTCTAACACACCTATGATTGTAGTATAGTGGTATGAAGTACTTCTCATTCCTTGTTGTAGGTACAATTCATTAAAGGGTCTGCCAAATCCTTAGAGAATTTTGTCTATTTGCATATAATAGGAATGCATATGTTTGCCTCAATGTTTGTGATAAAATGGCACAAGAGTATCATATAAACATTGTCAGGATCACCCTCATGGGTTTCATAGAGCCCAGAGAGTAGAGGTCTAGCCTAGCAAGCTAGTACATGTTTGTTGGCCAATCCTTATCTGTGCTTACCATTGGATTTTGGAAAATTTATAGGCATTTGGTGAGACTAAGTTTGGTTCTAAAAAAATAACCAACAAACCCAATCTCCTCACTATCTCTTCATCCCCTTTCTCTAAGGGGAAGGAAAACTCACATTTGGCTTCCACAGTCTCTTGAACCATGCCAACCACCCTCTGCCATACCTAAGGAACCATTATCTTACTTCCCCAAAAGATCTTATGGTTCCTTTCAAGCCATATCTTCCAAAGAATAAATGTGGAGCCAATATTCCATACAACCTAAAGAAAAAAACCTGAATTGGAGGCCTCCCCAGAATTAGAGAAGATGCATGAACACAGGGTTGCCTCCAAAAATCCCACCATAAATGCCAAATATCTTTAGAAAAGGAGTATTGGAAAAACAAATGGGATAAATCCTCTCCACAGTTCTCACAAAGAACACAAATATAAGGGCCCTAAAAACCCCACTTCCGAAGGTTATCCCAAGTGAGACACCTATTCTAAGCGAGAATCCACCCAAAGCAGTTACACTTGGGCCAAGAAAATTTATTCCAAACATTTTTCCACCATAAAAATTTCATCCCCTTATATTTCTAATAGTTCAACTCTTGACAACCACTAGCCACCACATAGATCCCCTTGGGATTATGACTCCAAGCCATAATATCGAGCTCCTTAAATGAGTTACTCTCTTTACCAACCAAAACATTTCTTAGCTCAACATGATCCACATATGATCCCCCCACATGCCACTCAATCAGATCCTTCCATCTAGCCACTCTCACATGCCCCTATAGTTGAAAGGATTTAAAGTCCACAACCCAGGACCAACTAGCATCCAAGAGACACCAAAAAAGGACCTACAAATGAGGAAACATGGTCATGATTGGGGGAAAATCATCCTGAGAATGATACCAAAAGAATCCATCATTTCCCATATTGCAAATCTAAAACAAACCACCCTTGATCAACTTGGCTCCTTTTTTAAGAGTTTTCCAATTAATAAAGCCTCTCCCCAAAAGAGAAAACCGAGGAACCTCTTCCTTCGTCACACCCTTCAAGTATTTGATAGTGTGTGCATGATTTTATGTATATCAAATGCAGATTAAAAGTGAATCAAACACACCAATGAAACTTTAATTCAAAGCATAAAGTAAAGGAAGAGAAAGCAAACTCCGTTTATGCTTCAAAGACATTCCATTGTCCTCTAATCTCCAGCGTATTCATTGATTCTAGCTTGCTCTCATATCTTGTGCTAGGCTCAACAAATGGTCTTCCTAGAGAATGAGATTAAAGATGATGATTGAACACATGCTATTATGATGTGATTAACATGCTTAAACTAAACATGATTGTTGTTAAAGAAACTAGAATGTAAGATTATGAAATGCTATGAATGCTAAAGCTGATAATGACAATGCTAAAATGGTAATCGCCTGAATGCAACTAATCTCTAATAGAACCAATGCTTGGATTTGTAGGGGTATTTATAGAGTTTTTGAAAGCTTCTGATTGGTTGCAGATGATTAATGGTTGTGAAAATTCCTGGCAGATCGAATGGTGTATGACGAAAAGGATGGAGAGAAAATTAGATGGAAGATAGAAAAGGAGATTCACTTCCTCTTTCATGAGAGATGATATAGATGAATTGTAAAAATCATCTTTTTGTGAGATTGAGAAAAGATTTTGAAGATAAATAATGAATTTGTTAAATTCATTATTCATTTATTGGTGACATGAAAGATTTTCTTAATTAAATAAAATATTTAATTAAGATTTGGAAAGTGACATGTGGAATTAATTAAATAAGAATAGAAGAAAGGGAATTAAATTTAAATAAACAATGATATTTATTTAATTGATTAAGTGGACTTAAGAAAGTGGTAATTAAATAAAATGAATTTATTTAATTAAAGTGGAAGAATAAAGTAGGTGAATGATATAAATAAATAAATTAAATTTATTTATATGTAGAGGAATTAAGAAATTAATTAATTGATAGTTTGATTCAATGTGAAGAGCTTTAAGGCTTGTGAAAGGATTAGGGGAGATGGCGGACCTGTGCAGCGTGCGGGTGAGGGCTTGCGGCCCGTAATGGCATGGTGCAGGTCGCTATTTCTTTGTGCATGTGCTGGCTCGGTGGGGGATCAGATTCTTCAGTCTTTTGTGTGTAGAGGGGTGGGTCTTTTGTTGTTTTCGGGGAGGGGTGTCTTGTTTTTACTGTAGATCTTATTCGGTGGTTCCTGAGGAGCCATATTTTCTTCTGTTTTGGACCTTGCTTTGGTCGGGTGGGCTGCTAGCTTGTTGTTTGGCGTGTGGGCTCTCTTATCCATACCTAGTACAGGCTTTGCAGGTGTGGTTGTTAGTTTTCCTGCACAAATTTTTGGGACTCGATTTTACATGGCTCAGGGGGAGTCATCAGGGGTCAAATCCCCTTTGGATTTTCGTGCTGCTTTTGGGGCCTCGCCTCCAAATCGTTCTCTAAAAGTTTTTAATAATAATTTGTTTTCAAACGACTCAAGTAATGATGGATTTGTCCATGCTGGTGGTTCTCGTATTCCGAAGACAAATGGATGCCTTGAACGTTCCAAGGAAAGGCCGGTGTTGGTTATCCAACCTGAATCGATTGTGGAGGACATCGAGTATTTCTCAAAACATGCTTTGCTATGCAAATTTTTGGGAATGAGGGTTTTGCTCCAATTTCTAGACTCATGGGCTCATCGCTCTTGGTCCCCAAAGGGTGATATGGAAATAATGTTGTTAGCAAACAACTATTTCATGGTGATATTTGATTGCATGGCAGATCGCAATAGAGTTTTTGAAGATGGGCCTTACTTCCACAACCAAGTTGGTCTATTCATTAAGCCATGGCATGCGGGTTTTGATCCTTCACAGGAGCTTCTGAATCGGGTGCCAATTTGGGTTCGCCTCCCTAGATTTCCAGTGGAATTTTGGCGAAATGACATTTTGCATCGAGTTGCTTCATTACTGGGAAAACCGATGGGTCCTTCTCAACAAACTCTGGATAGAAAGGTAATGACTTTTTCTTGTATATGTGTTGAAATGGATTTGAATAACCCTATCCCAGATTCTTTGGAAATACGTGCGGGTTCATGCTCTTGGGTGCAACAGCTTGACTATGAGACTTTGCCTTTTCGTTGCTGTCTCTGTCGTGAATATGGGCATTTGTAGAGAAGATGCCTGAAGTTTAAATCTCCAGGTATTCAAGCAACTCATCCTCCTCATAATCCCTCAAAGGGTGACAAGGGTAAGGAGACAGTGTCGGCTGAGGCTATGGATGCTGAGATTTTTATTCCTGCCAAGGCTCGTAATAGGAACCGGGGCCAAAAGAGGACCTTTAAGGATCACCAGGAAGGAGAATCCTGTAACAAATTTGAGGTGCTTGATGACCTTGGTCATCAGGAGGTGAATCTGGGATTGTTGATTTTGGATCACGGGGTTTTAGAAGGGGTTCAAGAAGGAGGTTTCCCAGAGCACATCCAAACTCCTCAGGAAGTTGGGACTGCCCAGTTGGAATCGAACCTGAGTATGGTGGTTATTGGGGGGACTGAGCCTTCCATGGAGCGGCAGTTGGGGGAAGGAGGGCTATCCAGCCCTTTAGTGAAAACAGGAGCAGGGTTGTTAAAAGGTAATAAGGCTTCTCCTTCACTGGGAATTCTTCAGAAGGACCTAAAGAAAGGGGTGGTAGAGAAGTCTTCTAAAGTGGGGAGAAAGAAGGATTTGGAGAAATTAAAGTTGATGGGGGGGGTCTTTGGTGGAGGCTGTGTCTGTAAAGACTTTGGATTCACATTTTTTTAATCCTCCAAAATGATTGTCCTCTCCTGGAATGTACGGGGCTTGAACAGTGGCCCTCGACAAAAAGTTGTTTGGGATTTGTTGCGTTCTCATTCTCCCGGTGTTCTTTTTCTTCAAGAGACTAAGTTAACAGTTGAAGGTATGATGGGTATGATGCCTAAACTTTGGGTGCGGGGCAGTTTCTAGTGTATTGGGGCTCATGGTAATGCAGGTGGGGTGGCTTGCCTGTGGAATCCATTGAAGATTCATCCTCTTTGGTGGGTGTCCTCCAAGTCCTCAATCTCTGTGGTTGCTTCAAGTATGGAGTTGGGGGAAACTATTCTCCTCTCAAATATCTATGCGCCTACTGATTTTCCTGGTAAGAAGTTGTTGTGGTCCCATATTAGTTATGTTTGGAGCCTTGCTCCTTTGTTCCCTTGGATTGTTGTAGGGGATTTCAATGCTATTATTGAGATAGATGAGAAGATGGGTGGTGTTGCGAGATTGGAACCCTCTGCTCTCCTTTTTCATGATAGCATCTCTACTTTGAACCTGGTTGACATTAATCCTCGAAATGGGAAGTTTACTTGGAACAATAGGAGATTGGGGGAGAGTTGTATTGCAGAGAGACTTGATCGCTTCTTGGTGTCCTATTTCTGGGTTGGCTGAGGGTTGTCTTCTGCCTCTAAGATTCTTGACTGGAGGGGTTCAGATCATTGGCCTATTAAGTTTTCTACTTCTTCTACTCAGGTGGCTCGGTCCCCTGCTTTCAAGTTTCAACTTATGTGGTTAAGAGATTCTTCTTTGCAGGTGCATATGGCTGATTGGTGGAGAAGGGGAAGACCTACTTTTGGCACTGCCATGTATTCCTTTTCTAAGTAGCTACAATATGTAAAATATCAACTTAAAAGGTGGAATAGGTAGTACTTTGGCAATATTTTTCATGCTAAGGTTGATGCACAAGTTGTCTTGGATGTCATCACTCGGGAGATAAGGGAGTGTGGTCTTTATGAGGATTTACTTAGGGAGGAGGCCTGGGCTCAGAAAGCTTTGGAGGAGTGTGAGCTGCTTGAGGAAATTTTTTGGAAGTAGAAGGCTAGAGTTGAGTGGTTACAAGAGGGGGATAAGAACACTGCCTTTTTCTTCAACTTGGTGAAGGCTAGGAGGCATGGTAATTCTATGCCTGTTCTGGTGAATGACAAGGGTGAGAATCTATCTTCCTTGCAGGATATATCTAGAGAAGCTTATGCGTTCTATGCTTCTTTATTTCGTGAGGACTCTCAGGATGTTACGGAGGAAGAAAACCAAGTTCTAGCTTGTATTCCTTCTTTGGTCACTAGGGAGATAAATGAGTATCTTTTGCGAGATATCTTGCTAGAGGAATTACAGGCTACTATTTTTCAGATGAAGAAAGGGAAAGCCCCAGGTCCTAATGGGTTTCCAGTGGAATTTTATCAAGAGTTTTGGGACATCATTAAATTGGATTTGTTGGAGGTGGTGCGTGAGTCTCAGAAAAACAAGCAGATGCTTCGGGCTTTAAACTCTACTTTCCTTGTTGTCATTCCCAAATGTGAAGGGGCAGATCATCTAAGTCAATTTCGTCCCATTTCTCTTTGTAATGTGGTGTATAAAATAATTTCCAAGCTAATTGTTGAAAGGCTGAAGAGATGGCTTGGTGGGCTTATCTTTGAGGAACAAAGTGGTTTTGTGGAGGGTCGACAAATTTTAGATGGGGTGGTCATTGCTACGAAGACCATTCATTCGATGGCATCCTCGAAAGAAAAGGCTATGTTCATCAAGCTCGACATGGTGAAGGCTTATGATAGAGTGAGATGGTCCTTTTTGAAGAAAATTCTTATTGCTTTTGGATTTGCTGAGGAATGGATCCAGTGGGTGATGAGTTGTGTTTCCTCCACTTCATTCTCGATGTTGATTAATGGGGAGCCTACCACTCTTTTTAGTGCTTCTAGGGGCCTTCGTCAAGGGGATCCTATCTCTCCTTACTTATTTATTCTTTTGGCGGAAGGTCTGGGTAGACTAGTAAAAAGTAATGTGGAGTTGAGTTTGATTCAGGGATGGAAGTGGGGAAATGACCTTCCTACTTAGTCACACTTGCAATTTGTGGATGATACGGCTTTGATGGGTCTTTCCAAGATCAGAGAAGCTTTGTATCTATGCAAGGCCTTGGATATCTATCTTGCTACAGTTGGTCAAAGGTTAATGAAGACAAATCCTCCATTTTCTTCTTTAATACTCTGCGGCCTATTCAGCAAAGAATTTCTCATATCTTGAGGTTCCAATTCAATTCTCTCCCTTTAACCTATGTGGGTATTCCTATCTCTGTCGGTAGACTTCCCAGGGAATCATGGAAAAATATCTTGGACAAGTTTCGTGCGAAAGTTAGTCATTGGACTCATCGATGGTTGTCATTTGCTAGGCAGGTTCTGTTGCTTAAGTCTGTGGTGCATGCTCTTCCTATTTATAGGTGCATGTTACAGGTTGCTCCTGTTGGGTTTGTGAAGGATATGGACTCTCTGGCTAGACAATTCTTATGGGCAAGTAGCTTGTCCTCATCTAAATGGAGCCTGGTTAAGTGGGATGTTGTTTGTAGCCCAAAGTAGGTGGGGGGACTTGGTTTACGGAAGGCCACTTGGTCCGGGTTGGCTTTGGCTGCAAAGCTTTATTGGAGGTGGTGTGTGGAACAAGATCATTGCTGGGCTGGGATCTTATCCCACAAGTATCTTCCAAGGATTTGTAAGGAGGAGCTTCCCGGGTTTCCTCTAGCAGGGAAAGGCTTGGTGATTTGGGGAACGCTTAAGAAAGGGGCTGCGCTAATCAAGGAGGGCCTGTTCTGGATTTGTAATAAGGGGGCTCAGGCTATGTTTTGGTCTGATTCCTGGGATGGTTACATGCCCATTCTTCTTTAGTACCCTAATTTAGTGACTCTATCGCAAATATTTTTGGAGGCTGGTTGGTCTAGAGTGAGTGATTTTAAGAATTTTGACCTTGGTGGTCAGGTGGAGGTGGCTAAGTGGAAGGACCCTAGTGAGTGGCCTGTTCTCGGGTTGGAGGAGGATGGTATTGTGCTTCAGAATATCTTGGCTGGAAAACAATGCAACTCCCTTAGGGATAAGGATATTCTAGCTTGGAGCCTGAACCCTAAGGGTGTTTTTATTGTAGCTAGTGGTTATCAGGAGTTGCTTTCTCATAAGTTTGGGGGGGGGTGAAGGTCCCTTGGTGGAAACAAGTGTGGAACAAGTTTTCATGGCCTAAGTGTAATTGTTTTGTTTGGACTCTTGCTTGGAATAGATGTTTGACTTGGGATAACCTTCGTAAGCGTGGATTTCAGGGACCCTCTATGTGTGTTTTGTGTGGGTGCAATGAGGAGGATTCTTCCCATTTATTCTTTTGATGATCTTATTCTATGTTGCTCTGGCATTGGTGGTGGGGTGTTTGGAAACATCCTTGTGTTCATGCTTCTTCTCTTGTTGAATTTTGGAGTAATCTGGGAAGGCCCCCCTCACAGGCCTCTTTTCTCTAGATTTTGTGGAGCATTGGTCCTACTTTCATCCTTTGGAAAATTTGGTTGGAAAGGAATCGTAGGATTTTTTGCAGAGAAAAGTTGATGGCTCAACAGGTTTGGCACAAAATTATTGGGATGATCCAAGAGACTGTGGAAGCTAAATGTGAAGTGACTCTTCCGTTGGAAAGAAGAGATGATGAGATTGTGAATAGATTGGGGATGTAGGAGTTGACTCCTATCTCTATCTGTGTTAGAAGAGGTAGGAGAGTGAAAAAGAAGGTTCAAAGGGTTGGAAGATGGTTGCCTCCTCCGACGGAGTTTCTGAAGATTAATACTGATGGTTCCTCTAGAGGCAACCCAGGGCTTGCTGGTATTGGTGGAATTGGTAGAGACTATACTGGTTCGGTCATTTTTCTTTTCTCCATCCATAAGGGGCAGAATTCTAACAACCTTATGGAAGGGCTGGCGATTCTTTGGGCTATTGAATGTGCTTGCGCCTTGGGTTGGCGAAAGGTTATCTGTGAATCTGACTCACAGATTATTGTTAATTTGTTGCTTGAGAAAAGGGTAGCTAATGTTGATTGGCAGATTGCTATAGTGGTTAGACAGATTTTGCAGAGGTGCTCTACATTGGAAGTGGTGCCTTTTGTCCACATCCCGTGTGAATGGAATAGGGTGGCTGATTGTTTGGCCAAGTGGGCTTCAGAGCATGAGGATGATTGGAGGATTGAGGGGTGGGGACAGTTATCTCTTGAGTATGTTCTTGATCTAGAGAAGGTCATTGCTGATGATATGGAGGGATAAGCTGTTGGTGGCTAGTTTGTTAGTGGTTTTGTTTGTTCTTGTTGTTCTGGGTTTCCCTTTGTGGGAGCTGATGGGCTCCCTTTTTCTTATATACTGTTAATCTTTCGATTTCAATAAAGTTTTTACCCCTTTTATAAAAATAAAAAATAAATAAATTAAATAATAAATATTTAATTAAATGACAAGATTAAATGATATGACCATTTTTATGCATATACATTTTGCCCCTCTTTGAAGTGATGTGTGAAAACACATTGCTTCAAAGAAAAATATTTCTGCTTTTGAAAATTTTGCCTATTCCTGCTTTTGAAAAATTTGCCCCTGATCAAAAAATCTGATTAATATTGATGTATGCCCCCTTGGGAGTAAATCACGGATGATGATATGAGTTTTGACAATTTTTGAAAAGTTTGATTTGATGATGAAATTTTGACGTTGACATTGATTCAATGATTTAGCTCTCGAAAAATGATGTATAAAGATGCCCCTGTTGAAATGACGCCCCTTTTGATAGAAATGATGATGTTTTTTTGTTTTGTTTGTATTTCCCTAGTCAAAAGATGAGTGAATTTTGCTTATCATTGTGCTGCTTTTGATTGAATTGATAGAATAACTGATAAATTTGCTTTCTGAAAAGAAAAACAAATAGTAGATTTGACAACTGATAAATTTGCTTCCTGAAGAGAAAATAGATAATAAGGATTGATTGTGATGTCCAATAAATTTTCTTCCATTGATGAACAAATAGTAATGATTTGATTGTTGATAATTTTGCTTTCTGAGGAGAAAACAAATAGTAAAGATGAGTGGATTTTTGATAAATTTGCTTCTTGAAAAGAAAACAAATAGTAATGATAGAAACATATATGTATTCGCGGTTGAACTACAAATAGGAAAATGATGTGATGTCTCGTAAATCCATTGTGATGAAGATAGATAGTAAAGATTTCATTTGATTTCTGATAAATCCATCTTGATGAAGATAGATAGTAAAGATTTGATTTGATGTCTGATAAATCCATCTTGATGAAGATAGATAGTAAAGATTTAATTTGATGTCTGATAAATCCATCTTGATGAAGATAGATAGTAAAGATTTTATTTGATGTTTGATAAATCCATCTTGATGAAGATAGATAATAAAGATTTGATTTGATGTCTGATAAATCCATCTTGATGAAGATAGATAGTAAAGATTTGATTTGATGTCTGATAAATCCATCTTGATGAAGATAGATAGTAAAGATTTCATTAGATGTCTGATAAATTTGCTTTCATTGAAAAACAAAAACAAATAGTAAATGAGGATTGATAGATTGATTTGAGATTCTGAAAGATAGAGGGCATGATTGCATGATATGAGGCATTGATAGATAAATCGCTTGATATGAGTCATTGATAGAGAGATTCTGATTGACCTTTGCACAGTCGAGGTGTGTCAGGACCACGCAGAAATCCTAGGGCAGGAGGTGTAGGAGGTAGTGGAATTTCACCACAAAGGCCAGCTCCATTAGGGGGCACTAGTAGTTAGAGTTATGAGACTCATCATCGATTCATTCACACATCTCGATGTATATTATTTTTGGAGCGTGTACGTTATTTTGGTCATATCTCCTGTATCTCTCTTTGGACTTTTTAGCTTCATTGGACATTGGACATTTGCATTATTTTTTATGAGCGATGATATGCAGCGACAATGATTTTTGATGATGTGATGTGCATTTATGAGATGATGATGTGATATGCATTTATTTCTGCATAATGTGATATGGATTTTGATATGGATTTCAATTATTTGATGACTAACATGATATGCATGATGATTTGATATGATGTTTATATGATGATGATGAAAAATGATTTATGATGTGTACTAATGATGTCAGGCATGTGGATGATGATGATAAAAATGCAACGTGTTGAAATGATATGATATATGATATGAAATGTTATGAACATGTATGTAATAATGTGAAAATGGAAATGTATGAATGTATGGATTTTTATTTATTTTTTGGATGATGATTGTGTAATGAATAAGGACAATGTGATGAAAAATGAATGAATCATGTTGTAAATGATAAGGTGATATGATATGAATGTTGTGAAATGAATCATGAATGATATGAATGATATGATATAAAATGAAATGTATGTGATGTGATATGAGAATATGTGATTAATGATGTAATACGAATGATATGAAAATGAATGTTATGAAAAATGATAATGAATATGGTAAATGGAAATGATAAATGATGTTGGAAAATGATATGTTGTAAATGATAATTTGAAAATGATTGGAACATGAACAATGATGTTTAAAAATGATAAATGATTAATGATATGATATGATTTGAAAATATGAATGAAATGTGACAAATGATAAATGATATGAATAAATGGTATGAAATGAAATAAACATGTGAGGAGTTTAAATGAGATGTATGATATGTAATGAAATGAGATGGAATGGATGAAATGATAAATGATATGAAAGTGGATCACGAAATGATAATGAAGTGACAATGAAGATGATAATGATCAATGAAGATGATAAAGGAAAATGATAATGAATGATTTGAAATGAATAAAAATGGATGAACGAATGACATGAAATGATAATGCATATGACATGAATGTGAAATATGAAATGATAATGATCAATGATATGAATGGATAAATGATAGAATGATGTGAAGATGAATGTCCAAATGTCCTCCACAAACTATCCCAAGAGACATAATATCCATTGATGTCTTGATTTAGCCTTTGAAACCGTTGACGCGAATCCATTATGAAAATATGTACAATGATCTAAATGAAATGCAACTTAAACAAGACCATTTGTTTGTTGAGCCAATTGTAAGCTTTCTTGAATCATCACAAAGCATTTTAAAATGTTGGAAGTATGTACAAGCATCAAAGGGTAAATTCGCACCAATGATGACTTGAGTACAACTTTCATGATATTTGATATAGCAAGTGAACACAAGCATCAAGGTGTAATTGAACCAAGATGACCCGAGTATTTCTTGCATAAACAGACAAAGATTAACCACTTTCTGATGCAAATTCAGAAATGTCATCAATGATACTTTTTGTAAACTATGTCTCGTGACAAATTTACACCATACTGATAGTTAATTCTCAAGATAGCAGACAAAGAAAAATCATTCTCTTTCCTCACCACTCTAGTTCAGTACATCATCGAGTGTGCTCTAGAGAGATGATATCGAAAAATAAAACAACCACTATTCAAAGTTATGCTACTGATATTCCAAACATTATTAAGATTGAGATCATCTAGATATGAGTCATGATATGAAATTTGCTGATAACTGGTGTGGTACAAATCAATGATTGGATATTGTTTGTAGGATTTGATTTTTTGTGTGCTTATGATTGTGAAACTATTGATTTCCTTGTCTTGCTATATCTGTGGAACCTAAAATTTGATTGCCCCCAGTATTGACACAACTTGCTGAAATAGATAAGTACAATGATCAAGCCATGGAAAGAGGCTATCGCTCTAGGAAAATGATGGCATTATGATGTTGATATGACCCTAGGATGATGGCGAAAAGATGCATGAATGATGGCTAGAAAACTAATGCAGAACATGAGCTAATAGATGGAGAACTAGCTAGATACAAATAGTGTATGTTTGCTAGATTTTCACTATCTATTTTATTGCACTTTTTGATTTTTTTGTATTTTTTATTTTATTTTTATTTTTTTCAAAAAAATTCTTATTTTTTTTTTTAGGAAATTTATGGATATGATGGATGATTCAGACATAATATTTCTTCAAGTGGATGTTGTTGATAGGTTCTTCAAACAGGTCCCCTTCTGGTGTTGATAGCTTGTATGCTCCTGAACCATAACTGCAATGACAACGTAAGGACCCAGCCAATTTGGTTTGAACTTACCTTTCTTTTCTCTATCTTGATGATTGTGTGGGTTCTCCTTCAAAACAATATCACCAACCTGAAAGGTGTGTGGCTTGACTCTGTGATTGTAGCTTTGAGACATCATCTGTTGATATGCTTTCAAGTGATCTTTTGTTCGTTGTCTCCTCATCAAGAAGTTCCAACTCTTGTAGCTAGGAAACTTTGTATTCATCATCAGTTGTGAGACCCTTAAATGATACCTTGAGTGATGGAATCTCAACCTCTATTGGAAAAATGGATTATGCTCCATAAACAAAAGAATATGGTGTTGCTCTTGTTGGCGTGTGAATGCTAGTTCTGTAGGCCCCTAATGCGGGATTGAGTTGAACGTGCCAATCTTTCCCTGCATCATTCACATTTTTCTTCAAGATATTCAATATAGTTTTGTTTGAGGCCTCTGCTTGGCCATTCCCTTGTGGATAGTAAGGTGTTGAATATCTGTGTTGAATATGGAATCTCTCACAAAATTCATCAACATCTTGATTCTTGAACGGTCATCCATTATCCGTAATAATGGAGTTGGGAATGCCATACCAACAAATGATATTGTTGAGTATGAATGATGAGATTTGTTTGCCAGTGACCTTAGTCAGGGGTACCACCTCAATCCACTTGGTAAAGTATTATGTCGCTGTGATTATGAACTTGTGCCCATTTGATGATGGAGGGTGAATTTTTCTAACTAAGTCTAACCCCCATTGAGAGAATGGCCAGGTTGTCATGAATGGTTGAAGTTCTTGTGCAGGAGCATGAATGAGATTCCCATGAATTTGGCATTTAGAGTACTTCTTCATGAAAGTGAATGATTCCCTCTCCATAGCCGGCTAGTAGTAACCCATTCTAATAAGTTTCTTAGATAAAGTCAGTCCACTCGAATGAGTTCCACAAATGCCACCATGAACTTCTTGTAAAGCCTTGTTAGATTCGTCACGTTCGAGACATCAGAGAAGTGTACCATCAAGACCGTGGCAATAAAGAATGTCAGCGATAAGGGTATAGCGAGAGGATTGGCGAATGAAGTTGTGCTTTTGGTTCCAGGATAAGTCAGGTGGTAGGATATCATCTTTTAGATAGGCATAGATTTTACCATACCAAGGTGAATCAAATCCAACTAAATGGCAAATGATTTGGCTTTTGGGAGTATCATAGGCATGTCAATGATTGTTCCACCAGAAATTCATAGCGAGCCTGATTTTTTGGAAGTTGTAGTAATGAGGCAATCGTGGCCATAGCGTCAACTGCTTTGTTGTCAATTCTCAAAATTTGTGTGAACTTGATATCCCCAAAGTACTTCTTGAAGTCATCAACCATTTTCTTGTATGGCAAAAATTTGTCATATTTGGTATGATAATCACCATTGATTTGATTAATGACTAACTGTGAGTCACCATAGACTTGTAGTTCTGTGATTTTCCATTCCAATGCTATCTTGAGTCCAATGATTAAAACTTCATAGTTGGCTATGTTGTTAGTGCATGGAAACATTAGCCTATATGACCGAGGAATGGTGTGTCCTTGAGGGGTAACAAAGAGTATGCCTGCCCCTAATCCGTGTTGAGTGTAAGAACCATCAAAGTCTAATGACCATGGCTATTTGGATTCTACAGTGAAGACATCAACATCTGGAAATTCAATGTGCATGGGATGCTCTGCTTGTAATGGTGCTTCAGCTAGTTGATCGGCAATAACTTTTCCTTTGATTGCTTTGTGATCAACATAATGGATGTCAAACTCACTTAAGATCATGACCCATTTTTCTAGCCTTCCTATCAATGTGGCTTTGCTTAACAAATACTTGAGTGGATCAATCTTAGCAACAAGATTGATTGTATGAGTTAACATGTAGTGTCAAAACTTCTGTGAAGCAAAAACCATGACTAGACAAGCTTTTTTGATGAAAGTGTAGTTAAGTTCATGAATTGTTAGCATTCTACTGATGTAATAAATGGCTCGTTCCTTCACTTTAGAGTCTTCGTGTGATAACAATGCACCCAAAGATACTTGAGTTGCAACAATGTATAAGATAAGAGGTTTGTCTGGATTTGGTGGGACCAGAACCGGTGGATTCATTAGGTATTGTTTGATCTGTTGAAAGGTCATTTCACACTTCTCATCCCATTTGAAAGGAACATTCTTATGCAAGAGATGTGTGAAAGGTAGACTCTTATCAGCCAACAGTGCAATAAATCTTCGTATAGATTGAAGGCATCCTTGTAATGACCTTAATTGATTGATATTCCTTGGTGGAGGCATCTCCATGATTGCTTTACCTTGGTAGGATCTACTTCAATTCCCTTTTCTGACACTATGTACCCCAAGAGTTTTCCATATGTTACCCCAAAAACACATTTCCTAGGGTTAAGGTGAACTTTGAACTTTTCCAACCTTGCAAAGATCTTGGATAACACTTTGAGATGTCCTCTTGTGTATGATTTGGCCAATATGTCATCTACATAATCTTCCATGAATGTGTGCATCATGTCATGAAAGATTGTAGTCATAGCTTTTTGATAAGTATCCCCAGCGTTCTTTAGACCGAAAGGCATGACATTCCAACAATAAGTCCCCCATGGACATGTGAAAGTTGTTTTGTCCTGGTCTTCAGGTGCAATCTTGATTTGGTTGTAACTAGAAAAACCATCCATTAGTGAATACATGGCATGGCCAACTGTCAAATCAACTATAGTATCTATGTTTGGAGGTGGAAATTCATCCTTAGGACATGCCTTATTAAGATCTCTGAAATCGGTGCAAATTTTGATACGTCCATCTGGCTTGAATACAGGAACGATGTTGGAGATCCATTCTGCATAGTCAATTGATCTTATGAAACCCACATCAAGGAGTTTTCTCAGTTCCTCTTTAACCAGTAGTGCAACATGAGGATGCATCTTTCTGAGTTTTTGTTTCATAGGCTTAACTCCTGGTTTGATGGACAAGTGATGCATTATGAGATTGGGATCAAGACCTAGCATGTATGTATAAGACCAGGCAAAGTTGACCTGATTTGCTCTTAGGAACTTCATGAACTTTGGCACTTCTTTATCTGTCATTGATGCAACTAGCTGTAGAATCCTTGGTTTTCTGAAGTGTCGATGTTGACCTATTTGGTAGGCTCAATCAAGATAGGCAATCGCTCATGATAATGCTTGGGGAGAGTGTCAAGTATCCCATCATCTGGTTCCTTAACAAGGTTTTCACCATTTGATATGCTCTTTGTTTTATGTTTTGTTTGATCTAATACTTCCATATTCTGGTTTTCACCATTAGATCTTTCTTTTTTATTTTTATTTTTGCAGCTAGGAGACTTGACACTCTCCTGATTAAAGACTTTATGCCAAAAATCACTGGTGGAACAATCATTTGGGTCACCTACAGAAAGAAATTTTATGATAGATTCATCGCTTGGAAACATTGGTATCTCGATAGGTTCAGACAAATCCCAGTCAGTGAGATCAGGATGGATTAAAGGTAGCGGGTCATCGGGTTGTGTGAAATTGGCTATGGTTATGGTCATAACAGAGTTGTCCATAGGGTCCAAGGTACGAAGTAGGTCAATGATGGTACTATCCTCATGATAGTCTTGCTCGCTAAGATCTGACTTGGTATCACTAGAACCATAGTTGCTTTGTGGTTCAGATTCTTGCGGTTGGGTCCCTGAACCTTCACCTTCAATTAGAGTAGGTGTATATTTGTGTATCACATCAACCTTTTTGTCCCTCCAGAATTCGTCATTGTAGATAGTGTCCCATTCATACACATTTGAATCTGAATCTGAGTTATAATCCAAGAAATTTTGGATTGCTCTCAAACATGCTTCTATTGTTTGTGAACTTTCTTGTAAAGTAAGGACAGTATCATGCAATTGCTTAGACACTGTTTCTTTTGAATCAGGATCATAGCCTAGCCCTGTCTTGTCTTTTGCATTAAGTCTAGTCAGTTGAATAGGCTCAACTATTCCCTCCTTTCTTTTCCCGATAGGACCATTTCCATCATATCCCATTTTCTGCATGATTGAATACCCTTTACCATATTGTTCAGTTGGTAGTTTGATATTTAGGATAGATTTGTCTTCATATTTATAGAGCCAATTTAGAACTTCTCTATCCTCAGGATCTTCCATGGGGATCTTTCCTTTGACAAATCATCCATTGAACAATGTACTTGGATCTGCTGGAGGTTGCGTCGATGTTGATGCTACAAAAATATGTTGTTGTGTGATGGAAGGTTGACCATGTGACCGAGGAGATATGGGTAAATTAGCAAGACAAAGAATATTCTCCAACCCAATTATCCTTGAACTATAGTTTCTTGTCAATTTTTTTGGTCAATTGACTGATTTGTGCATTGACTTTGGGAGAAGTAATGGCAAGAGCTCCTCGATTGTTGGGAACCAAAGTATCTTGTGTAGCTCTGATGTTTGCACATGTTTGACCATTGGTGTTATCAGTTGGTATTGTGATTTTCTGTCTGTCATATGGAAACTTAAGACATTGGTGGTATGTGGACGGGACAACTTGCATGTCATGGATCCAAGGACAACCCAATAAGATGTATGCAAGATCATTGTCTAACACTTGACAAAATGTATTCTTGATAACAGGTCCCACTTTGATCGATAGCATGATTAATCCCTTGGACGCTCTTTCTTCGTCATCGTAGGATTTAATGGTAATCTTTCTTTTGTGATCAATAGAA
The DNA here is from genome assembly GCA_007258455.2 of Sequoia sempervirens. Lineage (NCBI taxonomy): Eukaryota > Viridiplantae > Streptophyta > Pinopsida > Cupressales > Cupressaceae > Sequoia > Sequoia sempervirens. The sequence goes on along the minus strand of VDFB02000008.1, from coordinate 208,133,165 downwards.
TCCTCAGAAAATCCTAAGGCCAAAACTAACTTCATGGTACATACGTTCAAACCATCCCCTCCATCTATTAGGACGCGTCTAACACTAAACTTGTGGATCACGACTTCTAGATATAACGATGAATTATGAGGATGAGTCATGGAAACGTCATCTTTTTTGGAGAATGAGAGGCATGTGGGTGAGGAAAAATGTCCCACCATGGCTTGAAATTGGTTGACATCCAGATCAATGGATACAGTTGTCTCAACAAGAGCCTTTTCTAGAATTTCCTTGTGCATTGGGGAAATTTTCAAAAGTTCTAAGATAGAAATCTGAGCAGGTGTTTTACGAAGTTGATTGACCAAGTCATATTGATGTTGAGGAGGGGACACAGGGGTTTTTGAAGTCGTTCCCTTGAAGACAACTTTAACTTGTGCCCTTGTGGTAACGTTGACTTGTCGATATTCCAACTTTTCCTTGACCTTTATGACATTGACCTACTTGTCGTCGGTGTAGATATGGTTGATTATGACATCGTTGATGTGGTTCACACTTTTTCCTCTTGGATCATAAGATTCACCCTTTTGATACCTGGGCAAAGGGTTTCAAAATGCTTGGTGGTCTTCATTTGTTTGTTGGTGTCCTATTGTGATGGTGCAATTTTCTATCAAATCTTGGACTACATTCTTCAAGGTTTGACAATTATTCGTTATGTGTCCCTTGCACCTATGATAATCACAATAGTATGCATCATTCCATGATGGAGGCTTCACACTGGGTTCAAAATTTTGTTGAGGTGGTAAGGTGATAACGTTCTTTGCCATCAACTCTTTAAAGGCAGATTCTAGAGATTGACCCAGTGGAGTAAAAGTTCTTATGCTAGAGAAGAATGAAGATCATTGTGGATTCATGTTTGAGGCATTGCCTAAAGCATTGTTATTGTTGTTCCCACAATAACCTTGATTGTTGTAATTCCCTTGATTGGTATTGGAACTTTGATTCAAGTTATTCCTCAAAGGAGAATTGTTGCCTTGATTAATGACTGAATTGACATTGTTATAGCTATTATTTTGAGGAGCGCTCAGGGTGATATGATTTGCATCCATTACACCATCACTCACCACATTCTTGTTGTGAGTCCAAAACTTAGATTTGTCATTGTTGGTGTGGTGATTAGATGAGTTAGGATTGTCCTTGTCAAGTTTTGTTAGCCCTCTCTTGACCAAGGCACCTTCAACGGTGATGGAATTTTCAATCAATTGCTCAAAAGAGGGAGGCCAATGAAGATTAAGATGATAGCTCATCTCTTGATCTAAGCTGTTTATGGAAATGTCCATCTTTTCCTTTTTAGGAACAAGACGTGAATATCTAGTGAACAATTTTCTCCATCTATGAAGAAATGTAATGAATGGTTCACCAGGTTTCTATTTAGCCTTGCAGAGATCAAGCATGGTTATTTGATGTTGGATTTTGTAGGAATATTGTGATATGAACTTGTTAATCAATTCCTCAAATGTCTTGACAGGCAGTGTGATTTTCAATAGCCATTCCATAGATTGGCTTCCAAGACTCCTAGGAAACAAACGAATCAAGTATGTGTCCTCATGAGCAAACTCTAAAGTCATATTTCAAAATTCTCTAACATGATCGGTTGGATCCAATTTCCCATTATAACGATCAAACTTTGGAACTTTGCAGTGTTTGGGAAATGGGATCATGTTAAGACGACGATCGAAAGGATAAGGACAAATATCATCGAGAGCATATTTCTTTGTCATGGTTCCCCCTTGCATGTCTTTAATTTTTCCTTGTAGTGCTTTAATCTGTTGAGACAAGGCACTAAGATCAGACAAAGGTGTTTCATCAGGATTACTTTTTATGTTCTCAGTATTGAAATCAAGAGGCAACTTGGCTCCTTTGTCAGCCAAATACATGAAATATTTCTCTTTGTTGCACTCTAAATCTTTTCTAAGGCCTGATGAAATTTAGGATCTTGCTCTGCTTCTTTGAGACAATGTTCTTCATTTCGTTCATCATTACTATCATTTGGAGTTTTTCCTGTGTCTTTTAGATGATTAAATGGGAAGGGATTCTCCTCTCTATGATCCATGTTGTTGAAAATGGGATTGTGACTCATGTTGTAAATGGGATTACTACTCTCACCTTCTTCTTGAATTCCTGGGATATGAGCTTCTCGTTGAATATCCTCTCTCAGCTTATGGTATTGAGATCTTGTAAAAATAGGCATATGATTTTGAAATGTTCTTCTAAACTTAGATCACAAGTTTGAGAAGTGCAAAAATGATGATGCCTTGATTTGATAAGATGAAAATCCTATGATATGATCAAATGACATTTCTAACTCTTGATTGTGGCTTCCAAGATGAAAGGATATTAGAATCCTATTGGGGAAGTTGAATCAATAATCAAAAACTTGTTTGAAAAGATGCACTTTTTGAGATTTGATCCTAGTCTCAAAAAATGATAAGTGTATCAAATAGCCTAGTTTGTTTTCAAGATCAGTGAATGATTTGGCTAGGATGAGTGGGATATTCAATTGAGGGTTGCGGTATGAAATCAAATTCAAGATGTTGATTGTGATTTGTGTTGTTGAGGTATAGCTCTTCTTTGGAAATAGGCTTGGGAATACAAAGGCTCTACATTGTACTCGTCAGTAAATCCCCTAACAAAATCTTGGTACCTATGAAGGAATTCGCAATAGTGAAGCAAGACGTTTTGACTCTTGTAAAGGAATTTTCTTTGTTGCAAAGTCTTTTTGTAACCTGAACATTTCTTAGGTTTCTTGATCCTATTGGAAATTGACTTCCTAACAAACTTGGTGCATTTCCAATCTCTAACCATAGAAGATATCAAGGATGTAGCTAGTCCAATGATGGTAGAAACTCAGATTATGGAAGAAAGGATGATTCAATCAAATTTTTAGTGCTTTCTTGGATGATCTTAATTTGATTTAATGTGAGGAAAACACAACAAACACTCTGAAAATAGTTGTTTTTTAAGCCCTATACTAAACATCGAGTGCATGTTCAAAAGATTTCCACTAGTTTTTGCACAAACAAACACTTTAGGCAGACTCACTCTTAGTACTCAAGTAGGTCATCATAATAACCACAACCCACATCTTAGAATTGCGTTGACTCACATAGCCATGTCACCCCCGAAGGGGCACCCATGTTTTTGTCTTTTTCAGGCGTGTACTCAGAGTGACGAAAGTGGATATCAGATCCCTTGAGCAAATGGTCCTTGGCAGTTTTATGGTGAGTATCTTGGGGGAAGATTCTTCCCTCCCTTTGCACTGTGATTATTAGGATGTTCAGAAACTGACACGGTTGGCTTCTACACTAAGGTTCGTAGTAAGGTTTTTCATTAAGTGCAACAAATGATATACTCCCTCAGGAGACCTCCCAACCTTTAGAACAAAGGCTTTGGGGATGGTTATCTTTGCACACTACTGTCAAGTTGGACTTTCATCAACAACCCATTTTTATTTAGAGTGGGTTGGAAACCTTGGCTTTAGGTGTTCCCACTTAGGTCGTTCCTCTTGGGTGAGTACTTTTTCCCACAAGAGCAGGCTTGCTAAGGGTTCTAACAAAGCATTAAAATTGCATAAATTAAAAAGGCAAGTTTGGTATTCTAATCACCTAGTTAAGGGGAGAGAATAGACCTATTGCCACAGACAAAGCAAACACTTGTTTTCTTTTTAAAACCCAAATGAGAATGATTTAATCTATGTGAAGATATTGCTTCACGAAAACAAGATGGTTCATTTTAGCCTCAAAATCATTGTGTGGTGACTACTCTAGGATTTCTTCATTTTAAATTCCATGTCTATCCTAGGATTGGTTCATTTTAAATTGATGTGTCTACCCTAGGTTTGTTTTTTTTTAACCAGAAAAAAGCTTTGTTTGCGGAAGGCGTCAGACTCAAAACTTGTTTAAGTACAATACTGAATGCGCTTAAGTAACAGATGAATGCGCTAAAACAGACAGTGAATGTGTTGAAAGCACTACAAAAAAAAAACTCAAATGCTCTACAAAAAACCTCAAATGCGCTAAACTAAAATGCAATTTTTTTTCTTTTTGATGTTTTTTTTTTTTGTTTTTTTTTACATTTTTTAAGGAAATGCAGCTAACTATATGTGCCACTCTGTGCACTATATGTGCTAAAATATTCCTTGGATGCACTATAACAGTTGTTGGATGTGCTAAAACACCTGCAAAAGTGCTGAAAGAAGACTTGGATGTGCTAAAAGAACCTACGGATGGGCTAAAATGTGAATTTTTCAAAAAAGCCGACTTCTAGAATGCAAAAACCTGTCCAAAAAAAAAACTTGCAAGTAGATATTAAAAATGGGGTCTGGCCCCACGGTGGGAACCAGAAATGTGTGTGTGATTTTATGTATATCAAATGTAGATTAAAAGTGAATCAAACACACCAATGAAACTTTAAATCAAAGCATAAAATAAAGGAAGAGAAAGCAAACTCCGTTTATGCTTCAGAGACATTCCATTGTCCTCTAATCTCCAGTGTATTAATTGATTCCAACTTGCTCTCAGATCTTGTGCTAGGCTCAACAAACGGTCTTCCTAGAGAACGAGATTGAAGATGATGATTAAACGTATGCTATTACTATGTGATTAACATGCTTAAACTAAACATGATTGCTATTAAAGAAACTAGAATGTAAGATTATGAAATGCTATGAATGTTAAAGCTGATAATGACGATGCTAAAATGGTAATCGCCTAAATGCAACTAATCTCTAATAGAACCAATGCTTGAATTTGCAGGGGTATTTATATATTTTTCAAAAGCTTCTGATTGGCTACAGATGATCAATGGCTATGAAAATTCCTGGCAGATCAAATGGTGTAAGATGAAAAGGATGGAGAGAAAATCAGATGGAAGATAGAAAAGAAGATTTATTTCCTCTTTCATGAGTGATGATAAAGATGAATTGTAAAAATAATCTTTTTGTGAGATTGAGAAATTTTTTTGAAGATAAATAATGAATTTATTAAATTCATTATTCATTTATTGGTGACATGGAGGATTTTCTTAATTAAATAAAGATTTGGAGAAAATGGAAGATTCTTAATTAAATTAAATATTTAATTAAGATTTGAAAAGTGACATGTGGAATTAATTAAATAAGAATATTTAATTAATATTTGATTTAGAAGAAAGGGAATTAAATTCAATTAAATCAAAGATTTAATTAAACTTAAATGTGATAATTAATTTAAAAAAAACAATGATATTTATTTAATTAATTAAGTTTAAGAAAGTGGTAATTAAATAAAATAAATTTATTTAATTAAAGTGGAAGAATAAAGTAGGTGAACGATATAAATAAATAAATTAAATTTATTTATATGTAGAGGAATTAAGAAATAAATTAATTAAATAATAAATATTTAATTAAATGCCAGGATTAAATGATATGATGATTTTTATGCATATACAGCTAGAAATAATCTTGGCCCAAACATGATCTTTCTCATTACACCATCTTCAATATAACTTAGCAGCTAAAGCCAAACCATTGAGGCTAGCCTGTCGTAGCCCAAGACCACCTTCCTACGTTGGCCTGCAAACAGTTTCCCATTTAACCAAACTCCACTTTGAAGAGGCCAAACTACCTGCCCATAAGAAATTTATTGCCAAAGAATCTAAATCCTTAATAAAACCAAAGGGAGAAACTTGGAGCATACACTTGTAATTAGGAAGAACCTGAACCACCGACTTCAAAAGCAACACATGACCTGCAAAAGACAACCACCTATGAGTCCAATGATTCAATCTCACCCAAAATTTATCTAGAATAATTTTCTAAGAACCCTGAGGAAGGGTCCCAACAGAGAGAGGTATGAAAAGATATACCATAGGAAGATTTCCAATCTTAAATATGAAAATACGAGCAATTCGTTGTTAAATACACAAAGGGGTGTTAAATAAATAAATGGAAGATTTAGCTTCATTAATCGGTTGGTCTAAGGAAGCAAGATATATATCCAACACCTAATGGAAATAAGTAGCTTCCCTGATCTTAGCCACACCCATCAAGGTAGTGTCATCAAAAAATTGTAAATGTGTTTGCAAAGGAAAGTCAATACCCCAACTCCACTCGTGGATATAGCCTTGATTAACATGAATCTTAATGACACTCCCCAAACCTTCAACCATAAGAATAAAAAAGTATGGTAATAAGGGATTCCCTTTCCAAAGACCTCTAGATTTTCTAAATAGGGTGGAAGGCTCTCCATTGACAAGCATAAAGAAAGAAGTGGATGTCACACAACTCATCACCCACTTCATGTGTTGGTGTGGAGCCTGATCAGTCTCCAAGTGGGAGATTGTTGGTATGTGGTGACTGATCATGCTATACTGTACACCTTGACATGTATCCTCGCTAGGGTTCGAGGCCGAGTTGGGCCCTGGGTAGGGGTTCGGGGGCAACAGACCCCGAGATTTTTTTTCTCCTACTTTTTTTGCATCGTCACCGAAAAAGGAAAAATCAATGAAAAAGAAAAAAAATTGACTTTGTAGAACCCTAATCTGGAAGCTTCTAAGCTTGTTAAAAGGGGTTTGGATGAGGGTTACAATATGATGAAAAACGCGATTATTTGCAAGATTGTAATAGGTTTTTGCACTGGACAATAAAATCATTGGATGGCTGCGGTTTGGTGGATGTAGCCCAGATTGGGTGAACCACGCTAATTTCTCTGTGTTATAATTTCTTCTATGTGTGTTTTAATTTCTTTGTTTATTAATTAAATCTGCATTTAATTGTTAGATATATGCCTTCTAACCCTAACACTTCACCCATTCTTCTTCAAAGCTAGAGGCATTGAGAACTTTGTGGAGGAAAGACCATTTGACCTTGTCATAGGCCTTAGCCATATCAAGCTTAATAATCATAGGTTTATCCTTTGAAGCCACCGTGGAATGTAAGGTCTCAATCATAATAACCACTCTATCCAAGATTTTCCTATTGGCTACAAAGCCTCCTTATTCTTCAAATATGAGCTTACCAATCCACTACTTCAACCTTTCAGTAATGAGCTTAGACACAATCTTATAGACCACATTGCAAAGGGCTATGGGTCTAAACAAACTCAACCTGTCAACCCCTTCACAATTAGGGATAGGAGCAAGAAAAGTAGATTTCATGGACCACAACATCCGTTTGTTCCCCTGAGATTCTTGCACCACCTCTAATAAATCCAGTTTTATAATTTCCCAAAATTCCTAAAAGAATTCTAACAAAAACCCACAAGGACTAGGGGCATTCGCTTTCTTCATCTAAAAGAAAAATACTTCTAGTTCCTCAAGGGAGATAGGTATCATAAGGTACACATTCATTTCCAAAGAAACAAGAGAAGGAATACATGCTAGAATGTGATTTTCTTCTTCCAAAGCATCATGAGAATCTTCATTGAACAAAGTGGTAAAATAGTAGGATGCCTCTCTAGAAATCTCCCAAAGAGAAACCAGTTGATGCCCCTAAAAGACACAAGGGATGCGATCAAATTCCCATACCTTATGGCATTAACATAGTTAAAGAAGATAGCAATATTTATGTCCCCTTCTTGAATCTAGAAGCCATCTCCCTTATCCAAGACTTGTAGAAGCACAAAGAGCTTTCCCTTTATTTCTTGATGTAAAAGCCAAACTAGCATGACCTTTGTCCTTATTAGACTATTTTGAAGAAGAATAAGTTGACTCAGACATTCTAGAAGGCAAATCAATATGATTCTTTTTGAGAAGATGTTTCAACTCATCAATATCCTTCTTATAACAAGAATGTTCATCATGTCCAAGCTTCTCACAATATGAACAAGAAACCTTCTCCTTCTTAGATGAATTCTCTTTGGAAGAGAACTTATTCTTTTCTTGATCTGAATGTGGATTATTCTTTGCTTTCTTTTGTTTCTTATCCGATTCTTTCACTTGACTAGCCAACAATACTCGAGATTTAGATAATTTTATGAGACCCATCGATATAAGCTTTTGTTGCTCATGTATCAACATCACAAAAAAATGATGCAAATGAAGGTGTAGTATATGCAGATCCTATAGTTAACCTATGACTATGAAATCTAGAAACAAAAGAAGGATAATCAGGACCAAAATTTTCAATGTATTGTAGACCAACTGGATGTCCTTATCAATTCCACATGCTTTACATTGCTCTCTTAGATCATTAACCTTAGTGATGTAGTCCTAGATGTTGTCAAAGTTCTTAGGATCAAGGCTCATCAGTTCATTAACAATTTAATAGCCTCTTACTTCATCTATAGTACCATAGAATATTTTTAATTTATTCCAAGCCTCATCATAATTCTCACATGATTCAATTTGAAACAACAAATCTTGAGAAACTAGTCTACAAAGACATCCAAGAGCTTTTATATGTTCAAGTACCTTATTTTCAACATATAGAGAGTGACCATGAGTTATTAGAGCACTCCATGCATGTTGATGCCATGTTGAATAATTATATGATGTGAGCAAAGAAACCTTAGAATGATCCATGGAAAAGAAGAGTAAAAGCAACTGACCAAAACAATGCACCAAGAGACTCCCCAAATTACTCAATCAAGAATCCCCCCAGTAATATATGTTTTGGCACTTTATACTTAGTGCAATTCTAGTTGCAACTTGCCAAAAACAACAAAGTGGACTTGATCTTGGTGCTTACAGATGCCAAAAATGGCCATAAGTTCAAAGTGAAATTTTTACATAAAATGAGATCAATCTAATCTAACCACTATAAAGTACACAAAAAATTATGCACTTACAAAAAAAATTCACCCAAAAATATTACTGTAAGAGTGAGAACAAAGCCCTAAAAGTTATGAAAATGAGAATGACTCAGCAAAACCTGTGAGAATCTACAATTTCTAGAAAAACTAAGCATCAAAATCAAAAATTGATTGCACCACTACGAATAGCACAAAATTTAGCTCCAAATAAAAAAAAGTCATGAAAAAATAAAGGTCGGACGACTGAGTTATGGTCGTTTTAAAATTGACTGCAAAAATAAAAGTTGCAACTATGAGGGGTCAAATTTTTTCAAAAATGTGCTGATGTCGACAAGCCGCCGGGTTGAATTTGACGGTCATTTGGCCATAAGAACAAAATATTCCTTGAATATGCATAAAAATCAGTGGCTTAATTTTGACGTTTGACAGTTGTCACAAGTCGTGGCTGCCCACTAGAATATTCTTTGGTTGGAAAAATATACCCTAGTTCTCGGTCAACAAACAAAATATTCAAAGGAATCTTTTTAGAATCTTGGTGAGTGAATTTTGGTATAATCTTTATTTATTCCCCAGGCTCTTTGATTTAACATGCCGATTCTTAATTTTCAAAAAGGTCACCAATTTTTAAGTAATTGGGTCATTGGGCCGCGACAGGTGATGTGTGGCGCCCTCATAGGCTCGCGGTACCTTATAGAGGGAACAGGTTTGTAGCACAAAGTGAGTCTTGGTTATAGACCATGCAAGAGGAGATGATGACTTTGGATAGTTTTGACACTTAAGATCTTGTTAGTTTACCCAAAGGAAGGAAGCCCATTGGTTGCAAGTGGGTATTTAAAATTAAATTTAGTGTAGATGGTTGGTTAGAGTGATACAAGACCAAATTCGTGGCCGAGGGCTACTCCCAAAGAGAGGAGTAGATTTTGGTAAAAAATTCTCTTGTTGCTAAGTTGAATTCTATTATATTCCTATTATCTATTGTTGTTGCTTGTGATTTTGAGATAGAGAAAATGGATGTTAAAACTACTTTCTTGCATTTGGATCTTGAGGAGGAAATTCATATGTGACATCCGAACATTTTTGTTGTGAAAGGAAAAGAATAATTAGTTTGTAGGTTGAAGAGATCTTTGCGTGGTTTGAAATAGTCACCCATGAAGTGGTACCAAAAATTTGATGCTTTTGCGTTGAAGTTGGGATATCTCAGGAGCAAGGCGGATCATTGTGTTTATATTAAGGTTATTGATGATCATATTCTAATCATTGTCTTGTATGTTGATTCAATATCTTGTTTATTGGTAACAACAAGGTGATAATTAATGAGCTCAAGACATAATTTTCTAGCACATTTGATATGAAGGACTTGGGGGCTACAAAATATATTCTTTAGATGGATATCAAGAGAGATTGAGGTCACAAAAAGCTTTGGTTAAGTCAGAGTAAACATGCTAATACCATTTTGCAGATGTTTAATATGCATGACTATAAGCTAGTTAGTATTCCATTTCTAGTTGGTATTAAGTTGAGCTTAGATACGTGTCCTAATTTTGATGACAATTTAAAGGATATTTCTATGGTTCCTTATGCTAGTACCGTTGGTAGTTTGATGTAGATTGGTTAGGTGACTTGGATAGTTGAAGGTCCACTAGTGACTATGTATTTACTTTGTTTGGAGGTGTAGTGAGTTGGATGAGTAAGAGGCAACCTACAGTTGCATTGTCCACAACTAAAGCAAAGTATATGGCTGCTACATATGCCTTTAAGGAGGCAGTATGGTTATAAAGGCTTGGTAATGGCGTTGGTTTTGATTGTAGGGCAATGAGGATTGAACAAGACAATCAAAGTGCTATTTGTTTGACCAAAAAACCTATGTATCATACTTATACTAAGCATGTTGATGTTTAGTATCACTATGTGCTAGAGATGGTTGAGAATGGTAAGGTCTTGATTAAAAATATTGACACTTTGGATGATATTTTACTCTCTTATGAAGCCAATGACCACAAATAAGTTCTCTTGGTGCAAGAAAGCCATGGTCCTTGACCATTATACTTGATTTTATTATTTATATCTCTTAGATGTAACAATATATAATGTCAAGTGGGAGAATGTTATGATAGGTGACATTAACCTTGTAATATATGTCATTTATATGTCTCCACATTCCTTGGAATGTGTTTCAGGGGACATGAGAGAAATTCATTAAATTTTGGCATGTTGTAATTATATTTTAAAGAGAGGATTTAATGTTGGTGGAAATTACACATAAAAAATGGATAGGGCATCTTTCTTAGGCATTTGTTTGGGAATTTGAAAGGTCATGAATGGGGTCCCCAAGATTGGAGAAGAAAAGGTGTTCATTGGCATTCCATTGGGGAGTGATAACGTTATCAGAGCATCTTGAAAGTTAGAAGTTGGATAGGCTATGGGCTAGGCACCCATGTTAGAGCCTTGTAATTTCCATTTAATATTTTATTATGTCTTTTGGTTGTCCAAGAAAGTGGTGTGGGTTTTTGCAAGTAGTTTTGTACCTCTTGTTTTGGTTTACCATTCATAGTTTTACCTCCCACAAATTCTATAAGTGGAATTGTTGGATGGTAGTTTCATGTTGAGTTATTGCAGGGAATAGGGTGTTGGAGCATTGATTAGAGATCAATAATGGAGTGTATAATCATGTACTCTCATGTTTAAAGATTAATAATATACTTGTGTCCTTTCTCATGTGGAGTTTTTTCTCGAAAGGGTTTCTCCATGTAAATTTGGTATCACATTTTTTTTGCTATTTTTATATTGTGATGAATGTTGCAATCACATGTTTAAATCTAATTTGATAATTTGATTTTTAGATTTGAATTCACTTGCATAAGTGCATATTGTAAGCTTTTCTTCACCTCATTTCAACAATTAGCATGTCGTGTAGATGTCTATGTGAAACACTCTTGTTCAAAATAATTTAGACATATAAGACTGAGAACAACATGGAATTAGCAAAATTGCATGATTCAAGTGCTAACATTTTGAAATTAAATGATTTATATCAAAAAGGCTAAAGAGAAGGTGTTATGTAGTGTGAAATTGATAGGGTATTCAATTTACAACACTACAAAAAGATAAATGGATGATCTACCTATAAGGGGATGAGGATTAAACCTACCCTTAAGTTAGTCATAAATTGGGACCCATCAAAGCATATTTCCCAAGTATTAGAATACTAGAGAATGAAGACATGTTTATGAGTAAAGATATAATCAATGATAGAATGAGAAGGAGAAAGGGTGTCGACCAATTGGTCTAAAATGACACAGCCTTTAATGGACTCTTGGGATATGAATTTGAAATCAAATAGCATAATAGGCATTAATAATCTAGTAGCATGAAAATGATCACACTAGATGAAGACGTGAGTATCAATATGGAGCATACAATATCACAAATTTTGGGATGTGTGTACCATAAAAGACTATTTTTTTGTAAGGGAGTAGCGGGCCTCATATTTGAGTAAGGTGTGACTAATATAATAAATTGCATGCTCCTTTCCACCATCATTATGTTGAGCTAAGATATCACCAATGGTTATGTTAGTAGCAAAAATGTAGATGCAAAGGGGGTGACCATAAGAGGATTGACAAGGTACTCTTTCATAGAATTGAAAGCTTGTTAGCCTTCATCATTTAGAACAAACTCAACATATTTTTTTAAAATCTTTTTAAATGGAATAATATGATTTACCAACTGGGTAATAGAGATTTGAATGACTTGTATTTCTCCTTAGAGACTATAAAGTTGGGTAAAGTTCTTGGGATGAGGCATATTGACAATATAATCTAAAGTTGAACTCAATCCCACATCCCTCTTTGGGGTGGGGTTGAAATATTTTCTCATCCGCTTCCTAAAATTTTGTTGCCATGTGTCATTCATCTATAATTTTTTAGATTCTTGCCAATAAATTTTTAGATGTAGCTATATAATTGTAGACTTAGCATTCCTTATTGTTAACAAATAATCACAAAGACCATCATCTTCCTAAAATTTTGGAGCTTAAAGTTTAAACTTGCCCACTATTAAAAAGTCTATGAAACCCGTGCTTATAAAAACTTATAACATTTTTTAATAACACTTGCTAATATATTTTAGAAAGCCCCCCACCCATAGAACCACAACATAAGTTCATGCTTAATAGTTAAATCGTGAGAGCCATCCCAACATAAAAAAAAATTAAAAAAATCCATGCTTAATAGATAAGATGTGAAAGCCATCTCCAACATAAAAAATGAGTTTATAAATTCATACCTAATATATAAATTGTGAAAACAATCCCAACACAATATTAATCAAAACTCTTAAAGATATCAAATTTCCACAATCCATAATAATAATTCAATTTATGTTTTTGGATTTGATTGTGTTTCCATTTTTTTTCATAAACCCGTGGTACTGAGGTATGTCGAGCCAACATCACCAGTCACGTGAAAAATGTTTACCAGACGCACTGCAGTTTATAGCGGGACGAATACCCCATTGATTCTTGCCATTTCAGATCACACTCCATGATCCATCATCAGGCTGAAAGAGAGCATAAGAAAGAAAAAATTTCTTTGATAGTTTACTCGAGCTGCTTAGCCATGAAGTGAGCTGCAAAAAAGGATCCCAATATTTTCCCTAGCAAAAAGAATGAAGTTATAACCCCAAGATAAGCTCAAGATTGTTAAGGCGCCCCGGAAAAGGCAACGCAAACACAAGTTATGACAGACTCTGCGGAGTTCAGTTTCCTCCCTCCCAATTCAAATATTTTTCAAACTCATTGACCTCCATTTAAGTAGTAAAAAAATTCTGAACATCCAAGAATTCCTCCCAAACTAAACTGAAATACTAAGACCAGGAGATCCGTCCAGACCCAAATGAAATATAGTAGTAAAATAATACCAAATCCAGCTGAACACCTCCACTTTGGATCATAGCCGAAGCGACGGAGAGAATTATTGGTCGGTCACGCGATCGAACCCAGCCCGCATCGTCTAGTCCAGGAGTGCTTGTTTTTATCTCAGGGAGGTGGCTTTCGATCGGACAGCGATCGGGGTCTTAAGACGCAGTGCAATTCCGGGTATGGTGGGGAAATGAAGTGGTTTTGGCGGCGTCCGGAAGAGAGGGGCGCCTGTACTGCGTCAGCATCAGTTTGAAGAAAAGCAGGTTGAAGATGGGAGAGCAGGTGGCGGGGTTGGTGCGGGAGTTGGTGTTGCGCATGGTGCCGAGAGAGAATGTGGGGGAGGAGGGAGTGGAGAGGGCTTACCAGTACACAATGCGAATAGTAGGCAGCCGAATAACGCCATCGCTGGCCACAGACGAGGCGGCCATGGCGGAGGCCATCAAGCGCCAGCTCGTCCACCAAGGTAGATCTTCTGACGCTCTTACTTTTGCTGATTTATACCGCCGCTTTTCTGCCCAGTCCTGCATTGACAACAAGTGGGCTGTGCTTTACCTGCTGAGAGCCATTTCGGAGGACAAGAGGAAGGAGAGGGGAGGCCTCTTCACCTCCACCATCTCTGCTCCCGCCTCCGCGGGCGGCCTTCACGCCCTTCCTGATAACTTCAGGGGTTTACAGCTTTATAATGACAATAACAATCGTAATAAAAGCCCAGATCAGTATAAAACCCTAGAACATCATCATCCAGGTGGGGTGCTTTTGCTGTCTAAAGACCCCGAGAATGCAAAGACCTTAGCGTTCCGGGAGTACGTGGAAGTGTGCCGTGAAGAGTGTGAAGTGACCGAGGGTGCCCTGGTGAAGGACGTTCTTTATGCTTGCCAGGGTATTGACGGCCGCTATGTCAAATTTGATAAGGATTTGGATGGTTTTGCTGTGGTGGAATCTTACAGGGTGCCCAGGGGTACACGTGTTCTGGTTAGGAAGCTGTGCGAGTTGGGATGGCTTTATAAAAAGGTTAAGGGTTATATTTCAGAGAGTGTTGAATGCGGGCCTATCGAGGCGATTGGAACCGTGGGGCAGGCCTTCTGCGCTGCCTTGCAGGAAGAGCTGTCGGATTACTATAAACTGCTGGCAGTCTTGGAGGGGCAAGTGCATAATCCTATACCAGTTTTGGAGGAGGGCAAGAGTGTGGGGAATTATTTGTCTTTGAGAAGGTTGATGGTGTGGCTAGCCGAGCCAACTGTGAGGATGAGATTAATGGCTGTTTTGGTGGATGATTGTAGGAGTCTGAGAGGGGGTGCCATGGCTGGTGCAATCCACATGCATGCTCAGCATGGTGATCCACTGGTTAGGGATTTCATGAAGAGGTTGCTGAGAAGGGTTTGTTCACCTCTGTATGAGATGGTGAGGAGTTGGGTTTTGGAAGGGGAATTGAATGATATATTCTCTGAGTTTTTTGTCATCGGGCAAGCAGCAAACCCCAAAACTGAAGCCTTGTGGCGGGATGGGTACCATCTTCACAGTGCCATGCTACCATTGTTTATTCCAGAGCCTCTTGCAAAGAGGATTTTGAGGACAGGGAAATCTATCAATTTTCTACGAGTGTGCTGTGAGGATCAGGGCTGGGCGGATGCTGCTGCAGAAGCTGCTGCTGCTGCAGGGACTTCGACCAGGAGAGGGGGCCTTGGTTATGGGGAGACTGAGGCATTGGAGACATTGGTTGTAGAAGCAGCTAAAAGGATAGATAAGCATTTGATAGAAATAATGTATGGCCGCTACAAATTCAGGGAACATTGCCTTGCAATTAAAAGATATTTGCTTCTAGGCCAAGGTGACTTCATTCAGTATCTCATGGATATTGTGGGTCCTGATCTTTCACAACCTGCTAACACTATAAGTTCCTTTAAGCTTGCAGGGCTACTTGAAAGTGCAATTCGTGCCTCCAATGCCCAATATGATGATACAGATATATTGGACAGGTTGAGAGTAAAGATGATGCCACACAATAGTGGGGATAGGGGCTGGGATGTATTCTCATTGGAGTATAATGTAAGAGATCCTCTGAACACAATCTTCACAGAATCTGTCATGACTAGATATCTTAAAATTTTCAACTTCCTTTGGAAACTTAAACGTGTGGAACATGCTCTTAGTGCAACTTGGCAGACTATGAAACCAAACTGCACTATTGCTAGGCTTTTTGCCACTAAGGATGGTGGAGGAAAGTTGCAACTTGTAGCAGTCTTAAGGCGGTGTCAAACATTAAGAAATGAGATGAATCATTTTGTTACCAATCTCCAGTACTATATAATGTTTGAAGTCCTTGAGTACTCATGGGTGGACTTTCTGGATGAAATGGAACAAGCGCGAGATCTTGATGAACTTATAGCAGCTCATGAAAAATACCTTGATTCTATTGTTGAGAAGTCTCTCCTTGGGGAGTGCTCTCATCAACTCTGTAAAACATTGTTTGCATTGTTTGACCTCATTTTGCGCTTTAGAAGTCATGCTGATAGATTATTTGAAGGCGCACGTGAAATGCAGGCTAGGTAATTTGTTACATTTTTGCTGGTAGTGTATTTGTTCTTGCTTTTTAACGATTGCAAATGGATTATATCATAGAGCGTATATGTTTGTTTCATATTTGATATCTTATCACCAGTTTTCTTTAACGATTGAGGATTTATATTTTAACTCATTTCCTGTAGAGGTGAAATGTTATCAAGAAACAAGCTGAAGAAAGAACCTCAAAGGCTAGGATCATGGGTTGGGGGAGGAAGGAAATCCTCGTTACAAGTCACAGGAGAATTTCTGCGTACCATGGGAGAAGAGATGGATGCTATTGCTGTTGAGCATTCATCTTTATTGGAGGGATTCATTGCTCAACTTCCTCTCCAACAGCATGTTGATTTGAAATTTTTGTCCTTTCGTCTTGATTTCACTGAATTTTACAGCCAACAGCAACTGAATATGCTCACTTCACCAATTAAATCAAGGAGAACTTCTTTGAGAGCGGGAAAGCAGTCACAGAATGATTGAAACATTGACATTGTTTTGAAATCATCATCCTATTCTGAGTGATCTTCAGTAGCCTAATCAGTTCCTGAAGTTAGTGCTTGCTTCAATGTTCTAATTTGTTTAGGCCCTGGTAAGTGATTTGCAACAAAGGACTTCTGTATAGAAGAACATGCTTTTCAATGTTAATATTGGATATTTAACAAACTTTTAAAAATTTCTATGCAGGTTATTTTTTTCAGCCTTTAACACCATATCAATGAGTGGGATATTCTAGCGTGTGGCATTGATCCAAGGTATTTCAGTATTGTTTGGTTGACAATATTATATGTATTGTTGAATAGTTCTCTAACACAAGATAGGCAATTCAAAAAATATACTAAATTGCTTCATTGACCTTGAGTTGCCAGAAAGCATTCCTTTCATTTATATGCAGCATTGAAAACTGGCTGCCTTGTACAATACGTGCTTTGTTCTTGATTTGGTTATAAATTTTTTCAATTTTCTGATTTACCGTGAAATTGTAATCACTTTTATTCAATACAAAGAAGATCACTGAGTGCCATGGTGATCTTTATTGCTTAAGTCACCAGTCTTGTATCCAAAATTTAATTTACGTAAATGGAGAATTGCTCGTATGATTCAGAGTTTTAACATATTTGCATATCTTGCTTCACTCTGGCTATCACTTTTCCAGATCAGATGTTCACAGTTACACGATTTCTTAGGAAGATTCCCATCCACTTTACTCATGTCCCATACAAACTTTCAGATCCCTTGCAAATTTTAAGGTTGTAATTAGAAGCGTCTTTATTGGATATTGATTGGTTTGTCTTTCTGTCAGATGTAAATCATCTTTATTTAGTTTTTAGGAGGATTTATTTTGGGTAGGCGTATTGGAATTCCTTTGCATTTCACATGGTTACAAAATATCCTTACATCCAGTTTAGGTTGTTTCCTGCAAAACCCATTTATAAGAAGCACCATGGAATGTAATTCATTTTTAAACTTTTCTTTAACTGTATAATTACATTTTTCCATATTCTTCCTTTGTCTCTTCCTAACTTTTAAGTTCCTTCAAACCTGAAATCATCTCTTGAGGAATATTGTTTACAGAAGCAAAATCAAGAAAAAGAATATAGGGCTTAGCCTAGAAGGTAGTAATAAATCAAATGAACCAAGGAGTGCACCTAATATTGTTCGATAGTTTAAATTCAAGCTAATCTTTGGTCAAGATTCATCTCGATATATTTATAGAACTTGTGGAAAACCCTTTGGAAAACCCACTGAAGGCTCCTGAAACAAAAACTTCACTAAATGGATTTCAAATATCTACTATGAACATATTTAGACCATCATTCGGCATAGATGGAGAAGCTGACTAACCCTCTACACATGGTTGCATATGCATTTAAATATTTTTTATATAAAATGAAGAATTCATGATATCAAATAGAATAAAAATGAACGAATAATATCACCTTTTCTTACCCTGCTGGGGATGTTACCATATTGTGTAGAGATTTATTGGAGGTGAAAGCCTTGGTGTTTTGCATCATGGTTCCTCCTCTCCTCAGTGTTTTCCATTAACAAATGATATTACACTAGGTTACAGTTTATTTTATTTTATTTTGTATTCTCCCTGTTTACATAATTAGGTGTTTGCATATCTTGTTTGACACGGTTCATTGCATTAATTAGTTATATCTTAGGTTTTTGCTGCTCCTTTTTTCCATAGGGAGAAATTCCATTAAGCCGATGAACCCAACCACAGAGCATGGTTTATAAGCACATTCACCGTGTCATAGAGTCCCTTCTCAATTGAAGGGGATATTAGGAGATTCATATTTTTTAAAGCCATTGCCAATTGCAAGAGGACCTGTATTTTGCTTACCTTTTTTCTTGAGAAGGTTCTTGAGTTCTTTGAGCTTAATAGAGGGGATAGGACAGGTTGCCTCCCTTCCACTACTGAGCACATACTATAAAAAATCCAGCAGCAGATATGATGGCCAAGATAATTTCCCAAGTAAATTTGTCCTGTCATAGATGGACAGTCAGCTGTCTAGTAATTTGATGAATAGCATGTATAGTAA
This sequence comes from Sequoia sempervirens, assembly GCA_007258455.2. NCBI lineage: Eukaryota > Viridiplantae > Streptophyta > Pinopsida > Cupressales > Cupressaceae > Sequoia > Sequoia sempervirens. The sequence goes on along the minus strand of VDFB02000008.1, from coordinate 208,114,374 downwards.
CTTTGATGAATAGCAAAGCCATCGATAGATGGCATGATTTTGCTTGCAAGTGCTAGAAACTGAGGAAGCCACTTGTATGCCAGAAAAGCAACAGGACCGGAATTGTTGTAGTGGCTAGGATCACTAATAAAAATGCAAAGGGGCCCATGGATGGTCCCGATTGCAAGTTTTTAACCTTGCCAAAAGTAAACATTCTATAATTGTTGTGGAAGCTGGGATGGACAATGATGTTATCAAGGACCCACTTATCTGATTGTGAACCAAAGAAATCACAAATACCCCACATGCCTATGAGTATACCTACGAATTGTGATAGTAACAAAAACATCAGGGCTCTGTGGTTGTCGAGCAAGCAGATGGTCCCAATTTCAAAATAGTGGGGGCAGAGTCCGAAAAGAATCTGCCATGTCTGGAAAGACAGTCACACAGACCAAAGAAGCCAATACACAGAGAGGTAAAGAAAACACAGATCAAAGGAGACAGGTCATAGAATTCTTGCATCTTTCCAAATAGAAACAATGATGAAGCTCTTTGGAAAATGATGCTGCATGGGAAGGAAATGATTCCTTTTGATCTTTTAGAGCTTGGGAGATGGAGAGGGAAACTTGTTTGAAAGCCCAAGCAACATGGTCCAGGTGCTAGGCCTTAAGTTTCTGAATCAAACCTATGTGGGGCATCAGCATAATCCCTTGTGATTTCAATATCTAAGAATATATTAATGGAAAAGGTCTTGTAATCATTAATTGTTACTTTAAAAAACAGCATGCAGGCACTTGTCATATTAGTCATTTCTGTTCTTAGACATATTTGTAAGAATAGAGACAGATCCTTTTTGATGCGTTGGCCACCTTGTAGAGACTCTTAAGGAAACACTATGAATTCATCAGCTATAAGTATTGTGTTCAGTATTTCTTAAATATTGAGATATGATTAGTTTCTACCATATTTGAGATAAAGACAGTTTATCTTTAAATTTTTAACTTTAGGTGGTTGGACACATTTTACATGTACTGAATCTGAATAAATGAAACTACATAACCATTGGACTGTATAATGTGGGAAAAGATAGCTGTACATTTAGAATACTTTATTTTCACTTTACAAGTGCTCTAGCTATTTACCAAGCAATTACTAAACTTACAAATTACGGGACAGGCATATGCTTGTCATGAGTTGTAAGCATATTAAACATTTTAAAGACGTTTTGGGTTACATGCTACTTCTCATAATTTGTAAGTGACATTGGAATGTGTGTATAACATGTAATATGGCATGCAAAAGTCTTGATAGAACCATTTGTTAAAACTTTGAAATTTAGTTTTGGGTAAATAGAGTATTCTGGTTTTTAGGTTTTTACCTGCAGTATGTACACTTAAGCAACTGCTAAAACACCAAGTTCGATAGGAGAGCATCAGCTCCAGGATTGAATGTAAATTGCTTCAATTATCTAAAGCAAAATTTCCACTGTTTTGGTTGCACTTGACTGTTAGCAATTTCAGTGAAGGAATTAAAGTGTATGTATCATTCAACAAGGAGGACAGTGTATTTGACAGCCACTTTGTAAAATGGAAAGGGACTTCTCTTTATGTGACAAATATGGTTTACTCAGTGTACATATGGGAAGAACAGTCACGGAACTTGTTGGAGACCAAGTATGCTATTGATTTGTATTAGCAGCTAGCATGCAGAATTTTTTGAATTTGTGGTTCAATTTGTCCTCAAAGAAAATAATTAAATTGAATGTTGTAATTTCAATATTATATTGAAGATGGAATATCTGTCTCAAAAGCATCTAGACTTACAGATTTCTTGTCATTCGGATTGGGTATGCTTGTAGTGATTTGCTAGTGTAATATGTGGATTTTACATTTACTTCAAATTCCATTTGTGATTTGCAGCAGTAAGCATTTTGTGAGACCATGTTTGATTGGAATAAATATTGTCACATAATGCAAGATGGACATCTGTTACCAATATCTTAGTTAAACCAGCCATACGTGATCTAGAAAGTTCTTGAAAAGACAAGGATATTGGTCATTCTGCCATTAAATTATAGGCAAGGATGATGATGTGTGCAATAAAGTGCATTTTTAATCAGTATTTTAAGTTTTTAACTCAATATATTCTAATTTAGGTTTTTTCGTAGTTGTGTAATATGTGACTTAAAAAATATTCTTGAAAAGATGTGCGATTCTGCTCTAAACCCAAAACTAACCATGCTGATGTCTGCAAAAGAATGTAGAGTGGTAGTTGTCCAAGGCTGAATTTTCAACATGAGGAACGTGCTTTCCAAGTTGGTATGCTAGATGTTTTGAGGATAATTTGTAATATTCACCGAACTGCGACACTGGGATTGGATTTTGGTATTGGAACCATTTATGGAAAGAACATTCAGTCATGTTTCCCTACCATGAAGGCTTTATTATATGGATAGCAATTTAAGATTATATTTTGATCTTGATGTGATTGGCAATTCTGTAACAATGTGTTAAATTGACGTGATTGGCAATTCTTTAACAATGTGCTAAATTTTTAGAACTTAGAATTGCTATAGGCAAAAGCAATTAGTTACAACAATCATAGTACATAGATAATTCTAGAATTTGCAACTATATGAAGTGTGAACAAATTTTTTGAATGCTTATTAGGATGCAATCTTTCAATTTCCAAAAAATTTGGGAGCTAATGAAAATACACTATTTGAACTTCTGAAAAGTTGGGGTTTTTTTATAACATTTTGTGAACCTTACATTACAAGGCATTTTGGAACGTTTTCCTGAAATTCCGAAGTCCTAAAGTAACTGGGAAGTGCACATAGCAAATCTTAACGCATGTTATGGCTGTGGATTTCAAACACTGGTCAACAAACTGTAATCTTAGCAAGGAGGCACCAAAAATCTCTATGTTCTTGAAATATTAGATGGGGTATAAGTGAACTATAGTCTTAAGGAAAAGATAGGGACTTACATACAGAAAAGCAGTTGGTAGGTAGGGATGGGGTCTCTTGACAGGGTACACTCGTACGATCATCCCTATCGTACAGTACAATTGCTTGTTCCTCATCACAAGGCTTCTTTTCCGAACACAATTTGTGTGGATCAACCACATAAAATGAGGTAGAGAGATTTTGAGGGCTGCTAGTACGTACTGCTATGCTCCAAGCAGATTTAGGAGATACCAAATGAGTGGTCAATTTAAATGAAGAAATGGAGAATACAGAAACCACCCTGAGAAAAAGGTAGCCAATGAGTCACAAGTTCGTCAGTGTAATCATTTAAAATATTTGGCTTTTTGTGAAGATTTGTGGCGCTTGCGTTTATTAAGTGAATGTCAATGAAACCCAGTTAATGCTAAAACGGATTTGCTTGTTAAATGAAGATGCATATAACATGACTTATTTTGGAACGGTAGTGGAATGCTGAGTGGACTCTATTACGAGACACTTTTTTAGACAGTGAGGTCTTTGTTACTTTCTCTTGTGACAATGGTTACGTGGTAGGTAAGAATGGAAAGTTCGACGAAGGTTTGGAGGCATGAAGTTTCGAAAGTTGTATTCTGTTAGGAAAGTTCGAAAGTTGGTCGAACGTAGTTGGAACTGAAAAGGTAATATTTATCACATATATTTGTCAGTAGATGGGCAGAAGAATTAACTTGCTATGGGGAGAATTGTTAGGGCTATGCAGTATATATAACCTTGTCATATATATAATGTTATGAGGTCTTAGGCCAATCCTAGAGGGTACACATGCACAACCAACAATGGACAGCGAGGTTGACTGTATTATATGCTACCAAGAGTTAACCATAAAAGATTATGGAGATAAAAATGATTGGATTATTGATTAATATTAGATTTGATCATAGTTTGGTATAAGTAAAAATCAATTTGTTGGCAATTAAACAATTTAGTCAAAGGTTCAAACGAGGGAAAGGAAACATAAAGATGATCCAAGCAAATTAGGAATTTTTTAGGAAGGTAAAAATCAACTTACAATGGGCAGGAAAAGGTAATATAGGCCTAACACGAGTCATAATGACTGTAAGAAATTAATTTATATAATTGAAAAAACACTAAACAAGTGTAAGAGGTCTAAAAATCAACTTACAAGTGGCAAGGAAAGGTAATATAGGCCTAACACAAGTCATAATGACTGTAAGAAATTAATTTATATAATTGAAAAAGCACTAAACAAGTGTAAAAGGTCTAAACCCATGGAGGAAAACAAAGCCAATTTTCCAATGAACGTGTGGTTTGACAAAGAGTGTAAGGCAAGAAGAAAAATCTCAAGGAACTAGGGAAGTTGGCAAGTAAAAAAGAGTACATGTTGAAGATTGTTAATTTTTGGATTTTTGATTGTGTTAGAGCTTTTTTCATCAACGTTTCGGATCACACTCAGTGATCCATCATCAGGATGTTAGAGAGCATAGGAAATGAGAAATGGTTAGATGCAGACTTAGCTTTTGCTTAAAAGGAAGAGAGATGAGAGGTTGAGGAGAGAGATGGGTACAAAGACCAAGACAAGAGAGGTAAGGAAAGAAAATTGAAAAAATTAAGAGAAATCAGAATGACAAATGAAGAGGAAAAAAGATAAGAAATGAGCAAAAGAGGAATGTATGAAAAGGTAAGCATAGGTAAAATATAATACTGAGCATTAATTTTATAATTCATTAAAACATTAACAATATTATAATTTTGATTATAATATAATTCTAGTTAGAACACCAAATTAATTATAATTATAATTATAATTATAATTATAATTATAATTAATTCTAATTATAATTATAATTAAAATTCTTCTAATTATAATTATAATTAGAATTAGAATTCTAACAATTAGAATTATAATTAGAATTCTAACAATTAGAATTATAATTAGAATTCTAACAATTAGAATTATAATTAGAATTCTAACAATTAGAATTATAATTAGAATTCTAACAATTATAATTATAATTATAATTCTAATTATAATTCTAATTATAATATCTAATTATAATTAGAATTCTAATTCTAATTATAATTCTAATTGTTAGAATTCTAATTATAATTATAATTCTAATTCTAATTATAATTATAATTATAATTATAATTATAATTCTTAGAATTCTAATTATAATTATATTCTTAGAATTCTAATTATAATTATAATTATAATTGTAATTGATAGAAATCTAATTATAATCTAATTAAAATTAATTAGATTATAATTAGAGAGGAGAAGAATCCTAGAGAAAGATTACGAAGGAAAACCAAACGGAAACATTGGACAAAAAAGGAACAAAACGAAAATTGAAAGACCCAAAACGATTAAGAGAAGACTACAACCTAGAGCAAAATCAACAAGAGACAAGCGAGAGAAATTGAAAAAGTGTATAAACAAAAGGAATACAAAGAAGATAAGCAATAATAAATAATAAGGTTAAAATTTTTACAATAAAATTATAGATAAATCAAATAAAGAAGCTATGAAACAAATTTTTGCAACCCCAACTAAAAGAGATTAACATAAAAAATATGAGGTACAAAAAAGACCAATGAATACAAAAATCAAAGCCAAGGTCAAAATAAAACAAAATGTAACAAATTGTGATTAAATACACGGATGAGGAGATGGATGACAATTATCTAGAAAGAGGAAACACCAAAGAGAACGCAAGAAATTAATTCTAATTAGAACACCAATTTAATTATAAATATAATTCTAATTATAATATCTAATTCTAATTATAATTATATCTAATTCTGAACGAATTGGTAAGAGAAGAGATATTATAATATTGTTATTAATGTTATTTTTAATCTTGTAAATAATATATGTTAAACCACTAAAGAGATATAAGAAAGAAAATTAAATTTGAATTCTATTAAAATCTAAAGCAGAAAGGAAACAAGAGGGACAATAAAAATGAAATGACCAAAGGAATATAAAATAGATAAGTAGTAATAAAGTATATTATTGAAACATTAATTATATAATTCATTAAAACATTATAGCATAGATGAAATATAATATTGAACATTAATTATAGGATTCATTAAAACATTAACAATATTATAATTTTCATTATAATATAATTCTAATTAGAACACCAATTTAATTTTAATTATAATTCTTATTATAATATCTAATTATAATTAGAATTCTAATTATAATTATAATTATATCTAATTATGAACGAATTGGAAAGAGAAGAGATATTATAATATTGTTATTAATGTTATATTTAATCTTGAAAAAAATATATGTTAAACCACTAAAGAAATATAAGAAAGAAAATTAAATTTGAATTCTATTAAAATTGAAAGCAGAAAGGAAACGAGAGGAACAAGAAAAATGAAATGACCAAAGGAATATAAAAATGATAAGTAGAAATAAAGTATGTTATTGAAACATTAATGATATAATTAATATTGATAATGATAACCATTAAACACAGACGCAAATTAAGAAAGAAAATACACTTTGAAGTAATCAAATCAAGAGCAAAGGGGACAAGTTAGAAGAAAGATAAATTTGAGACGGGAGAATATAGGAGAACAAAGAAGGAAAGAAAGCCTCGAGAAGGTGAAGGACAAGGGAGAGGAGCTAAGGAGAGAAAGAAACAGGAGTGAAGAAAGGTCTAGGGACGAAGGAAGGGATTAGGAATGGGGGTTATGGTGGTTTTTTAAGTTTGAAAGAAGAGGGCGCCACGAGAGGCTAAGATTCCAACCTTCATCACGGTTGAGGTTGGTGGGATGGTTAATGATTCCTATGGCTTCCTTCAATTTCCTCTTAAAGAAGTTATCTTCTTTGAATAAGATTTGAGTACTTTCTAAGCAAATGTGATGCTTTGTGGAAGAGGAGTGCTCAGCTAGGGCGGATTTGAGGACACGTTCGTGCTTAATGTCAGCAACATGTTCTTTAATTCTGGTGCTGAATGCGCGACCCGTTTCACCAATATAAGGAACACCACAAGAGCATACAACTTTGTAGACCCCTGAGTCATGAAAGTTGTTTCTAGGGTCCTTGAGAGGAGGGATGCGATTCTTTAAGGTGACACAAGGTTTGAAAGCACAACGCAGGCCTTTCTTAAGGAGAATTTTGGAGATTTTGTGAGAAATGCCCTCAACAAAGGGTAAAGAGACAAGGGGGAGAGACCCGGATTGGGAGGAATTAGACTCAGATTTGGGGGGGAGGATCGGATTGGAGTGTCTAAGAGCTCTCAAAATTTGTTTGTTGGTATACCCGTTTAGTCTGAAGACATAACGAAGGTGGTCTAACTCCTGGTCTAAGTGGTCACCATCACAAATTCGGTAAGCTCTCGTGGCCAAGGTTCTTAAGATCCCAAATTTTTGGCTGGGGTGGTGATGGGATGAGGAATGGAGGTATAAGTCCGTGTGGGTCGCTTTGCGATAAACCTGCCGACCAAGGGATCCGTCAGACTTTTTAAGGAGCAAGACATCAAGAAACGGTAATTTGTTATCAAATTCAAGCTCCTTGGTAAAGGTGATGCAAGGTGATATGCTGTTGAGGTGAGTATGAAATTCCTCTAATTTGTCAATGCCATGAGGCCAACACAAATTCGTGTCATCCACGTACCTCTTCCACCACCTTGGCTTAAGAGGGAAGGACCTGAGGGCAACCTGTTCGAAATGTTCCATGTAGAGGTTGGCAATGATAGGAGAGAGGGGGGAGCCCATAGCTACCCCGTCAACTTGCTCATAGATGACCTCTTGGAAAGAGAAAAACGTAGATCTTAGGCATAACTCAACCAAGGAAGCAATCTCCACATTTACTTTGCGTTTGACAATTTCAATGGCATCGGGGATCGGCACCTTGGTGAAGAGGGAGACTACGTCAAAACTTACTAGGGTGTCGTTATTTTCTAACTTGACATCTTGGATGAATTGGACAAAATGGGTGGAGTCTTTTATGAAGGAATCAGTTTTACCTACGAGGGGGGATAATAATTTGGCGAGATAAGAGGCTAACTTGTAAGTAGGAGAACCTATGGTGTCAACTATAGGTCTCAAAGGAATGTCATTTTTGTGAATTTTGGGAACCCCATAAATACGAGGGGTCACTTCTTTGCAAGGGATAAGGCGATTCTTGGTATCATCATCAAAGGTGGAGCAAGCAACAGCTGACTTGACTTTTTTCAAGATTTTTGAACAAGGGTTGCGAGAAACCACCTTGTAACTATTGGAGTCAGAGAGAAGGTTAAGCATTTTGGACAAATAATCTTTTTTGTTCAAAATGACCGTGGCATTTCCTTTGTCTGCTCTCGAGATGATAAGATCATTGTTCTCCAAAAGTTTGTTGAAAGCAAGAGCCTCGGTTTTAGGGATGTTGGATCTGGGTGGTTTGGCATGTCTAAGTGCCACGGCACAATCTTGTCTGACTTCTTCAGCTACCTCAGCAGGGAGATTGCGCACTACATTCTCAATTTCAATGATGAAGTCAATATGGGGAATGGTACGCGGGGATAAAGCATAACCAAGGCCCCGTTTTAAGAAGTTAAATGTTTGGGAGTCTAGCGTGGCATCGGATAAGTTTACCACTAACTTATTCTCCCAATCACTCACCGCGGGAAAGTTAGAGGTAACCGAGGGATGAGATGGGGTGGAAGGGTTAGCGAACGCAAGGAAGGTTACTGGTTGGCCGACTTGCCTCGGTGAAAGAACACGGGGGTGAGCGAGCTGTCTTAGCTGGAGAATGGCGAGAGAGAGGAGGAGAAGAGTTCGAGGCAGCTGCATTGGGAGAAGGGAGGCGACCAGGAGAATGGCGAGAGAGAGATGGAGAAGAGTTCGAGGCAGCTGCATTGGGAGAAGGGAGGCGACCAGCTAGTCTAGAATTCACAACCGTTGGGGAGGTGGCTCGAGGCGAGCATTGCTTGCAAGAAACGGAATCAGAAACATTGAAATATGGATCGAAAATGAACGCTGGAGAGTAAGAGTCATAAATGCAATTTTTAGTACACTGGAGAGAGTTATTGGTCAGCGTACCTGTCAGAGTAGGAGATTGAGACCGTTGCTTGTTCGTGGACTGCAGGTGTCCGTTGGTCTGCAACTTCTCCAAGCGATCTTTGTTGTTGCTTTGATTCCTTCGTTCCATGCAAGACGCGGTAGAGGAAGACAACGCCGAGGACTGAAGATGTTGAGCGATCATCAAGGGCCTGCAAGATGAGCTACTGGAGATCTCAGATGAAAGGAATGAGATTGCGGGTTCAGGGGCCAGAGAGAAGTTTGCGAGTTGCTGCAGAGGTTGAGCGACCACGATGGTTGACGTAGCTACTGGAGATTTGGTCGCTGGTTTAGAAACTGCAGCAAGAGCATGATAACCGTGATTTACAGCATATTTATTTTGGACACTCGAGGAAGACCGGGTGAAGCTGTTTAAGGTCGACAAAGGAGCTGTTGCAGGAGCAGAGAGGACACCCGAGGAAGACCGGGTGAAGTTGCTAGAGCCATGGGTCGCCGTGTTGCATGTGTGATAAGGCAGAAGAAAAAATTCATATCTCTGCAACGTCGGCGCCTGAGCTTCTCTCCTCATTTGATTTCTTCACTCCTGTTTCTTTCTCTCCTTAGCTCCTCTCCCTTGTCCTTCACCTTCTCGAGGCTTTCTTTCCTTCTTTGTTCTCCTATATTCTCCCGTCTCAAATTTATCTTTCTTCTAACTTGTCCCCTTTGCTCTTGATTTGATTACTTCAAAGTGTATTTTCTTTCTTAATTTGCGTCTGTGTTTAATGGTTATCATTATCAATATTAATTATATCATTAATGTTTCAATAACATACTTTATTTCTACTTATCATTTTTATATTCCTTTGGTCATTTCATTTTTCTTGTTCCTCTCGTTTCCTTTCTGCTTTCAATTTTAATAGAATTCAAATTTAATTTTCTTTCTTATATTTCTTTAGTGGTTTAACATATATTTTTTTTCAAGATTAAATATAACATTAATAACAATATTATAATATCTCTTCTCTTTCCAATTCGTTCATAATTAGATATAATTATAATTATAATTAGATATTATAATAAGAATTATAATTAAAATTAAATTGGTGTTCTAATTAGAATTATATTATAATGAAAATTATAATATTGTTAATGTTTTAATGAATCCTATAATTAATGTTCAATATTATATTTCATCTATGCTATAATGTTTTAATGAATTATATAATTAATGTTTCAATAATATACTTTATTACTACTTATCTATTTTATATTCCTTTGGTCATTTCATTTTTATTGTCCCTCTTGTTTCCTTTCTGCTTTCGATTTTAATAGAATTCAAATTTAATTTTCTTTCTTATATCTCTTTAGTGGTTTAACATATATTATTTACAAGATTAAAAATAACATTAATAACAATATTATAATATCTCTTCTCTTACCAATTCGTTCAGAATTAGATATAATTATAATTATAATTAGATATTATAATTAGAATTATATTTATAATTAAATTGGTGTTCTAATTAGAATTAATTTCTTGCGTTCTCTTTGGTGTTTCCTCTTTCTAGATAATTGTCATCCATCTCCTCATCCGTGTATTTAATCACAATTTGTTACATTTTGTTTTATTTTGACCTTGGCTTTGATTTTTGTATTCATTGGTCTTTTTTGTACCTCATATTTTTTATGTTAATCTCTTTTAGTTGGGGTTGCAAAAATTTGTTTCATAGCTTCTTTATTTGATTTATCTATAATTTTATTGTAAAAATTTTAACCTTATTATTTATTATTGCTTATCTTCTTTGTATTCCTTTTGTTTATACACTTTTTCAATTTCTCTCGCTTGTCTCTTGTTGATTTTGCTCTAGGTTGTAGTCTTCTCTTAATCGTTTTGGGTCTTTCAATTTTCGTTTTGTTCCTTTTTTGTCCAATGTTTCCGTTTGGTTTTCCTTCGTAATCTTTCTCTAGGATTCTTCTCCTCTCTAATTATAATCTAATTAATTTTAATTAGATTATAATTAGATTTCTATCAATTATAATTTTAATTATAATTATAATTAGAATTCTAAGAATTATAATTATAATTAGAATTAGAATTCTAACAATTAGAATTATAATTAGAATTCTAACAATTAGAATTATAATTAGAATTCTAACAATTAGAATTATAATTAGAATTCTAACAATCAGAATTATAATTAGAATTCTAACAATTAGAATTCTAATTATAATTAGAATTCTAACAAATAGAATTCTAATTATAATTAGAATTCTAATTATAATTATAATTATAATTATAATTATAATTATAATTATAATTAGATATTATAATTAGAATTATATTTATAATTAGAATTAGAATTCTAATTATTAGAATTCTAATTATAATTCTAATTGTTAGAATTCTAATTATAATTCTAATTGTTAGAATTCTAATTCTAATTATAATTATAATTAGAATTAATTTTAATTATAATTATAATTAGAATTAATTATAATTATAATTATAATTATAATTATAATTATAATTAATTTGGTGTTCTAACTAGAATTATATTATAATCAAAATTATAATATTGTTAATGTTTTAATGAATTATAAAATTAATGCTCAGTATTATATTTTACCTATGCTTACCTTTTCATACATTCCTCTTTTGCTCATTTCTTATCTTTTTTCCTCTTCATTTGTCATTCTGATTTCTCTTAATTTTTTCAATTTTCTTTCCTTACCTCTCTTGTCTTGGTCTTTGTACCCATCTCTCTCCTCAACCTCTCATCTCTCTTCCTTTTAAGCAAAAGCTAAGTCTGCATCTAACCATTTCTCATTTCCTATGCTCTCTAACATCCTGATGATGGATCACTGAGTGTGATCCGAAACGTTGATGAAAAAAGCTCTAACACAATCAAAAATCCAGAAATTAACAATCTTCAGCACTATGGATTGTGGAAATCTAATAGCATTAAGAGTACATGTGATTGGTAAAAATGAAAAAGGGAGAGCACTTTAAAATTAGAAGGGAAGAGTTGATAAGGCTCGGGAAGCACAACCCTAGGCTTTTTAGGAAAGAGCTACAAGTACATTAAAAATAAATAGATAACAATATTACATCAATGCTATGTGTAGATTATATAAAGCAATTGTATGGACATCAACAAGAAGGATGCTCCTCTATAAATCAGTGTACAAACAAAGTTGTTACCATAAGTGAGGAAAAAATGGATCAACAAGCTAGAGTGGAAAAACATGTGATATGGTTTATAGATTGAATGCTTGAAATGGGGAGTTACATCATGATGCTTGACATAAAAAGCATTTTAAACAACACGAAGGCTTTCATGAGTAGACCACTAGCTTAGTCTCACCCCCTTTCAAAAGAGTGGAGGTTGACAATCCATAAAATTATAGAACTATCATGATCAATCCTCTCATGACAATGTTGTTTGGAAGTATGGTTGAAATGTGATGATCAAATAGGTGTAAAAGCAAGGAAAAAGAGCAAAAAAGCAACTACGTTTGAAACCTAAACATTCAAGTATAAATCATTGCATTGCTCTCAAACATTTAATTGAAAAAGTTTGTGATAACAAAGGTGAAGAAGTTTTTTGCTACTTAATTGACTTCAAGAAAGCAGTTGACATGGTTCCTAGAAGCAAGCTATGGGATATGTTGGAAGAAATTGGAGTGTCAAAAGAATACATAGTTGATGTCCATAGACTTTATGAACATGGGTGTGGGGGGGTCAAAATAAAAGCACACACAAGTTTATTAGACAATTTCAATAGTGAAATAGGTGTTAAATAGGGTTGTATGCTACCACCCACTCTATTTGGCCTCTATATATTGACAAGTTGGAAGAATGGATAGATTATGTGGTGACAAGGTCAAGGTAGCTAGTTTTAGGGGGGGAGGAGGGGAGGGCAAAATAAAAGCACACACAAGTTTATTAGACAATTTCAATAGTGAAATAGGTGTTAAATAGGGTTGTATGCTACCACCCACTCTATTTGGCCTATATATTGACAAGTTGGAAGAATGGATAGATAGATTATGTGGTAACAACATCAAGATAGCTAGTTATGTTATAAAACTTCTTTATGCAAATGATCTTATTTTGACACAACTTAGTTTAAAGGATCATTTGAAAGCCTTCAGAACTTTTTTCAAAGAAGTTAGGATACAGGTTAGCACCAACAAAACTAAGATTTTAATCTTCTCATGCCAAAAAAATAAAATAAAAAATGTTTCATAGTCAAGGGAAACCCACTTGAAATGTTGACATAATACAAATAATTGGGGCTTCATTTCACTAACAAGCTTACTTGGAAAATTTTGCATAATAAGAGAGTTCAAGGTGGGTGGAGAATGTTACACACTATAAAATTGATGCAAATTTGTAATTTTTGGGATTCAATAACCCCCAGAATCTTTTTTGAGTTGTTAGTTACCCATGGTGCCTGATAAATGATGATGTTTGGGTTCATGGTATGTCAAGTTTAAAGTGGAGGCAAATCGAGAGAATTCAAAAATACTTAATCACAAGTAACTTCAAGATTAAGCATTGGTCCCATATAGAATAATACTAACAAAATCAAGTATTTTTTTTAAAGAGGCATCAATTATGGTTCATCTTCTAAGCTATATAAGGAAAATAGAGAACATGGGGGATAAGTGGTCAAAGTACAAGAGTTGAGTAGAGAAAGATGGCATGGATGAAACAAAACAAATCATGGACGAATAAGTGGGTTATTAACTTGCAAGAATGCGTAACTACCAATCAAGAGATTAAAAATTATGTGAAGAAAAGTTTAGAAAAAACATGCAAAAAAAGCAACTTGAGAGGAAAAAAATAATATATGACCAAGTTCAATCCCGCAACAAATTATGACAAAAAAACCTACACAAAGGCAAAAGTTAGATGAAAAATGAACATTCTCATTACCCAACTAAGGATAGGCTCACAACAACTCAAATGTGAGATGGGTAGATAGATGGTTCCAAAAGAAAGCTAGAAAGAGAGAATATGTATCTCTTGCACTTAGGGTAGGGTGGAAATGAAATGACACTATGACATGGATTGCTTTGCATATGACAACATTTGGGATAATTGTCAAGACAACTTGGGAGGAAGGTTGTTGGCTACCATGTTTAATGAGGGAAATATTTTAAAAAGTACACAATTGTTGATCAAAATTCCTAGTAGAAGAATGGAACTTCAAAACCAAAAAGATGATAGAGATCAAGTTTAGGCTTCATTGTTTTACGATGTCTTTTGTTAGCATCTTACTTCTATGGTCGTGGCTTTGTGGGCCCCATAGAGTGTTTTGGTCCCACATACACTATTATCTCTATCTATATGTACTTGGGGAAATTACTCAATATATTTATTTCCACTTTTTTGTTCTTTGTGGTATTGTATGCCAATGCTTTAAGAATACTTGAATTTGACTTTTATGTACTAGTGACTATATTTATAAAAAAATAAATGCCTCCTATACAACTAACCTAGGATAAATTAAATAATTAATTGAAATAAGTTAATCACATATTCATAATTAATGATAAAATCAAGGAAGAAGATTATGGTACTTAGCTCTAGGGTTCAATGTAGGATATTCTATGAAAAATAGTAATTTGTGGTCAATCCTTCTATTTTGTGCTTGGTACTCATCATTTAATACATGCCCAGATTGAAGATTCCATGTCTTGCTTTATCCTTTCCACACTTGTGAGTCAATCGTCTACAAAATGACTTGTGTGCGTTTGCTCATTACATTCTTGCTTGTGGAGGTACTTCTAGATACCATTGGAGTTGACTTAATCATTTTGACTAGATCCAAGATATATCAAACAAACATGCAATATGCGTCGACAATTTAAGTGTTGATATCACGTTGATGCTATATTTTGATAATAATGTAATGCATAACGATTCTTTTTCATTATAAGTCTCTAGATATCTACTCTATTAGGTTATCTTAGGGCCAAGATTAATTTTCATTTTATAAGTTCTAGAGTCAAAATTGTGTTGTGGATTTAAAGTAGGTTCATTTTTCACCCATAAATTTGGCTAGCTAGGGAAGGGTATAACTATAGATGAAGTTTGGACTCCTGGGATGAAGTTATTTTCCACCTTTTAGCAAAAATACACTATTTAAATACTACTCATTATGTAATGTTGAAAATTGCATACCCTTGCAATTTCACTCTATGTTTTGTATCCACTTTGGTTTCCATTCCCTTAGTGTTTTTGTAGGCTGATTTCAAACCTTGCATTAGCCTTTTTTCTTCCTATGGTACATAGGCCTTATTTCTTGCGATCACTTTTTGATGTCACCTCAGTGTTAGCTCTATATTTTTCTAGCGTCTCATCATTTTTAACACAAATTGTCTAGACACTAGCTCATTGCATGGATGTTCCCACGTTGCACTTGTGTCATGTAATAGTTTTCGTTTGGCGGTTGTTTTTTAGCATTTTCCACGTGTCACCTTCCCATGTCAATGAAAATGGCTCAAGACGATTCCAAATGACTATCAACAACTTTCTCTTGCCTCCTCTTCTCATATTTGAATCTAACATTTCATTTTGGACTCTCTTTGGTCTCTCTCTTGGCACTCTCAAGCTCATACATCACTCTCTCAAGCTCCACAACTTTTGTAGCACTCTTACAACATTATTTTCAGCTCTCTTGTCCTTTAGGATTTCTCAAGCCTCTATACACTAGTGCAGAAACAACAATAAATGACTAAAAAAAATACTAAAAATTGCAAATAAATGACTAAGCTTGGTCACGTGACTATTAGTAGTTTATTTCGAGTCATTATAACGTGACCAAATTTATGACTAAACCATTTTTAGTCATTTAGTGGTTGTTTTGATTGATCAATTTGGTAGTATATTTAATCGTTAATTTAGTCATTGATTGTTGTGAACTGGTCATTTATTTATTCATGGTAGTCGTTTATTTAGTCATGGTTTAGTCATTTATTTAGTCATGGTAGTCATTTATTTAGTCATTTATGAACTAATGCTTTCAGATTTGTATGTAAACTCCTATGTTTGGAGAATGCTTTTACAATAACTAGTCTATAAAATTGCAAACCAAGAGAAGCTGTCATTGAAATTTTGTTGTGATGCCATTGTTGCACATAGGGTGGGCTGTAAATGCATTAGATTAATGGAAAAGTATGTGAAACAATATCTTGTGTTGGATATTTTGCTGCAAGAGAAAATGGGGTATATTAGTATGCAAGAAAATAATAGAAAGGGTTGCTATATATAAAATGTGTAAACAAAGCTTGGAAGTTTCTTTTTACTTGTTCTATACCATCTTAAAATCTTATGTAATGGAGTACACTCTTGATCAAGGCTCTTAATTTTATGTAGAATAAGGTCTCTGCTCCTGCATTTAAAAGGAAGCTAGATGGTCAGTTTGCTTGTTGTATGGTAGAGTAAGGCGTTGGTTTTGCATTTTCTCCTTGCTTTGTACCTGTCCACAATAAAAAATTAAATTTTACAATCCATCCAAAGGAGGTTATCAGTATAAATAGATTGGATATTGAACTCTTATGTATTTATGAATAAAGAATTTGAAAACTCAAAATTTGTTAATATTTTTAAAAGATTTATGAAACTTTGAAATATCAAAAAGAAAGTGGGATGGTAAGGAATTTCACAACAATGATATGAATAAAATTACGGTTAAGAAAAATACGCATAAAGAATAGTTTGAGAATAAATTTATAAACAATAGTGAAAATCATAAAAGATTGGAAGGAAGAGAAAGATGGTTTTAACTAAGAGCACATGGAACATCACGAAGAAGAAACAAAGACTTAGTACTTGTTCTCATATCATTCATCTGTTTAAAAGTTAAAAGATCATGACAAAGATAAGTTCATGTTTCAATGCAAAAGAAACTAAAATAGAACCTTACAAATAATCCAGATTGTCCAATAATTTTTTGTGCATATTAGATAATAACATGAAGAACAAACAAAGCCTTAGTACTTTGTGAAGGAAGCTCACACCATTTTTCTTGCTTGGTCACGTTAGTACTTAGGACAATGCAAATTAATAATATTAATTTTAGCATAAAAACAGGCTAAGCCAACCCTTCACAAATCTACCGGCATCACCGTTTCCTATAATGCAAGGACAAGCAATGGGTTTGTGGGAAAAGAAAGGAAGATTTAGGACAACATAGATTGAAAATAATAATGACAAATGAGTTCACCATGCCACCTCCACCTATTGTATCGCCCCTTGCAACAATGTATCACCTCTCCCTTCCTATGTGGATCTCCTCATGCCTCCTCCCCAACCCATCTCCATGAAAGGAAGTAATCTGCAAAAAGAAAATGCAACATAGGAAAAAGATAAGAATAGGGTTTTCGAAAGGAAGTCATCTCAATGGCCTGAGGCCAAAGCTACGACTGACTCAAATGACCCCAACAATCATCCTACCACTCTTTGTAGAGAGAACATCACACCGCTTTTGAAAATTTGAGACTGTTCCAAGACTGCAAAAGAGCCCCCGCATAGCAGTTGGGTGTTGTAGGCATAGTGCAACATTTGGAGAGGATCCAAAAGCTAGATGGAGGCTCCCAACAATATCGATAGAGCCCAACATGGATGAGTTTAGAGAGACTACCAGTGTCGAAACCATTTCCCGTGATGTATCTAATGCTGAGACCATTCAAAGACTGCAAAAGAGCCCCTGCATAGCAATCAGGGGTCCTTGGGACAGTGAGGGAGGATTTTGAAGTGAGGCTGAGGGGGTGGTGGGGTTTTGGGCTAAGAGCAATTTGAAGGAGGGGTAGCACTTTGAAGTGATAAGGGGTGGAGTCGGGCATTTTAGAGTGAGGAGCATTATGGAGTTAGAGGAGGGGAATCGAGAGTGGGGGAATTTGTGGTGGGGAGCATATTGGAGTGTACTCTCCCAAGCAACCCAAGAGCTAGATGGAGGCTCCCAAGGAATCTCTTTACTAGGGCTCGATTTGGACAAGTTTGGATCGACTACTAGTGTTGGGACATAAATAATATATTTTAAGTACCTATTGCCAAAATGAATGAAGAAAATTAGGTGCCCATTTTGAAATGGACGTGAAATTTACTTTCAATGTAGTTAAACCAATCTCAGCCGTTCATCATTTTCCACCAATTTTTTTCGGCTATTCGAATCTTAGTCGTTCATCATTTTCCGCCAAATTTTTGGCTGTTTTCGCCGCTTTTTACTACTTTCCCTACCGCTTCTTCCTTGCCGCTATTGGTTTCCGCTCCTCCAAACTCGTCCTCACTAGTATTGACCGTCCATTCCTCCAATTTGGCAAGTTGCAACTTGAAAATATGGTCTCGACAAGGGTTTAAGAGTATGTTTATCAAAATGAAAATTATGGCAGAGATCTTAATAATGAGCACGTTTAGATTTTAACATTATGTTTGATTTATTAATATTCAACTTAAAAATTTATAACTCCAATCAATTTATATTAAAGATATTAATATTTTAATATTTAAATTAAATTAATGAAAACTTTTTTTAAATTTTAATATTTTTATACTAAATATTTTAATATTTTAATATTAAAATAGAATTTTTAAGATTTTATTATATTTTTAAAATTCAAATGTGTATATATAAATAAAACATCCTTTATCTTATGTACTTAAGTATATATTAAATTTTATATAATAATTTTTTTTATAAATATATATTTATATTATTAATTATTAATATATATTATATTCTCTAACAAAACTATATATATATAACATTTTTATAATTATTAATTAATAACTATTATATTCTTATTTAATACAAAATTTAATTAATATATTATATTTTATATAATACAGATTAAATTATATAATTATATACAATATAATTATATTTATAAATATATATAATAGTATATATAGGTTGTATTATTATTATTATTTAAATATAAAAATATACAGGTTATATTATTTCTACTACTATATATAATACAAAAATCAAATATAAAAATTTATAGATTATTATTTATTTATGCTATAAATATATTTAAATACAAAAAATATATATAATAGTATATATAAATTATATTATTTACTACTATTATAATATATATAATAGTGTATATAGGTTAAAATAAAAAATATTAAATATAAATATGATTATATTTACTATTATTATTTACTACTATTATTTACTATTATATTTAAATATAAAAATATATAGGTTATTATTTATTTACTACTATAGATATATTTAAATACAAAATAAAATAAAAAATATATATATAATAGTATAAATCAAATTAAATAATAGTATTACTACTATTATAATATTAAATAATAAAATGTAAAATATTAAATATAAGTATGAAATTATTATAATTAATAATTAATGTCTTTCTATATAGATCAAATTAAATTAATTTATAAAAAACTCAGTTTAATTGATCTTTGGATAGGTTAGGAAAAATAAAACTATATGTAAATATAATTTTTTTTTGATAATATAATAATAGTAATATAGACCAAAAATAAATGTTAATGTTTTTTTTTTTTTAAAAAGAAGGGGTAAAAATTTTATTCAATCAGAACCAAAGTACAAAGCAGAGGCCAAAGGCCCAGCAAAAAGAACACCACAAGTCCAACCGGCAATCACCACTACCTATTCATGTCCTCCACTAATAATCTCTCCAGGGTCTCAAGATAATTAGAAGAGAGCTCTTCCTTTCCACTGATATCCCAACCATCCACCTTCTCAGAGGCCCACTTCGCAAGACAATCAGCTGCTTTGTTCCACTCTCTAGGGATATGACAAAAGGAGATAGAGTCCAAGGAGCTGCAACGACTCAAAATCTGTCTACCCACCGAAGCCAATTGCCAACTAACATCATCCAACCTTTGGTTGTTCAACAAATCCACAACAATCTGAGAATCCGACTCACAAATGATCTTCCTCCAGCCTAAAGAGCAACCACGTTCAACAGCAATCTTAATAGCAAGGGCCTCCATCAAATTATTAGAATGCTTCCCTTTGTAACTAGAGAAGACAAAAACCACCTCACCATCATTACCCCTACCAATACCCCCCACACCAGCATGACCAGGATTCCCACGAGAAGAACCATCAGTATTAATCTTTAGGACCCCCACCGGGGGAGGCATCCACTTCCCATCACGACAAACTCGTTTCCGAACCTGACGGGGCCTTCTACCAGCAAAGCAACCCTGGCTGCTCTCCCCCAAGCTCAAATTCCGCACAATATCAAGATCACCAGGATCAAGATGTTCAGACATGTCACACTTAGCCGAAATAGTCTCCTGAATCCTGCTAATTATCTTCTTCCACAATTGAAGATTTCCAAGATTGGAACCACAAAAAACTCTACGGTTCCTCTCCAACCAAAGGTTCCAAAGAATGAAAATAGGCCCAATAGACCAGGCCACTTGAAGGAAAGGAGTCTTTGTTGGTGGTCTACCTAAACTTTCCCAAAAGTCAATCAAGGAAGTGGCATGAATACACCCATGATGCCAAGCTTCCCACCATCTGTGCCATAACTCTCTAGCGTAAGGGCAAAGAAAGAACAAGTGGGAGGTACACTCCTCACTGTGAGAACAAAGAAGGCAAATAGAGGGTCCCTGAAAGCCACGTTTGCGAAGATTTTCCCAAGTGAGGCACTTCCTCTGAGCAACCAACCATAAGAAAAAATTGCATTTGGGCCAAGAGAAGTTGTCCCAAACCTTCTTCCACCAGTGCACCTCAGCAGGACCAAATAAGTTCTTGTCAAGCATAGCATAGCCTTGGGCAACAGTAAATTTACCTTTTGGACTAGGATTCCAAGCCAGAACATCCCTCCCATCCAGGGAGCTGCACAGCCTAGCCTCCAAAACTCTAGAAAGAACAACACGATCCTCATCAGAACCACCCACGAGCCACTCCTGTGGGTCCTTCCAACAAGCCACCACTGCCTGCCCAATACGCTTGACAGTTTTAAAATGCTCCACCTTAATCCACCCGGCCTCAGAAAAAATATGGCAAAGAGGCTGAAGCTGAGGAAAACTAGAAAGAATGGGAGGGTGGCCATCCCAAGAGTCCTGCCAAAACAAAACATCAGAGCCTCTATTACAGATCCAAAAGAGGCCCTCCTTAATCAGCTGAGCACCCTTCTTAAGGGTATCCCAAATACAAGAACCTTTACCCAGCAAAGGAAGGCGTGGCACATCGAGGCAATCAGCACCAGGCATATACTTGTGGGTTAGAATCTTAGCCCAATCCTGATCTTGATTGTTACACCACCTCCAGTATAGCTTGGCAGCCAAGGCAGTGACAGCAAGAGCCATAGACCTAAGACCAAGGCCCCCAGCATGCTTCGGCCTGCAAACAGACTCCCACTTGACCAAGCTCCATTTTGAGGAAAGAAGGTTGCCAGACCAGAGAAATTGCCGAGACAAAGCATCAAATTCCCGCACAAAGGTGGACGGGGGAACTTGCACACAACACCTATAAATGGGGAGAGACTGCACTACAGTCTTAAGAAGAATCACTCTCCCAGCAGAAGATAGCCATCTGTAAGTCCAATGGCTCACCCTACTTCGAAATTTATCCAAAATTCCCTGCCAATAATCTCTTCGCTGTCCTCCCAAAGCCAAAGGGATCCCTAGGTACATCAAGGGAAGAGAACCGATCTGAAATCTAAGGATCCTAGCAATCCTGCTCTGAATAAGCCGAGGAGTATTAAAAAAGTAAATGGAAGATTTATCATCATTAATACACTGACCAGACGCCTTCAGATAGATATCTAAGGCACGCCTGAAGTTCACCGCCTCACTAATTCTAGCCAAGCCCATTAGCCCAGTATCATCCACAAACTGGAGATGAGAGCAGGGAGGGAGAAGGTTGTTCCAGCTCCACCCATGGATAAGACCCTGTCTCACCTGAGATTTAATAAATCTTCCAAGACCCTCTGCCATGATAATGAATAAGTAGGGGGATAAAGGATCCCCTTGCCGGAGTCCCCGAGAAGCACTGAACAAATCTGAAGGTTCGCCATTAATGAGAACAGAGAATGAGGCAGAGGTCACACAACTCAGAACCCAGTTCACCCATTCCTCAGCAAAGCCAAAAGCCAGGAGAGTTTTCTGTAAGAACTCCCAGCTCACCCGATCATAAGCTTTAGACATATCAAGCTTAATAAACATAGCCTTCTCCTTAGAGTTAGCCATAGAATGGATAGCTTCCATGGCTATCACAACACCATCCAGAATTTGTCTCCCTTCAACAAAACCACCTTGCTCAGCCGAGATCAAAGAACTAAGGAGTGGTTTGAGTCTCTCAGCAATCAGTTTGGTGATGATCTTGTAAACAACGTTACATAACGCAATAGGCCTGAATTGAGCTAACCGGTCAGCTCCTTCCAACTTAGGTATGAGGGCCAAGAAGGTAGAGTTCATAGACTTGAGCATTTGTTTGTTCCTAAGTGATTCCTGAACCACCTCCAGGAGATCAAGCTTTATAATTTCCCAGAACTCTTGAAAAAACTCAATCGGAAACCCATCCGGACCAGGGGCCTTACCTTTTTTCATGTTAAAAACCACTTTCTCCAACTCAGGTAACAAGATAGGACATAAGAGATTCCCATTCATCTCAGCAGAGACTAGGTGGGGAATACAATCCATGATGGCCTGCTCCTCAGCCCCAGCAACAAGATTCTCCTTAGCAAAGAGGTTTGAAAAATAATTGACTGCCTCCCTGGAAATATCGGCATAGGCCGAGATTTGAACCCCATCCTGAGAAATAAGAGAGGAGATAGAATTTCCATGTCTTCGAGCCTTTACTGAATTATGGAAGAATGCAGTGTTCCTATCCCCCTCTTGAAGCCAATCAATACGAGATTTCTGCTTCCAGAAGATCTCTTCTCGGAGTTCCCACTCTTCTAAACTCTTAAGGGCCAAGGACTCAGCCATACTCAGGGCAGAGGTCAACCCTTGATCCCGAATCTGACGAGTGATAGAATCCAACTTGGACTGGGCATCCAACTTCTGAGCTTGAAGGTTCCCAAAATGCTGTTTATTCCATCTCTTGAGCTTGAACTTCACATGTTGGAGCCTCTTACTAAAAGTAAACATGGCTGTCCCATGGGAAGGCATCCCCTCCTGCCACCAATCCCACATAAGATCATGCAACGACTGATCTCTTAACCACATCAACTGAAATTTGAAAGAGGGATTCTTGGTGACACCATAGACAGTGACTGAGAGCTTGATAGGCCAATGATCCGAGCCCCTCCAATCAAGAATTTCTGAACTGGTAATCAACCTACTATTCAACCAATAGCAGGAGACAAGAAATCTATCAAGCCTCTCTGAGATAGCCTCAGCACCACATCTCCTATTATTCCATGTAAAGACACCATTGGTTGGCTTCACATCAATGAGGTTCAAGGACCCAATCATATCCCTAAGTAAATTTGCAGAAGGGTCCAGCCTGGCTAAACCACCTCGTTTTTCATCCAATCCAGTAACAGCATTAAAATCACCAGCCATAATCCATGGAAGAAATGGGTCCAAGGAACGAATGAATTGAATGTGGGCCCAGAGATTCGACTTACCTGATAGATCAGTTGGAGCATAAATATTGGATAAAAGACATCTCTCTCCAGTCGCGAAGCAGGAGGCAACCAGAGAAATGGAAGACCGGCTAGACATCCACCATAAGGGGGAGACTTTCCTAGGGTTCCAGAAGCAAGCCACCCCCCCTGCATTATTCAGAGCACCCACCCCCTGCCAATTGCCTTGGGGCCAGATACGCGAAGCACAATTCGCCAAACCATCAACAGTAAGCTTGGTTTCCTGAATGAAAACCACATCAGGTGACTGCAATTCAATTAATCTACGAACAGCCTTTTGTCTAGGGATGCTGTTCAACCCCCTTACATTCCAAGATAAAACAATCATTTATGAGGGTGGGAAAAATGGGAATCAATGGGTTTCACAGACCCAGACTCGACCAAAGTATCACCCATCAGCTTAACCTTCTCTTGATCAGTTTTCCTTCCACTCTTTGACGGTTTATCAAGAGGCCCCTTCTTAAAGGCTTTCTGATGTAAACCTAAAACCAGAGGAGCTTTGTTACCCTTTACAGAATCAGAGGCCCCCTTAGGAGTAGGGGGATCATGGGCCACTACTACCGGGCCCTTCGGAATCAGAGGCCCATGGAGAACCCCGAAATCCTGAGCTTGAGAAGGCAGATCCATTGCCATCTGATCTACTTGGTGGACCTCTGAAGATAAAATCTGATCCTCTTTCCTTGCATTCTCATCCGGAACTTCATGCAACTCCTTGGCCCCAGAAGAGAGTTCAGCAGGAATACCTTCCTCCTGGACTAGATCATCAAGAATATCAAACTTGTTAAAAGTACCTTCATTCTGTCTATCTAGCCAAGTTCGCTTCTTGCCCTTGCCTCTGTTACGGGACTTTACTGGAATAAAACCCTCATTATCCACAGATTCATTAGACATCGGATCCTTTCCCTTGTCCCCCCTAGGAGGCCCAGAGGCAGCCAAGGGGGGGGGGTTTAAATCTAGGGCATTTGCGGTGTAAATGACCATATTCATGACAAATTCTGCATCTAAAAGGTAGGGTCTCATAGTCCAGCTGTTGGATCCAAGAAGAGGAACCCAAGCGGATTTCCATAGAGTTTGGTAACGGATTATTCAAATCAACTTCAACGCAAATGCGAGCAAAAGAAATTACCTTACGATCCTGAGTTTGTGACGCAGATCCCACAGGTATTCCAAGCAGAAGAGAGATCGAGTGGAGAATATCCTCCCTCCAGAATTCCAACGGAAGCCTCGGCAAACGGACCCACACAGGAACTCGCGAGGGGATCTCTTCAGCGGAGTTGAAGCCCACGTGCCAAGGCTTGATGAATAGCCCAACCTGGTTAAAGAAATAAGGGCCACCTTCAAAAGCCCTATTCCTATCCGACATGCTTGAAAAGATAACCAAAAAGTAGTTATTAGCTGCCAAAATGATCTCCATGTCACCTTCAGGGTTCCAAACCCGACGTGCCCAGGAATCCAACACGGGTAGAGATAGACGAAGGCCCAAAAATTTGCAAATTAGTGCATGATTACACCAATAATCAACATCTTCAGAAACTTGTTCAGGTTGAATGACCAAAATCGGACGATCCTCAGATCTCTCCAGACATCCATTTACTTTTTTAATTCGTAACCTCCCTTGTGAAGAAGAAACGCCATCCCCAGATTGGGATTTACCCAGCTGATCCGTAACACCAGCATGCAACGAAGAAGATGGCTCCACCCTCTCCAAACCCCCATGAGAAGCCTGAGACAAGGAAAAACCCCGATTCTCCATGGACTAAAAGCATGAACCTCACACAAAAATAGAGAGAGAAAGGTGAGACAAGAGGCCCACAGCCTCAGATCTGAACACCCTACCCACAGGAAAAACGCAGAACAGACAACAGGAAACAAAAACTGTCAAAGATCAAAACAATGGTCGCACCCCCGCCGACCAACGCACCCTGAACACCCAGCAAAGACCCCCCCCACCGAGCACGCACCACAGCCACCGAGCCCACACAGTGCAGAGCAGGAAAAGACTAGGGCACGCAGGCCCTAGCCCGCGCGCAGCCGCTGCACAACGCCATTTCCCCGATCATTTTTTCTGGAATCTTGATCCTTCTGAATTCCTGTAATTATCGTAAACCTTGGTATGTCAATGTTAATGTTAATATTGTTATTCATATTGTCTAATTTTTATTTGTGTGAATAATTATTTAGTCATTTTTAATTATGTGACTAATTATTTAGTTGTATTCTTTTTTAAATAAAAGAGGGTAAAAACTTTATTAAATCATAACAACATTACAAAGTCTGAAGAAGGAAGCCACAAGGGGCCAAAGTAACAAGAATTAATTCACACCCAAGAAGCACCTCATATCCTCAACAACCCACTCCTCAAGAACAGGGGCCATATCTTCAGGAAGATTGCTCCAATCATCCACACACCAAGAATTAGTCCTTTCTGAAGCCCATCTAGCCAGCCCATCAGCTACCCTATTCCACTCCCGCGGAATATGGCAGAACACAATGGAATCCAAAGTAATGCACAAAGAAACAATTTGCTTGACAACCACAACTAGCTGCCAATTCGCATCCTCCAAATTGCGATTATTCAACATATCAATAACCACCTGAGAATCAGCTTCACAAACAATCCGCCGCCATCCAAGGGCAACCGCACGCTCAATCGCCAAGAGAATAGCACTCGCCTCCATAAGATTATTAGTTTGCAAACCACGATACGTGGAAAAGAAAAAAACCACCACTCCAAGGCTATCTCTACCAATACCACCAACCCCAACATGCCCAAGATTACCTCTAGACAACCCATCCGTATTGATTTTTAGCTCCCCAAGAACAGGCGGGCACCAAAAACCCTCGTGAGCAATCCTCTCACGCCCACGCCTACGATGCACTTTGCTCAAACTACTCCTGTACCCTGTGGCAAGACCCAGGGCATTTACAACACCCAAGTCCCCCGGATCAATCGACACAGACAAGTCACACTTTGCAGTCAAAGTCTCCTGCAGAGCCCCAAGAATTCGCCTCCAAAGTTGCCCCATGAGCAGTTTTTTATCCAGAAACATTCTTTTGTTACGCTCCAACCAAATTTTCCAAACAATCAAACTAGGACCAATGCTCCAAGCAATTTTAAGAAAAGAGGTTTTGGTAGGAGAACCCTGTCTCTTCCAAAAATCCTTCAAAGAAGAGACATGAAAACACGGAAAGCTCCAAAGATTCCACCAGTGATGCCAGATAGTCTTAACAAAAGAACACTAAAAAAAGAGATGTGATAAGCATTCTTCATGCTAACCACACAGAATGCACATGGAGGGGCCCTGGAACCCTCGTTTCCAAAGATTGTCCCAAGTAAGACACTTGCCTTGAACCACAAGCCAAGAGAAAAAAATACACTTAGGCCAAGCAAATTTATTCCAAACATGCTTCCACCAAGAAACCTGGGAGCTCTCAAAAACCTATTTATCCAAAACCTGATAACCAGAGGCAACCGAGTCAAGTTAGGACCCCAAGCAAGCACATCACCCCCATGGAGAGAATTACAGGCACGACCCGATAAAATCTTAGCAAGCTCTTGACGATCCTCCATCACACCACCAGGAGGCCAATCCAAGGGGTTCTTCCACCTGGACACAGGAATCTGACCCAAAGATTGTTGAGATTTGAAATCAGCCACATGACTCCAACCCGCCTCCACAAAAATCTGGCACAAGTCTTGGAGATGGGGATGGGAGGACACAATGGGTGGGTGTCCATCCCAAGAATCATACCAGAAGAGAGCATCCCGACCCCCATTACAAATCCAAAAAAGTCCCTGTTTAACCAGCTTGGCACCTTGTTTAAGGGTACTCTAGATCACAGACCCTTTCCCCTCCATACTGAATCTTGCAACCTCCCTACTTTCCACCGCCCCCAAATATTTGAAGGTCAGAATTTTAGCCCAGCACATGTGTTGTTGAGAACACCAATGCCAATACAACTTAGCAGCCAAAACCTGCCCATTCAAATCTGTCCGCCATAAACCAAGACCCCCTCTCCTGCTTTAGCCTACAAACCACATCCCACTTCACCAAACTCCATTTTCTATGAAGATTACCAACCCATAGAAACTGACGAGACAATTTCTTAAAATCTTTAATAAAACTTGAAGGAGCAGAAATAAAAAAGCATTTATAAACAGGGAGAGCCTGGACCACCGACTTTAGAAGGGTCACTCTACCTGCTGAAGAAAGCCACCTGCAAGTCCAATGATTGACCAATCTTCTAAACTTATCAAGAGTCTCATGCCAAAGCCTTTTGGGGAGAGAACGAACAACAAGAGGGATTCCAAGATAGGAAAAAGGAAGGGAGCCAATCTGGAACCGAAGGATACTAGCAAGTCTCCTTTGAATACTCTTAGGAGTGTGGAAGAAATATATGAAGGACTTCCCCTCATTTATGCGCTGCCCTGAAGCTGCCAAGTAACTGTCTAACACACTGCGCCAATTGAGAGCCTCCTCAACCTTTGCCCTGCCCATCAAGGCCGTATCGTATACAAACTGCAGATGAGACTGAGGGGGAATATCATCTCCCCAACTCCATCCTTGAAGCAAGCCGCTAGCAACCTGAGCACGAATGAGCCTTCCCAGGCCTTCCGCAAGGAGGATGAATAAGTAAGGAGACAGGGGATCTCCCTACCTGAGGCCTCTAGAAGCACCAAACAAACAAGTGGGCTCACCATTAATAAGCACAGAAAAGGAAGAGGAAGTGACACAACTCCTAACCCATTCAATCCAACCCTCAGCAAAGCCAAAAGCTCCAAGGATTTTAAACAAGAAGCTCCATTTAACACGATCATATGCTTTAGCCATGTCCAACTTGATAAACATAGATTTATCTTTTGAGGATTCCATATAATGGATGGCCTTAGCAGCAATAACCACCTCGTCCATGATCTGTCTGCTAGCAACAAAACCCCCTAGTTCTTCAGAGATTAAATCATCAAGCCAAGGTTTCAACCTTTCCGCAATCAACTTAGTAATAATTTTATACACAACATTACATAGCGTAATAGGCCTAAACAAATCCAAGGAATTAGCTCCCTCCTTCTTAGGAATAAGAGCTAAAAAAGTAGCATTCAGGGACTTCAACATTTGTTTATGCATAAAGGATTCCTGAACCACCTCTAAAAGTTCCAATTTAACCACTTCCTAGAACTCCTAAAAAAATTCAACTAGGAATCCATCAGGCCCAGGAGCTTTACCTTTCTTCATCTGGAACACAACATTCTCAAGCTCCGACAAGGTAATAGGAGCAAGCAACGATTCATTCATTTCATTAGTCACCAGCTTCGGGATACAATCTAAAATCCTTGCTTCATCCTCCTTTGCAGGAGGTGAATCCTCAGAGAATAGGGTAGAGAAATATCGAATGCATTCGATAGAAATAGAAGCGGAAGAGGATAAAGTTTCCCCATCAGGCAACAAGATAGAAGAAATAGCATTACCTTGTCTCCAATCCTTAATTGAGTTATGGAAAAAAGAAGTGTTCTGATCACTAGCCTGAAGCCATTCAATACGAGACTTCTGTTTCCAAAAAATCTCGTCTCTTAACTCCCATTCCTCAAGCTCTTTTGTTGCAGCAACCTCTAACAAACTCAGCTCCTCCGAGAGGCCTTGATCCTGAATCTGTCTGGTAATTAGGTCCAGATTATCTTGTGCCTTATGTTTTTCCTGAAATAAATTACCAAAATGCTGCCTATTCCATCTTTTCAATCTGTATTTAACATACTGAAGCCTCTTTGAGAAAGAGTACATAGCAGTGCCATATGCAGGCTTCCCCCGATCCCACCAACCAGGGAGCAAATCATGAAGAGATTCATCCCTAACCCACATGAGTTGGAACTTAAAGGTCTGTCTAGCACACCGTTGAGGCACATCAGCCACCAGCTTAATAGGCCAATGGTCAGAACCTCGACCATCCAAAATTTCAGAGCTAGTCATCCACCTGTCCCCCAACCAAAAACTAGACACCAAATATCTATCATGTCTCTCCTATTATTCCAAGTAAAAAGACCATTGCCTGGCTTGATATCCACAAGATTCAGAGTAGAGATATTGTCCTGGAGCAATAACGCGGAAGCCTCTAGCCTTGCAATACCACCCCGCTTCTCTACAAGCTCCGTGATAGCATTAAAATCACCTCCAAGAATCCAAGGATGGTAAGGAAATAAGATGCGAACTAAACGAATGTTGGACCACAAGAGTTGCTTGCCCTGCAACTCCACAGGCACATACACATTGGAGAAAAGAGCAATTTCCCCTGACATAAAACAAGAGGCCACCATGGAAAGGGAGGACTTAAAAGACACCCACCAAAGGGAGCAGATCGTCCGCGGGTTCCATAAGCACGCCACCCCGCCAGAAGACCCCTGAGCACCAATGCATTGGCATCCACCATTCCTCCATAACTTAGGAACTAAATCCATCATACCCTCCACATAGAGCTTAGTCTCCTGCAGAAAAAGAACATCAGGTGAATGACTTCTAATCAAATCCTGAACAAATTTTTGTCGAGGGCCACTGTTGAAGCCCCTTACATTCCAAGAGAGAACTATCATTTCAAGGGGCATGAAAAATGCGAATCCAGAGTCTTGAATGAACCCGACTCCACCAAAGTCTCCCCTATCATCTTAATCTTTTCCTCATCCTTCTTCCTTCCCAGCTTAGAGCTTTTCTCTAGCCCCCCCTTCTTGAGAACTTTTTGCAAAACACCCAACTAAGAGGACATCTTAATATTCTTCTTACCCACCTCTGAACCAACTTTCTGCAAGAGGCAATCCTTATCCATACTATCTTTCACTACCTCAACACTACCACCCAACTCAGCCTGAACCCCCATATGTCGATCTGTCCCTAGAACCAAAGTCCCATCAACAAGCAGAGCCATAATCACGTTTGAATTGAGCATTACCTGTCCAGGATCTTTCCCGACCACATCTAAGCATGGCACTCCCGTACCCTCCTCCTGTTGGGGAGCATGCATTGCCTCAACCGAAGGACCATGTTGATCAATATCCAAAGTCCCATGATCTAGATCCAAAAATCCTAGGTTCACCTCCTGCTGACTAAGATCCTCTAGCACCTCAAACCTATTGAAGGTGTCCTCCTCCTGCCTGTCCTTCAAAGTCCTTTTATGTCCTTTATTTCTGTTTCGGCCTCTAACGAGAATAAAACCATCTTCCCTACCACCAAAACCCTGAAAGGGATCGTTGCCCTTATCCACCCTGGGTGGATTAGCCGAAGGCTGAGAAGATTGAGCCTCCAAAGGCTTGGCCTTTGGACATCTGCACAGGAGGTGACCATACTCATGACAGAAACGGCAACAGAAAGGTAGCGTTTCATAATCAAGCTGTTGCACCCATGAATAATCTCATGCACTCACTTCTAAAGAATCTGGCAATGGCTTGCTTAAATGAATTTCTACACAGAACTGAGCAAAAGTAATTACCTTTTTGAATTGCGTTTGCTGTGACAAACCCATAGGTTTCCCCAGTTTCAAGGCTAATAGGTACAACACATCCTCTCGCCAACATTCCATAAGGAGCCTTGGAAGATGAACCCAAACCGGAACTCGATTTGGAAGTTCCTCCGCCAGGTTGAAGCCAACATGCCATGGCTTAATGAACAAGCCCACCTGCTTGTAAAAGTATGGGCCCCCTTCAAAAATTCTATTCCAATCCGCGAAACAGTCAAATGAAACCATGAAATAGTTATTTTCCAGGAGGCGGATCTCCATCTCTCCCTCAGGTATCCATGTCCTTTGAGCCCACGTTTCCAAGAATTGCAAAGAAAATTTCAAACCTAAGAATTTGCAATAAAGAGAATGCCTTGAATAATAATCAATGTCTTCAGCCAACATCTCCATTAGAATGACTACATTCGGCCTCTCCTTACACCGTTCGAGGCACCCATTAATCTTCAAAATTCTAGGCCCTCTTGTCGAGCCTGTCTCAAAATTTTCAGGTTCCACCAAAAAAAGATTATTCTCTAAAACCTTCGATCCCTAAAGAGAGGGTTTCGAACCAAACGCCGAACGAAATTCCATTTTGGGGAAAACCCCAGAAGATTCCCCAAGCAACATAGAGGAAAAAATGCCCTAATCTGACATGCAAACCCACGGAAGCCCCAAGAACAGGAAGAGCATCCACAGGAAAAGCACCACACAACCCGACACCACCTCAGATGAAAGCACACCCCTAACCACTTGTCGAAACACCACACCACACCAACTTCAACACCCAACCCACACTCCACACCAAACCCCACCCTCTTCTTGATGAATCCCACCTTCCAACACAGGCACCCCCTACCAGAAACTCCTAAACCCTTGTACGCCCCAACCATGCCCAAGAGACCAGGCCGCCTCCACCAAGCGCCAAGGGAAAGAGAGAAGGTCACGAGCAAAAGGAACCGCCCAACCACCAAGCGCCCTCCACACATCACCCACTGAGACTTACAAGACACACACCCCCCCTGCACACAAACAAACACCCACTCCGCATGACGCACAACCAGGAAAAAATGAGGAGCTAGGGCGTGGATGCCCTATCTTGACACGCAGGAACCAGAGACGCCATATCTCTTCCCAGAAAAATCATTTAGTTGTATTTTTTTCCTGACAATCAAATTAGTCATTTATAACAGTGTTGCAAAAAAATATTTAGAATTTAGTCATTTTTAGTTGTAGTCATTTATTTGCCAAATTCTACTAGTGATAGGTGATTTGTTCTTGTTTCTTATTATTATTGCAAGTATTTCTTTTGTTGTGTGCCCTTGTGAACCTTGGGATTATCACATCATTTCTCTTTTCTTCTAGTTCCACTATCACACATTCACAACTTCGATCATTTTCTAAAGTATTTGGGATAGGAGCATGTTGTTAGATTCAAACACATGGCAACATCATAATGCATCTTGTAGCTCAACCTTTCCTATATAAGGAAGTGTCTTGTACATTTGTAATCGTATTCTAGATCAATTAGATAATCTCAATTTACATGCCTAAGTTGCAACACTTTTTGTGTGGGTGAATTACTTCTTGGAAAAGGTCCTCTTGAAGGCTGTAACTTCATAGGGACATTGTGTGCCCATTATTTCAACACGTTGTACAATACAACATCATTGAATCATATTGATAAGAATACAGTTTATTCTTGTCACATTCTATTCTCTCTCTCTTTGTGATTTCCATTTGGCCTCAAGGTCTTGGTAGCCATAGCCAATTCTAACATAGTTTTGGCACTCTTCGTGGTGATGCAAACAAATTTTGGTTTTGGTACTTGGTTTTTCCAAAAATTGTAGATTCTCACAGGTGTTGCTGCTTCATCCTCATTTTGGGAACTTCAAGAGCTCATATCTTGCTCCTATAGTAACATTTTTGGGTGCATTTGTTTTGAAAGTGCATAATTTTTCGTGTACTTTTCAGTGGTATGATTAGATTGATCTCATTTTGTACCAAAAATTGTACTTGATTTTGTGGCCTATTTTGGCATCTGTAAGCACTAAGATCAAGTCTATCTTGTTGTTTTTGGCATCTAGCAACTATAAACACACTAAATATAAAGTGCCAAATCAGATATTGCTTGGGGGGTTTCTCGATTGAGTGATTTGGGGGGTCTCTTGGTGCATTGCTTTGATTAGTTTGCTTGTGCTCTCTCAATTTCATGGATCATTCTAAGATTCCTTTGCTCACATCATATAATTATTCAACACGACATCAAAATGCATGGAGCATTCTAATGACTAAAGGTCACACTCTATATGTTGAAGATAAGGTACCTGAACCTATAGATGTAGATAAAAAGTTAAAATGGATGATTAAACATACCAAAGCTCTTGGATGTCTTTGTATACTAGTTTCTCAAGATTTGTTGTTCCAAATTGAATCATGTAAAAATTCTCATGAAGCTTGGGAAAAATTGAAAACATTGTATTGTACTATAGATGAAATAAGAGGCTATCAAATTGATAATGAATTGATGAGCCTTGATCCTGAGAAATTTGAAAACTTCCAAGACTGCATCACTAAGGTTAATGATTTGAGAGAGCAATGAAAAGCTTGTGGAATTGATAAGAAGGACATTTAGTCGGTCTACAGTACAATGAACAAAATTGGTCTTGAATATGATTCTTTTGTTTCTAGATTTCATACTCATAGATTGACTATGGGGTTTGTATATACTACACCTTCATTTACATCATTTTCTGAGATGTTGATACATGAGAAACAAAATCTTATCTCAATGGGTCTCATCACAACTTCTAAATCTTAGGTATTGTTGGTTCGTCGGGTGAAAGAATCAGAATCAAATAAGAAACAAAAGAAAGCAAAGAATAATCCATATTTAGATCAAGCAAAGAAAAAATCCTCTTCTAAAGGGGAATCATCTAAGAAGGAGAGGCCTACTTCATATTTCAAGAAGGATGAACATGAAGAACACTATTGTTACAAGAAGGATATTGATGAGTTGAAGCATCTTCTCAAAAAAAATCACATTGATTTTCCTTGTAGAATGTCTGAATCACCTTCTTCTATTTCAAAATAATCTAAAAAGGACAAAGGTCAAGCATCTACATCAGGAAATAAAGGATAAGCTTTTTGTGCTTCTTCAATTCATGGATCAAGGATATGGCTTCTAGATTAAGGAGCATCTCATCATATGGCATCTTTGCAGTCTATATTCTCTTCTTTTCAACCTTGTACTATTTCTCCTATTTTGATGGGAAACAATACATACATGAGTGAAAGAAGGGATCTATTAGTTTTTGGGACAACACTTTTCAGGATGTCTTGTGTGTTCCTCATTTGATGAAAAATATTCTTTCCATATATTAGATTACACACGGTGGAGATGGGAGGAATGTGGAGTTCACACCTAATTCAGTCATCATTCGAGACTTGGAGAGTAGAGAAATCATTGCTATTGGGGTGGTTGATCATTCATCTCAATTGTATACCTTTGCAGATTTTTCTACTGATGAAAACATTGTTCCTTCGACTGTTGATACACTTATAGAATGAACCATGATTCAAAAGATACATTTGGCTTCTTGAACTTGGGATTTCTGACATCAGATCTAGTTCTTGAGCCATGCATTTTATCTCTTCCATCTATTGTTGTAGTTGATGATGCTTGTGTTGCTATAGTTTTGTCTCCTTGTGATTCAGTGCAGCAGGATCTTCATTGTATTTCAGATTTGTCTACTTGTGATGGCTTCTTGACAGGTATTTCAGACTTGTTTATGGAGTCTCATATTGCAGATTTAGGAGACATCATTGATGACATTCATCTTCTCTTTGATGGAGAAGATCCTTCTTCAGTTGTTGTGAGGGAACACTTTGAACCTCTTGTTCAATCTCTACATGATCATTCTTTTTAGTTTGATGTGAGTGTGGATACTTTTGGACAACATTTGGAGGAGGCTTCTTTGTCTTCAAAGGGGATATCCTTGTCTTTGGATCATGTTCTACATTCATCTCCACTAGATTCCGGATTGCCATCTTCAACAATGTGGCCTAGAACACCTGTTTGGAGTGTGCCAGCTTTTGATATCGACATGGAGACACTTGAGCATGCTTCAGAGACACCATCATCACATATCATCCATCTTCCTAACATCTTGCATACTATCATTGTTTTTTTCTTCCTAAGGGGAGGAATGTTGTTCGACGAGATTGGATCATCTTCAACATTCAATGTTGAGCTTCTACCATCATTGTAGGAGACTCAACATTGAGGGGGGGCTTCCTGGTCTCTCCTCTACTTCTCTCTTATGGGGGGTTCTTTTTCCTCACATGGGGTTTTGGCCTTCTCATGCATCATTGAGAGCATTTCACTTTTTGTCTTTCATCTCTCTTTTGGGGAGGAGTTTTGTCCCACTGGGTTTTCTCCTTTTCTCTGTTTGTAAGAGATTTCATTTTCATTGTACATGGGTACCTAACATGGCCTAGCAACCGAGACCCATATTTGTGTCATTTGCATATGTAGAGAAAGGGGATTCGCTACTCACGATTTCTCTTCATTCAGAGAGCCTTACGGGGTGAATTTCCCTAAACTACCTCAAGGAACAACACAAAAGTTCTAGAATCAAAAAGAGGTCGCAAAGATTCTTTGGGAAAACTGACAAGCTCTCGACCAAAGGACGTTAAAACAATATACAGACGAAAACATGGCATGCTGGTGTCCCAGAGGTGCATCAGCGTCTCTTACGGACCAAAAAGCGAGAATATCATAGAAAATAGAAAAGTGATTGCTAACAATCTAATTATTGAGAAATTCTAGAATGTAGGAAAATGACATAATATGCTAAAAATGAAATAAAATAAAAACGATAAAGATAAGGAGAAGAAAGAAAGGAAATTCTCACAACCACGCAAGTGATGAAGCCTCCAGCACGTGAATGTCTTCAATACCTGCATGTGTAAGATTTGGAGAGAATGTTGGGTTGTATAGGAGTTTGCCTCAATCAAACCCCCATTTTGGTGTTCCCACCTCCACGAACAACCAAAATATAGAGAGAGTGTGAAGTAAGAAAATGCGATGTGATAAAAGTAAACCCCACTCAAGGAGAACTCGTATCACAAAATTTAGGTGATAAAAGCAATCCCCACTCGAGGAGGAGAACCAACATCACAAAGTAAGGATGCAATGGATAAGGGATGTGGAATCCCAAGATGCTCACAAGCACAAGACAAGGGAGATAGATGCGAGAGCCAAAGGAGTTGCAAAGAGGGAGAGTGAGATAGCTGCAAGAGCCAAGAGTGTTGTGGAGGGTGTTGTAAGAGCTTGAGAAAATGTTGTTGTAGCAAGGAATGGAGCTGTGCAAGCAAGAGCAAGATGGGAGAATGTTAAGATGGAGAAGAAGAGGAGAATTTAGGAGTGAAGCTAGAAGTTAGAGAGACAAATCAATTGAAAGAATAACATTTAATGAGGGAAAAGAAGCTTCTTTAGCCATTACAAGGCATCTCAGGCCGTTACCACCAACAAAAGGTGAGGAAAAGTGGAAAACATGCTCAGAGACAACTGTTTGAGCATTGAAACATCACAAGATGCTAGCACGACACACAAACATCTATGCGATGCGCTAGTGTCTAGACACATCACGCTACAAAATGACATAAATGGGAAAAGCACAAGGTTTGATGCGAAGCTGATGCACAAGGGTAGCTACTAAAGAGGGGGTTTCGAGCATCTTGAGAGGGGAAAAAGACTGATGAAGGGGCTAAAATAGCCTACACAAGTTCTAGGGGAGTGGACACTAAAGTGGATACAAGAATGTATGTGAAATTGCAAGGGGTGAAATTTTATGACATTACAACATAATAATATGCTACTCCTTAAGTTGCACTTAAGGGGGGGTGTTTGTGTAAATAAAGTCTTGTACCTAGTTAATTCATTACTAGGGGACTTATTTACATGAGTTAAGTTTACTTAGGTCCTAGGAAGGAATCTTTCTAGAAGGTGTTAGTTGTCATTAGTTGTTGTCTTATCTTTTGAATCGTAACACATGCGAACCTAGGTAGTTGTGATGAGTTGTCTCATGTCATATGATTAAGAAACTTTTCATAATCCTATGAAATCTTGTATCTCACCTTGGCTATATAACCAAGGAATTTCTACTACATTGTACAATACAACATCATTGAATCATATTGATAAGAATACAATTTATTCTTGTCACATTCTATTCTCTCTCTTTGTGCTTTCCATTTGGCCTCAAGGTCTTGGCAGCCATAGCCAATTCTAACAAAGATTATTTTACATGAGGTACACACAAAATATAATTGAAGATGCCCTTCCCAATTACACTCATGTATGTATTGTTTCCCATAAAAATACAAGACATAGCACAAGGCTCAAAAGAAGATAATATAAACTATGAAGATATCATATGATGAGATGAGATGATCTTGAATCTAGAAGCCATCTCCATGATCTATGACCTAAAAAATCACAGAGATTTGTTCCTGTTCTTCCTAATCTAGTAAGCAAACCAACATGGCCTTTTTTTATTAGACTATTTTGAAGAAGAAGAAGGTAACTCAAACATTTTAGAAGATAAATCAATATGATTATTTTAAGAAGATGTTTCATTTCATCAATATCCTTCTTATAACAAGAATGTTTGTCATGCCCAAGATTCTTTCAATATGAACAAGTAGGATTCTCCTTCTTAGATGATTTCCCTGTAGAAGATGATTTATTCTTTGGTTGATCTAAATGTGGATTGTTCTTTGGTTTCTATTGTTTCTTATTAGTATTTTTTGATTCTTTTACCTAACTAGCCAACAATACCTAAGATTTAGGTGACTTGATGAGAACCATTGATAGAATATTTTTTTCTCATGTATTAATGTCTAAGGGAAAGTTGCAAATGAAGGTGTAGTATATGTAGACCCCATAGTCAACCTATGAGCATGAAAAGCAAGAAACACAAGTTTCATAATCGGGACCAATTTTGTTCAATGTATTATAGACCAACTGAATGAACTTTTTATCAATTCCACATGCTTTACATTGCTCCCTTAGAAGATCATTAACCTTAGTGACGCAGTCTTAGATGTTGTCAAAGTTCTTAGGATCAAGGCTCATCAATTCATTATCAATTTGATAGCTTTTTACTTCATCTGTAGTACCATACAAAGTTTTCAATTTTTCCAAGGACTCATGAGAATCCTTACATGATTGATTTAAAACAATGGATCTTGAGAAACTAGGCTATGAAGACATCCAAGAGATTTAGTGTGTTTAATCATCCATTTTATCTTTTTCTCATGATTTGTGGGTTCATGTACCTTATTTTCAATATATAGAGAGTGATATTGATTCATTAGAACACTCCATGCATGTTGATTCCAAGTTGAATAGTTATATGATGTTAGGAAAGGAACTTTAGAATGATCCATGGAAAAGGAAGAGCACAAGCAAAACAAATCAAAACAATGCACCAAAAGACATCCCACCTTAAATCACTCATTCAAGAATCCCCCAATAATATGATTTGAAACTTTATATGTAGTGTGATTACAATGGCAAAAATGTTTTCCAGAGTTCACAATGTCAAGATGTATCAAGGATGGAAAATTAAAAAAATTATCTCAGAATGAGATCCTCAAATTGAAAGTACACTTTCCCAATATGATCTAGACTAAAATTGAAGCCTTCACAATAGGACAAATCTTCTCCAGGTGTCAGTATTTCCAAGTAATCAACAATAATTCAAATTTGAATAAATATAAATAAAATATATTTGGGTTTGAATCTAGAAAAAGTACATGAATAGAAATGTAGAGCTCCTCAATACCTTTCAAATGCTACATGAATCACGAGAATTGGATAATATAGCAAAAAATTATGAGCTTAGAGGTCCAAAAAGGAATATTTAACTTTAATCAACAATACAATTTTCCTAAAGAAAATAATGGAAAAATGGCTTGTACCATTGTGAAGTGCTTGAAAGTAGCTTTTTGTTAATATCTTGCTTGGAAAATTTTGACATCCTGACAAAATGTTATGATGTTTTGAAAAAATTCCCTTCTAGGGTTAGGGGCAAAAAATTAGGCCCCTAGGTGCTACTATGACCCTATCAATTGTTGGGTTGAAAAAAATAAAAATTTAAGTGCTTCCACTCAGTGGGTGGCATTCCCTAATGGCAAGGTGGCAGCCTTGTGCCCCCCTCACATAGGATATAGTCCCCAAAAGCCTCCCATGAAACCTCTCACGAGGCTCAATGGGAACTAAACACCACAAAATTTATAGGCAATAAAAACTTCAAACCATGGGCAACACACTAAAATTTTAATAATAAAAAATGCAATGATCATACCAAAAATAATATTTTAATAATAACACTGCTATAATTGTACCTTCATTTGATGTGACACTTTGTACTTGCAACTGATGTGACACGTAGGATGACACTAGACCAATATATGTAAGATATCATCTGACTGCACAGACTAGCGTTTGAATGGTACAACGTGTATATACTGTACAATGTATGGATTGTACGAAAATATTTTATGCAAACCTTGTTCAAATCCTCAAAAAATGGCCCAAATTTTTTTGGCCCAAATATCAAGTGTTTTCTATGAATATAGGGGTTTTGGGGCCTTTTGGACTCAACTGTGAGGTCCATTTTGTAATTTCCTAAGACAACATGCTCATAACAAAATTGATAGAATATTTGTTTTGAAACAAAGACAACAACACCAATAATGCAACAACATATTGCACTTGCAAAAAAACATGCACACTAGTGTCACAATGACACAATGAAAAATATAACAAAATACTCCACGATTGAATTATCAAGATGGAAACAACGAAATACTAACCACTTGTGGGATAAATCCACCACAAATAACATATGAGAGGGAGAGAGGGAATTTCCTATAAGATGATCGATTGCTAAATCATGATCACATTCTCTCGCAACACCACACTAGGATAGGATGAGGGAATCATAAACCTCAAATCCAAACCTAGACACATTAAAGAATGCTAAACATAGGGGAAAACCTTCAGACAAGGTTTCCTTACCAAGATGTACAACTCACCACAAATAGGAATGACTACGAGTCACTTCTCGACCACCACATGCTTCCCAAGACATCTTTTCACAACGTGACATCACGCAAGAGGAAGAACTACTCAAAAAAACCCGATGACCTATGAGGATTATGGAGGATACCAACAAGGCCAACCACAAAGGATTAGAACCTTCCCACGACTTCACAAGATTAGGTGCACAATCTCCATAACTCTTGGTTTGATAACCAAGCAACTTCAGAGGAAGGCACATAAAATGAGGCAAGAGAAGCCATAAATTATCAACGAAAACCCAAAAGGACATATGCATAACACCACTAGACCCTTGGGACCATGAGGAACAAATTTGGTTTGCATGGTTTTCCCATATGAGGTCTCAAAACAAGGAAGAAAGATCAAGTCTTGAAATAAGGAAACTTGACTAGGTTTTTGGAGGTTTCGACGACTAAAATGATCGTAATGAGAAAACTAGAAGCAATAAAAATTATTCATCAGTAGTATTAGGCTTATAAAACCATTATATAACCATGGTTAAGAGGGTTAACATTGTACTTTTTGTATGGTGGACCAAGCTGCCCAACCATAGGACCAAGCCATCCCATTGTGCCACGAGGCCACCCCATTGAGAACTAGGTTGCCCAAGTAGACTTAAACAATTTTTGAGCACTCCAAATCAATTCTGAGTGAAATAGGGCCACGTAGGTACAATACCAAGCCACCCAAATATGAAAGAAAGCATCTAAATTCGTTTTAAACACCAATTTAAATGTTCCTAAGTTCATTTTATCATATGCATAGTACAATTAGGAAGGACATAAAGTAATCATGCTTAGGAACAACACCAAGATAGGTAAATAAATCAACACACTTTTTCCATTATCAAATATTACAAATTATATCAATGGGACTCAAATATCCTTCACATATACATTTTACATTTGAATGAAGTACTTAATAGCATAAATTAAAATTATTATAACATAGTACTGAACTCAAACTTGATGCTCAAACTTTCGATCCCCAACGATGGTTACCATGCCACATGACCTCGTGGAATCGAAAGGATCCACTCCCACCATGCTAAGAGATAGTCACATGAGACACAATCACAACACTCACACCAAACACATGGGGATAGGGCTTATAGACACCATACATGATGAAAACACTCCATAAACATATCATATAAACACTCATCCAAACACAAGATGGATCAAATACAAGATCTCATTAGGTAGATTCACCAATGTCACATCACAATCCACATTGGGCCAAGTCACCAATGCCATGCAAGAAATAATCCTTGAGAAAAATCACCAAGGACAACACATATGATAACTCACTGCTAGGGTATCACAAGGATCGTCCTTGGGCCAACTCACCAATGTTGAATCACACACACACAAGACACTAGGGAAAGGTGCTAGAGAGTTAGTTATGGAGTATCATCATATTGCTTGAAGGTATAACACCCATGTAACCTAATACTCCTCTAATATGAACAAGAATACTTGATCTTACAAGACCTAAGCTCCTTGAGCTAGCATGTCTTCCCAAACATTCTTAGTCTGTACTAGCACTCAAGGCATGAGAGGGGTATCCATTATCTTAGTTAATTAATTACCCATGTTTCATTACTTGATTAGATGAATCCCCATCCATGATCAACCTACTTGCCACTTTAGGTTGGGGACACGTTGGGAGATACTCCCATAACCCTTTCTAGTACCTTATTCTTAGGCTCTTCTCACTCTCCAACAAGTGTGGCATAAAACCAATGTAAAAATACAAAATTTTCCAAATTCAATGACATTTTTCCACAACATCTATTATCACATTTCACAAAGTACCATCTTTTCAAAACATTCAAAAACATTAATTTTCATAAAAATCTTTCAAATTTTTACAAGGCAAAAACCAAAAATTTCCCAAATCCACCATTGAAATTTTCTTCAAAATTTATGTTTCAAAATTCAAAAAGCTAAAGATACCCTTTTTTCTCTAAATATACCTACCAACACACTTTTCACATAAAAATCATTTTTCACACATTTCCCAAAAAATTGAGCATTATAATCCCACATTTTGAAAAATCTAAAAAAATTAACAAAAACAATGAAATAGACATGCATTTTATAAAATGAATTGTGTTGGGAGGTGTTTACACTCTCCCAATCCTATTCCAATGTTCAAATTCGAAAGAAATTGGCTAAAATAATTAAAACAAGTAAAATACCTCAAACACAATCCAATTTTGAAATGAAGAGCATGTCATGCATGCCAAAGAAGAGCTTACAAGGATCAAAAAGCACAATCACCTATTGATTCCTAACCCCACGAATCCAATCTCGTCGAATTCTACCACTGAATGCACTCCCAATCAACAAACTAGTTTTTCACCCAAAATAGGGTTTTTATTTGTCAAATTTTCTTCCCAAATAAAAATTACATAATGAAATAAAACCCCTTTTTCCCTTTTTACCCATTTTCCAATTTTAAATTAAAAAATATAAAATTCATTTTCCATTTCTAAATTTGTAACCCCCTTCATTTTCTCCAAATCCTAATACACATTTAAATTCATTCTTGAATAACATATATCATTTAAATTAACAATTTAAATCCATATAAACATATTCATTAAATTTATGAAAATCAAAATTCAAACTATTTAAATCACACATAACTTGCAATTCCCAATCTGAGGAATTTTTGAAATTTAAATTAAACAATAACTTACTTTCATTTCTACTTTCATTCTATTTTCCCCTTTCTTGAAACACAAAGAATATTTTGATAATAAATTTTGGAATCATTTAAATTCCTAATATTTCATTTGCAAAAAAACATAGAATCTAAACCATTAATTAAATCAAACATTCAATAGTCATTTACAAAACATATGGATTCCAAAATAACTTCTAAATCGGATCTGGGTTCACATAATGTCAAATATGACAGATATAGTACACTTGATTCGAGTATGACCAAGGAATGGATAGGGAGGCCTTGTTGGTGTGAATAAAGTATTGTACCTAGTTAATTATTTACTAGGGACTTAGGGGACTTATTCACATGTTAAGTTTACTTAGGATATAATATTCCTTCTAGAAGTCTTAGTTGGATTTTCTAGAACTTATCTTATCTAGCTTGTAATGCTTGATTCCTAAGTAGTTAGGTTGTTAGTTGTCACATGTCATAGGATTAAGACACTTATCATGATCTTGTCTAATCCTATCTATCACCTTTCCTTTATAAGCAATGTATCTTATGTTCATTTTCATATTCAACCATATTCAATAATATTCAACTTACATTGTTGAAGCAAGCTTTCTTTCCATTTTATCTCTTGTGGAAGATATTTTGGTCTAGCAACTATTCCTGAGGGTGTTGAGGAGTCACCATTAACTCCCACAGGCCCAATGTGACATCTCCAAATTAACCACCATTGAGGAATAACTTAGACCTTTGTAGCCAGGTGGAGAAATAACCATGTACCTATAACCATTCAACACACATCAAGGGTACATGCTCAATGTATATATATAGCCAGAGCACAGCATAATCATCCCAACGGGGTCTAATAGCATAAGAATAAAATAACATATATACATTTGTCATATAACTCATTTCTTTTGAACATCAATAATCAGGATTACATTTAACCACAACATATATAATGTACATCACTTAATTGGAGCAAACTAATATATCCAAGCATATAAATATACAAAATTCCAACAATTTTGACAAGTCGAGTAACCTCATCTCAAACATGTGGTGGTTCATATAGATCATTTAGATCCATAAAATAATCACCACAACAATCACAAGGAAATGATAAATCTAAAAGACCAATCTCACACGAAGATGTAAACGAGAGAGGCATTACACGTTTCACTCAAAATTACACCCAACAAAAGCTCGAGCTTGAATCACCCTTAGATCTGAGAAGGGGTTTTGCAAATCTGAAGCTCTGATACCATGCTAGAATCACTCAAAGAATCAAGCCTCTAGGATCACTTGCAAAAATCAAAACAACCTTCTACAAGAGGGAAAATCAAGAACATAAACTTGTAATAATAGATGCAAGATAATGACCAATATGCAATACTCAAGATTGTAGTGATATTAGACTGGAATTGGTTAGGATGTACATATGATGCCTTTCTTATAAAGGTAGGAGTATGAGATAAGATTAAATATGATCTTGGCATGTGTCTTAATCCTGTATAATTAGACAACTAAATCAACATTATTAAATGACCTAGGACACAAGCATTAAATAAAAGCCAAAGATATAAGATATGATAAGATAT
The DNA here is from genome assembly GCA_007258455.2 of Sequoia sempervirens. Lineage (NCBI taxonomy): Eukaryota > Viridiplantae > Streptophyta > Pinopsida > Cupressales > Cupressaceae > Sequoia > Sequoia sempervirens. The sequence goes on along the minus strand of VDFB02000008.1, from coordinate 208,069,913 downwards.
TGTCTAGATAAATAAGACTTCTAGAAAAAAATACCTAGGACCTAAGTGGAGTTAACATGTAAATATGACCTATTAGAAAAAAGGATAGGTAAAACACCTATATACACCAACAGATTTGGAATGGTTGTGTGTGTAGGTAGAGGAGGGGTAATGGTGAAATAATCAATGGTAAAGTGCCTAAGGCAAAATATAGGCTAATAAGAGTTATGATGAATGGTGTAAATTTAGCCAAGAAAGGAGAACATAATGCATTGGTGGATGATGGAAGGAATGTCTTATTGCTTCCAACCAGGGGTGGCCTAGGAGAAGATGGAAAGATTCTTTGGAGGGAATTATTTAGAACATAATTTTAATCAATTTGGGACCAACTATTATAGGAAGAGTAATACACTCAATATTTATAATGTGGGTTCCATCAGTGCACCTCAATGAGAATATTGAGGTAGGGTGATTTCATTGATCTAGGGTGGAACTAACTAGGTAATATTGCATGACTATTTTGAATATATAAGTGGGGTCCAATAAGACTCCATTGACATGTCTAAAAAATGTTGTCATCCTTAATATACAATGAATCCTAATATCTATTAGAAGAGATATAATTGGAGAAGAAGACAATGGGAAGGTGGGGAGGATGGAAGATAATGATACCAATTAAAGGAGAGTGGGAGGAATTATAAAGAATAGTGGGGGAACTATAAGAAGTATCATAATGAGAGAGCCTAGTTTTGATGGCACCAACTATCTCTAAAAATGAAAACATATTAGGAGAGAGATATATAAAAAATGTGATGAGGGTGGTGAAATATGTAGATTTGGGTGTGGATAAGGAAGATACACATTATATTAGCATAGTTGGAATTCAAGTGCTAAGAGAAGGTGTTGGTGAAAACCTGTAAGTTGAGATTAGGAGGCAACACTAACTTTTTTCTTTGTTCATTCAGCCTTTTAACCTAGAAATTGTCTTGTTTTCAATAAGACCCTAGATGAGGTATTATATGAACATTCAAATTTTAGTGTCATGACTATTTACAAAATGGTATTGGAAAAAGGCCTAAGGGTCATATTTTATAGGTAAGGAGAGGTTAGGCTCCAAAGATTGGATGGGAGGGAGTTAGATGAGGTTATGAGAAATAAATTGGTGAAGAATGGGAGAGTGGATATGTTATATTCATCATTATATTTTCAATGAAGTGAGATGGCTAAGCTAGAAAAGGAGGAGGAAGGAGGGGTGGGTTTGATTTAATTGATAATTAATTTAGGATTTAGCTTTAGGAAAATGGAAGTTTTTCAATGATTATTTGTAGGGTATTTGGTTGATTGGGAGGAAGATGGATCTATTTGTTGAGAAAATGTGCCTCAACCTTGCCTTCCTAATATTCATAATTAATAACTTTTTGTATTTTGTATTTTATTTATTGTTTTTGTCTTTACTTGGGAAAATTGGCATCTCATTTGGAGGTGAAACCACTTTTATTTTTAGTGGTTTTTCATATTAAATATGTCAAAATTACATCATTTCAAGAATCAAATGATACAATTTTGTAAATAAGATACAATCCAGATTAGGACTCAAGTCATGTCAATCTACCAAGATGCATCAATATAAAAATCCTTACATTACATAATAATTTAGTAGACCATTGACTATAGATCATCAATCATAGTCATCTTGTCTAAGTGCAAGAAATCATGGTTATCTAATTGTATAAGGGATAGCATCATCTAATTGCTTTACCTCGAACCACATATTAGGAAATCCCCTACTAAACTTGCCATTATAACTAGCTCGACCCTTCAACAAGTATTATAGATAGGGACATCTATAGTAGAAAAATATTTGAGAACCAAGTGCAAATAAAAAAAATGTACACACCCATTACATGCTTCCTATCATGAAATTTTCCTAGATACCCTCTAGTTAACATGATATTTGACTAGAATGGACCCATTAGTATAGTGAATTGATGATGTATACAACTATAATATCACTTTGGCCAAAACGTTTAATTATTAATCACATAAATATGGGTCATTCATTCACAACACTACTAACTCTTGCTTGACTCTTCCCGATGACTAGTTAACTTAGAAAAATACAAGTATAAATAAATATTATGAATCATATTTTAGTTACCAAACTATCAACATACTTTGTCTCTCATTTGGTCCTACTAGATTCTGTTAAACTAGGCAGATAATCATAAGTGTGGATCAACATATAGCTATCGATTTCATATCTCTCATTATTCTTTACCTTAAGATGGTTCATTTACAAACTATATAAATAACTATGGTTATCAAATCTCCTAGTATCCCTTACCCTTGGGATGACTTACTAATATATCATGTATAATAATAAATGTAGATATAGATGTATGGAATAAGTACTTCTATTTCATCAAAGAGATATATGCATAAATTTTATGCCAAATGAAATTAGTGATTAACAATATCCTAGGTTGGAGAATGCCAAGATTAGAGAGTTTGAATTGATAACCTTCCACAAGTGAAAATATAAGCACAATAGTATGTCTATCAATATAAAATGAAGAGTGTATAAATACAATGATCAAGCCTTGCATATATAGGCAAGGATGAGGATGTGAGAAGGTAGGAGTGAAACTATGACTATGCCTCCAAAGATGGGACACTAGTGAGCTCACTTGACAAGTGTTTGAGCAAGTGTCAATAGGTGTCTCAAGTGATGAGGACACATGTCCCAACCATATGAAGTGAGACAAAATCAAAATAAACCTAAGTAAACTTAAGCTAGGTGTGAATAGGTAATCCTAGAAAGGTGATTAGCTAAATACATATGATAATGACTCTATTTACACTAATACCCCCCTTAAGTGCAACTTAGGGAGTAATGTATGCACTAATGATGATTATGAATACTAGGCCATGTTAGGTACTCATGTACAAATTTCTCATAAAGTGGAGTAAAAGAGAAAAAAATTTGTAGATCTTTAACAGTTACAAAAACTTAAACAAAAATAAACACAAATATTATGCATACCACAACACAATGATTTATGTGGGGAAAACCATTTCGAGAGAAAAACCCCACACTCCAAAAGTTTCCCAATATATTATTCAGCAATCAGAAAGATTACAATATACTTGCAGAGCAAGCTTCTCACAGGAGTATCACCACTCAAAGATCCAAAGGCAGCACAACTGCTATCAAACTCTCAGAATACATCGCAATACACAACTGTAATACAATAACCTCATAAAATAGGGTTTCCTTCTAGTGAAAGGCAAGCTAATAGAATATAAGCCGTTAGATATGAGACATAATGATGAATGGTCCAAATTTACAATGATAAAATATAAATAAATTTTTCCTTTTGGGGGCGCTGCCCATGGACCCTAGCTGGGGGGATGATCTCCCCGGACCCCTCGTGGGGGGGGGGATCCCCCCATGCCGCCCTATCGTTGCCAGCTAAACAATACCTTATGTATCAATAGTACCTTATGTAATTGCAAGGTTGAGACACATTTTCTCAACAAAAACCCCTCTCCAATAGAGAAATATGATGAAAATGAAATAAAATATACAAGTGAAGAAGATAGGAGGACTCATGATGACCCCCCAAGGAATACTTCTATCACATAAGTACAATAAATGTTCTAGTACCCATAGGATAGAAAGAGAGAGACTATGGAGCCCACCCATAAGATAATAGAACATGCAATGTTGAGTGATGCTTAAAGAAGAAAGCATAATGTGATCCCTGTAGAGTCAAGGCTAATGTAATGTAAACTTGGTAGATCCTACACAATTCAGAGGTTTAACTAACTGAACAATCCACTCAACATTGCTCGAGACTACATTAAATTTTCAACCCAAGGCTTGTAAGCTTGTGATGGTGCAAAATTATATATGCCTTGAAAGACTCAAAAATACTTAAGCTACCCTACTCAAGTTATTCTACTTGTTGGAAACTCACAAAATTACAAAATAGTAAAAGACATAACCATGACTAGTGCCTACGGGTACCTAACCTCCAGAGTACTACTAATTTGTTGAGAAGTTGTTGAGATGATTTAACATTCTTGTCATTGATGTCAAAACCTGGGATCTGGAAGGTTGTGCTCCAAATGATATACATAAATGATCTATCCTATCGAGTACATAGTGTGGATGTTATCCTTGATCTGGATATGGCAATACTTCTTTTTGGGAACATTCATGGAAGTCGGTTAATGTAGAATAATGAAGACTAATCTTTTGATGTTGGCTACTATGCTCAAAGCTTACTCTAGGTATCCTTGCTATCTAGACATTCATGTAGCATGTTACAAGTTTTGGTATGTCTATTTGTGTTTCTCTGGTTGATACTGAAATTGATGATAATCAAGATTTGGTCTTGGTTGTGGCATTCCCATCAGCTACGAAATATATTTCATGTAATTCAAAGTTTGTTATCTTTTGGTAATTATGCTATCTTATGTATGACCTATTTATGAGTCCCTTGGTAACGTGGTAAGAAGATCTTTATGTGCGACCTATCTTTTGGGTCTGGTGTTAGCGTGCCAAGTCTTATTGAATATTTCAAGGTTGTTCTTCAAGCCGACATGTTTTGTGGTGATCTAATTCAAATTGTGTTTGGCCGACTTAGAAGACTATGAAGACATTGTGTTTTGGAATGGTATAAGTAAAAGTTAATTTTTTTTTGATGAAGCAAGAAGTATGGAGTGTGTGAACAGATAAAAGTGTGTGAAGGATTATGCAATAAGAAAGATAAAGGAAAGTGTTAGGAAGATGTAATCTTCTTTGTAGAGGTTGTGCGAGGAAGGTGTGTAGAAGATTCTTGACCAGACTTGTTGCAGATAGATATTGTGCTCTTAATCGGAACTAAATGCATGCATATGTAGATGCAACTTCATTAGTTCATTTTTGTCAGTGAGACTCTTTTGTAATTAGATGTTTTAATTGGGTAGTGAGCCCACCGACAGTGAGCCTTACCTGCAATGAGCATTTTGGTAGTGAACCCTTTGGAAAAAAATAACCTTAACCGGTGTTCTATAATTGAGAATTAGCATTCTCTGAAGTTTTTCCCTTCTTGGGTTTCCACGTAAATTCTGGTGTTCATTGTGCATGGTGTTGTTAAATGTTCTTTCATGTTCATATATGTTTGATTATTATCTAACTGATTTAAGCTTTCTCTAGATTAATTAAAGTAAAGAAAATTATTTTATGATAACTGATTCACCCCCCACCTCTCAGTTATCTAGACTGTTCAACATGATTAACCATTGCATGCATATTCATAAGCATTCATTAACAATAAGCAAGATATGAAGTTCCAATTAACTTGCATATGATTCATGAAAGAATGATAAACTAATAACAACTAACAAAAATGAATAATTGTAAAATGAAGTGAGGAACAATTCCTTGAGTGGCTTGCTCAAGTGACTGTTCTCACTCTAACTAAACCCAAATTTAGCTAACAAATTTTACTCATCCCATGAAATTAGCTCCATTCATTACATATTCATAAAAGGTTACATAAGATATTTCCACATATTATACTCAATCATTATGAATATTCCTCATGTTCTGAAACTGGTAGTAACTGATAACATAAAAATGAAAAACCAACTAACTATCCTACGGATTCAACCAACAACTATATACAAGCTTGAGGGAATCTTATTCAAAGTAAAAACTTTAACCAAAATCATTAACTCCACTCCCAAATATTTATAGTGCGGAGTTAAGATTGATTTATTCAACCTATAAATCCTATAAGTGAAGGATACCTCTTCTTCAATGTTTGTTAACTGGTCAAAATAACATCATGTTCAACCTTCATCAAGTGCCTTTAATCAACAACCATCATGTTCAGCTTAACCTGAAGCTTCCCTTGTTTCGGTGTGTAGTTGTTCCTTTTGCTATGGGTTCATCCCACAACTACTGTGTGCCATGGTTCCACTTTAGCTGCAAACAAGTTACTTTTGGAAAGCATGTACAGAAGGATAACTATCATAATTAAAGCATAGCATTCCATCAACATTTTATACATATCTTCATATAAATCATACAATACTAATATATTATAACCATAATTCCATCATTGCATTTAAGGTTCAAGTTTTCATAATAGATATGAAAGGATAGTATAGTGTAGGAGCATTGTTTGGAAATTTTATCTAAAGGTATCTCAAAATATGTATAAAAACAACAAAAAATCCTATCATTTCCCCCCAACTAGCCTTTTGCTTGTCCTCAAACAAAACACTAAGGATTTTGATTGTATTGCAAAGCAATTTGCCTCAGGTCCATAACTATGTTAACCCCCTGAATCTATTTCAAATAGAACCCTTGATATTTTGAAACTTGCCTCATCCTAATAATTCTTGTTGTCTCACATTCATCACCTTTCTCCTTAGTTCAATGTTAGTGTATCTCTGGTGTTGGAAAAAGATTAAGGCTAACGATCCTAATGCTATAAACAAAAAATAACTATGAAAGCTATGAAAAAAAGTCTATGAAAATAGCACCATCCTTGGAAATGACGCCCAAAATGTAGAGTCAAGGCTAATATATTGTAAACTTGGTAGAGCCTACACAATTCAGAGGTTTAAATAATTGAACAATCCACTCTACATTTCTCAAGACTACATTAAATTGTCAACCCAAGGCTTGTAAGCTTGTGATGGTGCATCATTATAGATGCCTTCAAAGACTCAAAACTACTTAAGCTACCCTACTCAAGTTATTCTACTTGCTGGAAACTCACAAAATTACAAAACAATGAAAGACATAACCAAAACTAGTGGCTACAGGTACCTACAACTTAGACTGTAACTAAACTGTTACTAATAAAATGATGTTGTAATAAATCAAAAATAATAAAAACTAATGACTCGACTAAAATAACCTCTGGAGTACTATTGGTTAACCATTGCATGCATATTCATAAGCATTCATTAACAATAAGCAAGATATGAATGGTCGCGCCCACAAAAGGATATGAAAATCACGACAAAACCTATCCTGGGAATTGGACATTCCAGCAGGTGACTAATACCTCTTCATGGTCATTCATTTACTTGTCAAACCAGGAAACGTAAACTTTAAATGGAGCGGCACTATATGTGCACTAAGAACCGGTTTCAATCATCACCTATTGAAAATAAACACTTGGAAAGAAATTCTATCTATGCTACAGGAAGGTAATGCAAAGTTCTCTTAACTCAATCAAAATCTAACCAAAGTAGAAATCATAATAGCTACAATTGAGAGACAAACTATAAACTGGCCTTATGCTATAGGAACAAACACAGGGATGGATTCCCAATGCTGTAGGAACAGTATAAGATTGAGCTTGTGCTGAAACTTCTAAACTGAAATCTAACTTGAATTAACAAAGGATAAACAACTACGCTCCTACAGATACTTACTAAGTGGGCCCCCTTAGCAAGCATCAACTAATTTACACAGAAGATTGTGCTCAGAACTCCATCAACTTTTATTCATAATGTGAAATCATTTACATTGACTGTTCTGCTACAAAAAACTAACAAAAACTCTGATTCATATTATAACTCTAACTCTTACATAATTTGCTTCTCTATCTATCTATCTATCTATCTATCTATCTATCTCCTTCTTGTTCACCCACGCAGGAGGAACACTTATTTTAAATTAGGAGAACAACTAACTAACTAACCCCAACAGAGAAAGCCGTGGATATAAAATGTATCCCGAAATCGAGGAACAAACTTCATAAATGAGTTTATCCATTCAACCTGATCCAGAGAGAATCAAGCACTCCACTCTTTCTAGATTAAATGTTATTTAAAATCCTTCCCAACAGTTTCGGTCAAAAAGTCTTCGCCAGAGCTTCCTCAAAGTCGTGCAGGAAATGGACTTTACTGCAAGGCCGAGATTGGCTGCGCTTGACTCGACCATACTTTCTTCAACAACCTGCAAAACACAAGGTAATAGATGCGAAAGAAAAGGCACATGGCACATGGCACATATGCAATATCCATTCATTAATCACATATTTAAATCTATTTCATCATTCAAAAACTACATGTGTTATACCAGTCATTTGGAAAGTCAAACAGGGTAATAAATATAGACATGTCAACATGATAGGCTATAGGAACATGAAAGTGTATTGCCACAGGATATCCCCCAATAAAAGGTTTCAAGAGAGTTAAACAACCATGAACAACAAAAGTAAAGGTATTAAAAGTACACCATGATATCCAAATTATGAGCATATTTTGGGCTCATCATTTTGCCCCCTACTTAACCCAATGCTGGTCCTCCAACATTAAACTTCTTGGTGGTCTCTCTGAAATCAGTGGTTGAGGCATGACCCTGAAATGGAATTCCAAATTTGTAACAAAAGCCTCAGTAACTCTGCCACCTTTCATACCTACGGGCTTCTGTGTCTTCATTAAGATTTGTAGTCTGGTAAGGATAAAGGGGCCACATTAGCACAGGAGGTCTAAATATTAATGGCAACCACAATTCAAACCTCTTTTGAAGTCCCAACTGTATGTATTTGCTTGATCGTTTAAGAGCTGTCGTAAAATTTAGTGGACTGTGAGGTTCAGACTTTCTTAACCCAACAGTTAATCTCTCCCACCTCTTTTCAATTCTGGAGTATGACAGTCTCCAAAACGAGTATGATTGTTCCTGAAATTCATCATATACCTGTTTCCTGAGATCAAATATTTTCATTATGGCTATATCATTATTAAAACCAAATGCCAGAGTAAGCCAGGTTTTCAACATTGTGCAGGGGTCTGAACTCTCATAACGTAATGGAACAGGCTCATTCCTTTCGGCTCCTTCATATGTTTCCCATTGCCTGCCATAATTTGCTTCATTTGCCGCCCAAGACATAAGTGATCTCAAATGGATGTCGCCAATATACAGAAGGAGATTCCACTCTGTTTCAAATGGAATTAAAAAACCATGCAAATAAAATTCACACAAAGAATTTCTGAGCCAATTAGGGGCTGCCTGATATGCATCGTAAAATTCTTTAGCAGTGTGAAGAATAGGATCTTGATTTCTGGAAATTCTCATCAGTTGGAACCATAAGAACTGTTCCTTGAGGCACATAGCATAAACTCTGGGTGGTGGTCTGCATTCCATAATCTGACCAGTTACCTTCAGCATTTCATCCATTTTCTCTTTTAACTCCTGAATTTCCAATTTCTGCTCTTCAATTTCCTTTTTCAGTTTCTTCTTTTCCTCCTCCCAAAGACTTTGTTGCATTTTAGTCTTGGCCAGGTGGTAGAAAGTCAGGGTTTGTAATGTAACCGGTCTCCATGTAGCTTTGAAATATTCCAAAAATTTAATTAAAAATGTCTTCTTATAAACAACAATGGCTTGACAAGTTGCAGGGGGAATTGAGGCTTCATTGGCCACTTCCAACAGTTCATTCTATTCTTCCTCTTGCTGCAGGATAAATTCCTGTTGCTGCAGTGGAGAAGACTGTGCTTCCTTTGAAATCTGTATAGCCGCAACAGCCAAGTCATCAAGACTTGGTACTCCCCTTTCATTATGCTCAACTTCCCTTATCCCAACTTGTTCTTCTTCAAGAATAACAAATGAACTCTGTGTAGCACTCTCAGACACATTCTGAGAAACATCACATTCAGACTCTCTAAATTCTTCTAAAATTATAATAACCTCAGGTTGAGGTGAAGCAAGGGATACTTTACATTGTGTTCTTGTGGAAACTCTTCTTGGCAATGTTGCAGCTGCAGGAGGTGCTCTCGTAGCCTTCCTCTTTTTGAATTTCCTAGAAGGTTCTACCTTGTCAGAGGATGATGGTGAACTGGTGACGACAACAGGTGTTGCTGTAGGAGACAATGCTGCAGGGGAAGAAGCTGCAGGAGAAGAGCGTTGCCTTTTCTGAGAATGAGGGTCAGATTCTGGGGTTTGTTCCGCCCCAGATGACTCTCCGGCCTTTGTTTTTCCTCTCTCTCTCTCCTACTGGCAGCCCTAGTTTGCACCCGGGCAGAGGACTCTGGTGTGAGAGCTGCAGAACCAGGTGCTATAGGAGCAGATGATGCTTGCCCTGTTCTCCTACTGGTAGACGCCATTTCCTCTTTCTTGTTCCGAGGATGTGGGGTAAGTGCTCTACGGGGTTCTAGATGTTGCAGGCTCTTCTGGGAAACAAATTCTTGCTAGGAAAGAGGTGATACATCTCTCAAAGAGCGTGCAATCAAAAATTTTATGAGGCCATGGTGAACAATAGAATTATCTTTCCCCTGTTGGGTTCCATGGGCACATTGTTCCAGAAATTTTAACAAAAAGTTCAGAACATTAACAACTAATCCATGCCTGATATGACTTAGCAATTTGAAGTGGTAAGAATGCAGGTAGGAGAAACGACCTTCACAAGTTAAATACCTGATTATGAAAGCAGCGTATTCTGGGTATGGAGGAGGCAACGACACTCGCTTGCATCCTTGCTTTGAGACCTCCAAAGGTCCATCAGTGGGTATTGAAAATTCTGCCCTTGCAGAGGCAACATCCGAAGAAAAATTTTCTCCAACGGCTAGGAGCCCGGTTACTTTTGCAATTCTTTCTTTAGTTACAACAACTGTTAGACCCCATACAGTAGCCTCCCCTTTAGAAAGGGTTCTCAAAAATTCGCCTGTAGCCTCCTCATTAAAAGCATCTAAACTCAAAAAGTAATTTAGCCAACCACAAAGGCTGAATGCTTGGGCTGTTTGAGGATTTTGCATTAACAACTCATGAGCTATAGGCTCATGCCTTACCAGCTGACCACCTATGTTCACAGTTTTGCCTTAGCTAAACTCAAATCTTTTCTGAAAATCAAAAATTTCCCTATTCTGCTCTGGTTCTTTTATGTTCCGCCGTCACTTTTCTTTTTTTTTCCAAAAATAAACTTTTTAAACAAGCATTTTTTCTTTAAACAAATAGTTTTTGAATGAAAAAGACATGCGATCATATTTGGAAAGTACCAGAAAAATAATAAAGAAAGATTATCTAAGCAGTTGTGACAGCGGCAAAAGGACAAGTTTAAAAAGTGGATTATCTCGCCCCCTACTTAGAGTATGACATGTGTCCTCACATGTACTAAGGAATAGGTAGAAATCGGGTAATAATGATTGATACAGATAGTGCAGTAAATGAATAAAATGAAATAAATAAAAAATGCGATAATCAAAAGATATTGCGTAACTTTCAATAAATGCTTGTACGTGCTGAGAAAGTTGACGGCTTCGACATTAGATGACAGTTGGGAATGAGATCATAATTAGGGGTGGTGCGGATGAATGAGGTGGATGGATGACGTGGACGGACGAGATGAATGGATGGAATGGATGGATGGTACGGAAGATAAAGAAGTGAGATGTGGTGACAAGTGGAAATGAAGAAAAAGGGGTTCCCTTAAAAAGGAAACCTTTATTATGAGCATGCATTACAAAATCACGGAGAAGCTGCAGGAGAAAGGCTAAAGCCTTCAGCTGCAGGAGAATTAGTGGTAGGATCCTGAACGAACTGCTACATGAATTCTTCTTTTGAGACCAGTTTATAGTACAACAGGAGGCGATGTCCATTAACTAACAGCTTGAATCTAACAGGATCAATTGTAACAAGTTGCACTAAACCATTAGCAAATACATTCTCAATTTCATACGGGCCCAACCATCTGGTTTGTAATTTGCCTGGACTGTCCTTATATCGTGAGTCATAAAGCAGAGCCCAATCTCCTACTTTAAATTTCTTCTCCTTAATGTATTTATCATGCCACCTTATTCTTTGATTTTGTATCATCTCAGTGTACTGCAGGGCATTCTTTCGGAGCTCATCCAGAGCATTGAGCTGCATGATTCTATCATTTTGTGCATTTGTTAAATCCATGTCCATCTCCAGTGCTGTTCTTAGAGTCTTATGTTCAAACTCTATTGGCATCACAGCTGTTTTACCATACACCATTTCAAAAGGTGTATATCTTGTAGTAGTCTTCTAGGTAGTACGGTAGGCCCATATAGCTTCAGGTAACCTTGTGGCCCAGTCCTTCCTATGCAAATCTACAGTTTTAGTCAAAATGGCCTCTATGTCCCTATTTGTGACTTCAACCTGGCTATTGGCCTGGGGGTGATAAGGAGTTGATTTTTTGTGCCATATATTATATTCATTGACTAAAGCTGTGATAAGTGTAGAAGTAAATTGTGCTCCTTGATCTGTCACTATTTCCCTAGGGACACCAAACCTAGTAAATATTTCCTCATAGAGGAATTCAGCCACTTTATTGTCCCTAGCATGTTTCATAGGCTTAGCCTCTACCCATTTTGTGACATAATCTATGCATAGAAGGATGTAGGACTTACCATTGGAAGGTGGAACAATTGGTCCTACAAAATCCAGTCCCCATTTGTCGAAGGGTGCAACTACAACTTGTGGAAATAGAGGCATCTCATCAGATCGAGTTGGTCTTCCCATCCTCTGGCATCTGTCACATCTCCTAGTATATTTGGCTGCATCTTTATGCAAAGTTGCCCAATAGTAACCAGTATTTAAAATTTTCATCACTATCCTTTTGGCAGCAAAATGTACACCACACGGCTCATCATGGCTGGCATGCAGTATATCATAAGTGTCCTCCTCTGGTACACATCTCCTCATAACTTGATCTGGCCCTGTATAAAACATGCAATCTGCAATCCAAGAAAAGTTAAAGCTTTTCTCTACCAATAATCTCTTTTCCTTAGGGGAGAATTGAGGAGGAGTTCTTCCTGTGGCCAGATAATTTGCTATATCAACATACTATGGGTGAATAACCTTGATTGCAAACAGGTGCTCATCAAGAAAGGAGTCTTCAATAATTGTAGAGTCATCTTGCCTTTGAAGTCTAGAAAGGAAATCGACAACCACGTTGGATTTACCTGGCTTGTCCACAATTGTAATGTCAAATTCCTGCATCAGCAATAACCATCTTGCCAGTCTCCCAGATATTGTGGCTTTGTTCATAAGATACCGGATTGCGGCATGATCAATATGAATAAATATCTGATAACCGGTGATATAATGCCTGAATTTATTGAGGGCGTAAATGATTGCCAACATTTTTTTTTGTAACAGTGTAGTTCAATTCAGCCCCTTGCAGATTTTTGCTTATGTAATAGAGTGCATGTTCTATTGAACCATCCTTCTGCCCTAACACTGCGCCAATGACATAATCTGATGCATTAGTATGAATATGAAATGGAAGTGACCAATTAGGTCCTTTCAAAATAGGTGCCTACTTTTTCACATTCCTCTGTCCAAGAAAAATCTGCATCTTTCTTCGACAGACTGTATAAAGAGCCTGTTGTTTGGCTGAAGTCCTTGATGAATCTTTTGTAGTATCCGGCATAGCCTAGAAAGCTCCGTACCTCTTTTTTCTTGGCAGGAGAGGGTAGCTTAGAGATGACTTCAATCTTAGCAGGATCAACTTGAATTCCTGCAACAAAAATATAGTGACCAAGTACTATTCCCTCCTGCATCATCATGAAGCACTTTTGACTATTCAGTGATAGGTTGTGATCTTCACATCTCTGTAGTACTTTCTCCAAGTTGGCTTGAGCTTCCTCAAATGTCATACCATAAATAGTAAAGTCATCCATGTATATTTCCATGCAATCATATGAGATGTCTGAGAAGATACTTATGACTGCCCTCTGGAAAGTTGCAGGAGCATTACAGAGACCAAAAGGAAAAACTGAATAGGCAAATGTTCCTCAAGGGCATGTAAAAGTAGTCTTTTCTTGATCCTCAGGAGCAATCTTGATTTGATTGTACCCATTGAAGCCATCTAAGAATGAGAAGTACTTTTTCCCAGCTAAATTATCTAGAACTTGATCAATGAATGGAAGAGGAAAGTAATCTTTCTTTGTTGCCAAGTTGAGCTCTCTGTAATCTACACATACCCTCCATTTTCCTCCTTTCTTAGGAACAATGACCAATGGGGAAACCCACTGACTATTAGAGATTGGGTAGATAAAGCCAGCTGCTAACATTTTCTGCAATTCTTCTTTAACAATTTCTCTCAAAGCTGGATTAATTCTTCTTTGAGGCTGCCTGATAGGTTTGAAGTCACTGTTAATATATATGCGATGTGTACAGAGTTTTGGGTCTAAACCTCTCATATCCCCATAGTCCCATGCAAAAGCTCTTTTGTGGGCTTGCAACATTGTGGCTAGGGCAGTTTGTTGAGACAGAGACAACTTATTATTAATATGCAGATAGCGGCCTGGAGATACTTCTAACTGTTTGGTGAGATCATTTATTGAGGTTGCTGATAAAGGTGGTGCCTGTATATCACATAATAGCAAATCATGATGGATCTTAGGATCTAGTTGTTGTAGGAAACATTGCTAAGAATGGCTGTCCAAAACAGATGGGCTATTCAAACCAGAACTAAATTGCAGAATGTGTAGAAGCAAGTTATCTTTACTTTGAAGCTGGGAAAATGGATCAGTTCGTAGCATTATTAACTGAGCTAATGAATTGACTTCAGATTCCTCTTCTAGATCTGGCCAAAATGGTTGAGACAAATCTGGCAGAGGTTGTGCAGGTGGGTATAAAGCCAATTTCTTCCTTGACTGACCATCAGAAATTGTCATGTCTCCTGAATGACATCCTATAAGGGCATCAGCTGTAGCTAACCAAGGTCTACCTAGGATAATAGGATATCCTCCTAGGGTTGCCTTAGTGGACAATATGGTGAAATCAACAGGGTATTCCCAAGATTCAAGAGTGACAATGATATCTTCTATCACTCCATCATGTGTAACCGTGGAACTATCAACAGGCTGCAGGACAGTTGGTGTAGACTGAATGTTTGGAATATTCAAACACTCCATTGTGTGCTTGGTCATCACATTAATGGCTGCACCAAGGTCAACCAAAACATTTCTTACTACTTGACCATTGATATTTATTTTTACTACAGGACTTCTAGGATCAATATATTTTGGAATGACAACCTTCCCCAACATAATATCGGCTAACTATCCTAGAACATGGATAGTTTGGGGATCCTTTTTCTTTCTTCCTTGTTTCTTTAAACAAGCCTCTTTAATGACTTTTCCATAAACTGGAACATCTTTAATAGCTTGAAAAAGAGGAATTTGAACTTGTACATTCTTTAGCTGCTCCAAAATATCAAAGGTGGGTTCTTCAATGGTCTTGGGTGTAGTAATCTGCAATCTCTGAGGAAAAGGTGGTGTAGCCTGAGGCTGCAGGATAGGTTCCTTAGAGGCAGTAGTTGATACAGGTATATCTTCTGCATGATCAGTAGGTTGTTCAGCAGCAGAGTCTAGAATCTTTGTTATTACAGGTGGCTGTGGAGCAGGGAGAGTGGTTCCAGACCTAAGATGGATATCATTGACATTCAGGGCATAAGTTGGATACTGGTTTACTTCTGCAGAATACATAGGTTGTTGTTGTTGCTGTTGCTTATTATTGGGATTTGGCAATGGTTGAGCAGGCATAGGCATTTGTTTTGGAGGGCTAGTATTTGCTGCAGGTGCTACAGGAGGAGGCATAAGGGTTGGAGGTTGTGGCTGCTGAGACTGTAGGAATCCAGGGGGTTGGTTCTGCCTTTGCTGAGAACCTCTCCATTGAGGGTTCTGCTGCCAGTTACCTGGAGGTGGAGTCCATTGTCCTTGTGGGTGCTGCCAACCTCCTTGAGGGGGTTGCCATTGAGGGCTTTGATAGTTAGGCCAGTATAGTTGAGGAGCATTCCAAGGTGGAGATGGGCCATATGTAGGTTGCCATTGGTTATTATAATTAGAGTAAGGATTACCAAAAATCAAAGGATCTTGAGGCATACCTTGTCTTGGAGTCCATGGTCTCCTTTGTGCAACAAAGAAGACTTGGTCATCATCACCTTCTATCATCTTAAAATTAGTAGGTAACTGTTTAGCCTCAATATTGGCC
The DNA here is from genome assembly GCA_007258455.2 of Sequoia sempervirens. Classification (NCBI taxonomy): domain Eukaryota; kingdom Viridiplantae; phylum Streptophyta; class Pinopsida; order Cupressales; family Cupressaceae; genus Sequoia; species Sequoia sempervirens. The sequence continues at coordinate 208,053,964 of VDFB02000008.1, read as the reverse complement.
ACCAACTTGCATCTGCAGTCACGTTTCTTCTGTCTACAATGTGGACAAAACTCAGCTAGGATTGCCTCAGCCTCCTCATGTTTCTTGCGAGCTTGCATGGTATCCAACTGTGTAGCCATGTTGTTTATGATGTCCTGTTTGAAATCAGACAACAAATTTGTGATCTCCATCCAGGAAACTCCACTGGAAGAAGTCTTTCCCACTGTAGCTTGATGGCCTCTACCCTTCTTCACATTTGATTGGGAGTAATTGAGATATATCTTCATAATATCATCCCAAGATGCTTGAGTGATATCACCGCCTCCCATCAGGTCCAAGGCATCTATACAAGTATCATTGATTCCCCTTAGAAAAAGTAATTTCTCAGATTCTTCATTAAGAGTATGGTCTGAATTCTTTTTCAGAGAAAATAGGAATCTTGATATATAATCCTCCAGACTTTCATCTTCCTTCTGTTGAATTTAGAATATATCATCACCTTTACTGCCACTCTTACAATATTCCTTGTATTTCTCAAGAAACTTTGTTTGCATGGCTGCCCAACTATCGACAACACCCCTTCCCAAACTCATGAACCATCTGAGAGCTCCCTCTTTCAAGGTAGCAGGAAACAATTTCAGTTTGTGAGCATTTGAAGTGTAGTCATATCTGTGATAGAGGATATCAAACTCGAACAAGAAGGTCTCTGGGTCTTCTGTAACTAAGCCATAGAACTTGGGAAGTAATGAAGAAGGAATATTATTAAGGTTGTCATTGTTTTGTTGAGCAATAATAGGGAATTCAAAAGCAAGAGGTCGATTCGGTGGATTACGTGCCATGTTCACCTGACCAAGTATAGGAGCAAATAGATTTTCTTCAGGTTCTTCGTCAAATAGGCCGAATAGTAAGTCAACACATAGACCTTCAGCAAATGGGTTAATATCTAAGTCTCCTTCATCCTCAAATAGGCTATAAGCTGGTTTAGTTTTCTTAGCAATTAATGGCAGGTTGGGGAGAAATCTTCCCTGAACGTCTCTTCTTCTATGCATGCAACAAAAAAATGGATGGTATTTTAATTTTTTTTGAAAATACTTGAAAAACTACTGCTAACAATGACTATTGCAGGTTCTTAGATTGACACCATCCCTGGCAACGGCGCCAAAAATGGTCGCACCCACAAAAGGATATGAAAATCATGGAAAAACCTATCCTAGGAATTGGATATTCCAGCAGGTGACTAATACCTCTTCATGGTCATTCATTTACTTGTCAAACCAGGGAACGTAAACTTTAAATGGAGTGACACTATATGTGCACTAAGAACCGGTTTCAGTCATCACCTATTGAAAATAAACACTTGGAAAGAAATTCTATCTATGCTATAGGAAGGTAATGCAAAGTTCTCTTAACTCAATCAGAATCTAGCCAAAGCAGAAATCGTAATAGCTACAATTGAGAGACAAACTATAAAATGGCCTTATGCTGCAGGAACAAACATAGGGATGGATTCCTGATGCTACAGGAACAATATAAGACTGAGCTTGTGCTGAAACTTCTAAACTGAAATCTAACTTGAATTAACAAAGGATAAACAACTACGCTCCTACAGATACTAAGTGGGCCCCCTTAGCAAGCATCAACTAATTTACACAGAAGATTGTGCTCAGAACTCCATCAACTTTTATTCATAACGTGAAATAATTTACATTGACTATTCTACTACAGAAAACTAACAAAAAATCTGTTTCATATTATAACTCTAACTCTTACATAATCTGCTTCTCTATCTATCTATCTATCTATCTCCTTCTTGTTCACCCACATAGGAGGAACACTTATTTTAAATCAGGAGAACAACTAACTAACTAACCCTAACAGAGAAAGACGTGGATATAAAATGTATCCCGAAATCGAGGAACATACTTCATAAATGAGTTTATCCATTCAACCCGATCCAGAGAGAATCAAGCACTCCACTCTTTCCAGATTAAATGTTATTTAAAATCCTTCCCAACAGTTTCGGTCAAAGAGTCTTTGCCAGAGCTTCCTCGAAGTCGTGCAGGAAATGGACTTTACTGCAAGGCCGAGATTGGCTGCGCTTGACTCGATCATACTTTCTTCAACAACCTGCGAAACACAAGGTAACAGATGTGAAAGAAAAGGCACATGGCACATACGCAATATCCATTCATTAATCACATATTTAAATCTATTTCATCATTCAAAAACTACATGCGTTAGACTAGTCATTTGGAAAGTCAAACAGGGTAATAAATATAGACATGTCAACATGATAGGCTACAGGAACATGAAAGTGTATTGCCACAGGATATCCCCCAATAAAAGGTTTCAAGAGAGTTAAACAACCATGAACAACAAAAGTAAAGGTCTAAAAGTACACCATGATATCCAAATTATGAGCATATTTTGGGCTCATCAATGAAGTTCCAATTAACTTGCATATGATTCATGAAAGAATGATAAACTAATAACAACTAACAGAAATGAATAACTAGAAAATGAAGTGAGGAACAATACCTTGAGTGGCCTACTAAAGTAACTATTCTCACTCTAACTAAACCCAAATCTAGCTAACAGATTTCACTCATCCCATGAAATTAACTCCATTCATTGCATATTCATAAAAGATTACAAAAGATCTTTCCACAGATTGTACTTAATCATTCTGAATATTCCTCATATTCTGAAACTAAAAGTAACTGATAACATAAAACTAAAAAACCAACTAACTATCCTACATATTTAACCAACAACTATATACCAGCTTGAGGGAATCTTATTCAAAGTAACAATTTTAACCGAAATCATTAACTCCATTCCCAGATATTTAGAGCACAGAGTTAAGACTGATTTATTCAACCTATAACTGAAAAGGAAAAGGAATCCTAATAGTACTAAAACTCTATCAAAATAGCATTGCATGTAAGCATACAACCATTTTTCAAAATCCTATAAGTGAAGGAGACCTCTTCTTCAACGTTTATTAACTGGTCATAATAACGCCATGTTCAACCTTCATCAAGTGCCTTTAATCAATAACCATCACGTTTAGCTTAACCTAGAGCTTACCCTATTTTGATGTCCAGTCGTTCCTTTTGCTACAAGTTCATCCTGCAATTGTTGCATGCTATGGTTCCACTTTAGCTGTAAACAAGTTAATTTTGTAAAGCATGTACACAAGGATAACTATCATAATCAAAGCATAGCATTCCATCAAAATTTCATACATATCTTCATATAAATCATACAATACTAATATATTATAACCATAATTCCATCATTGCATTTAAGGTTCAAGTCTGCATAATAGATATGAAAGGATAATATAGTGTAGGAGCATTGTTTGGAAAGTTTATGTAAAGGTATCTCAAAATAAGCTATTACTTGAACCTATCAATCCTTGAATGTTGAACAACATTTATTCCTCATGGAAGAAGATAAAATACAGATAGGTGCATGATATCTTCCCATGTGAGAAAAATGGAAGTCTCTGAATGATGCACAAGATCCAAAGACAATGGTGAAATATTTTAAAGTTGCTCAAGTATTCCATGTGAAGGTTGATGTAGAACAAAAACCAAAGATGTAGATGGGTTGACAACATAGTTGATGTGGTTGTCATCAAAGGTGCCTACCAACTCTATAAAATGGGAATTCACTAAACAACTCTAATATGCCATGTAAGTAATCATCTCAATCAACTATAATGGAAACACGACTATGACTATCTTACTACCTTGAATCATGAGAAACCATTGATGTTGGAACACTTAATATTGAAGAAGTAGACTATGAAGGAGATGTGATATCATTGTAAGGTGAAGGAACTGATAAGGAGGATATAACTCCAAGGTTCAAATAACCAAATTGTATCTCCTTATGCATGTTGAAGGAATCAATGTCATTTATACTCAAACCATCATCAAAGTCAACAAAACCAAACGAAGAAAAGGAATACAATCTGGAATCATGATCAACATGACTTGTGGAAATGATGTCTCTACTCTGTAAATCTTTGATGATCATAGAATGTGGTGTGAAATCAACTATTTTTCTTGTGCCATTATATGTAATCCACTAAATGGAAAGGAGATTATTGGATAAGAAAGGTACATAAAGTACATCATTGAATGTTCCTTCTCCAATTTCAATAGGTACTTTTTTAAGAGATGACATATAGGTGTTATTTCCCATCGATATTTGTGGGAATGAAAAAGGATCAAATGTGGAAAATAGTTCCCTGGAAGCAGCCATTGGTGTGATGCCTTGAAATCAAGAATTCACTTGTGTGATGTGTTGTTTGCATAAGCAATGAGTGTCATACCTTTATTCTTATCCTTTGTTGAAAATGTGGATGATGTTGATGCAGAAAGGGAATAACCACCTATCTTAGGCAATTGAATTTGAGTTTGTTGAAGAAGAGTCTTCAAGTCATCAATTTCCTTTTTTTAACATTGGCGTTCTTCATGCCTTAGTATCTTACAATAAGTACATTTGGACTTATCATTACGAATGTTCCCTTTTGATGAGGGAGATGAATCCAATGAAGTGTCAAATTTTGATTTGTTAGCTTTATTTTTAGTTTGTTTATTTCACTTAGATGATTGATAAACTAATGCTTGAAATTTTGAATAGGTGATAACATCCATAGAGATTAATTTAGATTGTTCTTTTGTGAGTCTATCACAAAAAAATTAAGAAGGAATGACATGCGTTGTTCCAAGAGCATATGGAATTATAGAGTAGAAAGAAGAAGAAAACCTTTGATAAGGACCTTTTAGCTTTGACAAAATGAAGAAGACACATTCCTTGCTTGTTTTTATTTTACCACAACCCTGAAGTCTAGAAAGAAAATAATTTAACTGAACCAAGAAATATTCAATAGAAGAGAAGGCATCAGGAGATAATGTTGTTAATTCATCATCCAATTGTAGAATCTTGATCTCATCAACTTTTCCAAAGAGATCTTCAAATTTGTTTCATGTTTTCTTAGGATTTGTACAACTAGAAATGTGAAATTGAAAATTATCGAAAATATGAAGACCTATTAGTCCCATTGCTTCATCTAACTTGTTCTGATAAGTAAACTTCTCAAAATCTCTAGTAAATTGCATTTTTGTCCATTGATCATTTTCCACAATCCCTTAGATTGAAGTAGTTGTTGTGCTTTGACTTTCTAAGTGTGAAAATTGTGTGGAGTTAACAAGATGATTTTAAAATCCATGATACACACACAAGGAACTTGAATTGTGTCTTATAAAACCCCCCAAAATTTTATTATATCTTAATGTCGACCCCCCTAAAAAGATGTAAGACAATTTTTATAAGTTTTTGTAAAGTTTGGAAGCCAAATCATCCATTTATAACTCACGAAGATTTTTACAAATATAGACAAACAGGATTTCCAAAATTTAATTTTAATTAGAAATCTAGAATCCTTGTGAAATTATGATGAATTAAAAAAAATCAATTTTTGAAAAACAGAGTGAAAGTTATGTCCCGTTGAAAATTGCACAAATTACACTCAGTTTTAGAGGTTAAAAAATAGATTAAAAAAATACAATTTTGAAAATGTCTCAACACTGAAATGTTGGGCTCATAAAGAGATATATGGTGACTATTCACACTTGAAAAAATACCCCCCATTTTCAAGTTATGCAAAAATGAAAAAAAAACCCTTTTACAAGCTCTTTATAAATTCTAACAACTTGATTTGACCACTCAAGATTAACATTAAATGCTAATTATTAAATTAATTGCTAGCTAACAATTAGTTTAACAAATTATATTAAAATTTAACAAAAAATGTCACATGGAAAGTGACAAAAAAGGAAATGGTCAAAGGTCGTTAGTAAGGGAGAAAACATGGTCTCAAGTCAAAATGGAGGAGGTGGAATCAACACGCCAAAAGAATTTAATTGTGGCGAGATATTTGATGATGGAGAGTCACAATATGAGGGTAGATGAGTGGTGAGTCAAATACAATGTGTAAGCAAGAAAAAACTACTCTGATTTGATCCTTCTTGTTGCTGAGACAAAGATCAAATTTAGCAAAAGAGAAGGTATTTCTTCGTTTCTCAAGCCTTGTGGATGTAATGGCGGTGTTTGTTTGGCTATATTACGCTTCATTGATAGGGATATATGTAGGATTCACCTCAATGGGGAAAGGAGCATGCTCTCATGGCTCTAATACCATGTTGCAAAATTCCAAGATCAGAGAGATAGAATTGATAACCTTCCACAAGTGAAAATATGAGCACAATAGTATGTCTATCAATATAAAACTAAGAGTGTATAAATACAATGATTAAGCCTTGCATATATAGGAAAGGATGAGGAGGTGAGAAGGTAGGATTAAAATTTTGATTACTCCTCAGAAGCACCAAAGTTCTCCCACCTCCAAAATTTGCAAAAAAAACAAAGGGGATTCCAAATATGAAGCTTTTAACCCTTGTTGAAGAAAAAAATCTCATAAATCGAGAAGGGGTTCAATGAATCAACACACTAATACCATGTTATAATTTTGACAAACATGAGCCACAAGATCAAACAATGAAAAAAGAAACCTTCCACGCAAGAGATTTACAAAACAATAATGTACAATATTCTTGAACAAGAAAAAGCTACATAAGAACCTCAAGAAACTTCAAGGAAAACAAGATTCCTCAAAGGTTGAGAGTTCTATCAAAGGAATGATTACTCTAAAACCCCCCTTAAGATAAACTTAGGGAGTAACTAAAAACCCTAAAAAAATTGCATGGGTCTCGACAAACAAGGCTTGGTGAGGTACCCATGTATAAACAAAAGATCTCTCAAAATTGGAGAAAAAGGAGAAAAACCCAATGGGAGAAAGCTCCTCTTCGAAAGAGAGAAAGGAAATTGAAGGATTGAAAAATCCTCCAAATCAAGGTGAAGTACTAAGAAGCCTCCAACCAAACAATGTACCAAAAAAGAGAGGAACATGTGGAACATCACTGAAGCACGAAGAAGTTGTAGACTGTTGTTGAAAGATGACTGATATAGTGTTGAAATGAAGAACCTCTAGAAACAAAAATGCAAGAGTGTCCATATGGTAAATGATCCATCTCACTGAAATGCATGTAACTAGCCACTAATGTGCGTTGCATCCAAAAGTACATAGGAACAAGAACTAGATACATAGATCACTGAAATGCGAAACCAAGGAAGCATTAGCACCAACAATAGAAACTCGCCCCCCCATAATGTTGAAAGGGAGAGTCAAGACAGGTATGTTGAAAGTTTGTGAAACCAAGAACTGCATGTAGGAGAAACAACCTACAAATAAAAGGGTGTGCAAACTAAGGAACACACACATGAGGTAAGAACCATTGGGATTCACTGTTGTCGTGGAAGGGACACTCACTTGACAAAGGTATGATGGAAAACCAAAGGAAAACATCAACCCCCCCAATGGAACTTTATATCATAGTGTGAGTACAAAGGCACAACAAGATGTGAAAAATCCCAAAAAGCATACACCAAAATGACACTTTATCTCAGTGAATCTATAAAAGAGAATATTCATGAAAATAATGTCTACAATGCCAAATAGGATATAATACTGGAAATACATATAAAATAGCCAAAAAAAAGTCATCCTGGACATAAACAAAAACTTTCCAAGAGCTAATACATCTAAGTAATTCACCAGAGTGAAAACACAAAAAACTAAATAAAATATACCTGTAGATAAATCTGGAAAAAGTGCATGGATGGTTGTGAAGCTCTCTGAAAAGACTGTCCCAACGTCGCTAGAATCACAAAAAATAGAGAAACAGGTCAAAATTTATGAGATCAGGACTAAAAATAGCTCCTCTGACTTCAATAGGTTGTAGAATGCACCAACAATAAAAATGGGTGATGATACCCACACTAATAGAAAGTTGGTGAAACTAGCTTTTTGATGATATCTTGTTCGCCAAAGATCGATACCGTATACCCAAGTTATGGCCAAAAGAAAAAAACACCTCCTTTAGGGCACAAGGAGGGTTCAAAGGGGTCATACTTGTTGACCATACCATTGATGTCATGTTGATGTCAACATGATGGTAGCAAAATATTTTAGGGAATATTCCTCCCTATCGAAAAAAATGCGGCCCCCTTGTGAAAAAATGGTGATGAAATATGCCAAACATGACTAGAATATTCCAAAATAAATCACAGATCGAGGAAGCTCTATCATTGTTGAAAAATAGAAAATGACACCAAAAAAATTGAAAAGGTAATTGAGAAATCGTGAACAGTCAGAAAAGGAAAAAAATTGCTAGCAATTAAGGTAGTCGTCGGGCGACTTATGTAAGTTGTCGTCAGTGGCATTAAAGTCGTCGATGGTTGGCATTTATGGGTCCGCAGGGCTTGTCATAGCAAGTACCCTGTGAGTACCATAAATAAACCTACCCCCTTCGAATCATTAAATGCGCCCAACTTTTTTATTTAAAAAATTCAACTTGCAGGCTTTTAAATCTTTGATTTTTTTTTAATTTCTAAAACTAGAAATAAAAAAAAAGCACACTGATCTATAGTTTTGAATTTTTTATTTAATTTTCGTGTCGAAGGGGCCATATAGGAACCATACGGCCCCTTGATGCAAACAAATTTTTCCTTAGAAACACTCGATGGAAAAATAGGGCAAATTTATAGTTGAATTTTGTCAAATCAACCTCTTGAATGCAACTGTGAGGTTCTTTTCAGCTCAAAATGCACCAAAATGGAAGCTACCCTCCGAATTCGGAAAAAAAAAGCAACTGCTTCAAACCCTTACAGATCTGACGTCTAGAATCCAAATCAGGAAAAACTGAATTTCTCGACATCTCTAAATCCAACAAAAGACTCTATTTTGGTTCCAAAAGCATCAAAATTTCACCCACCTCCAAAATTTGTAAAAGAAGCAAAGGGGATTCTAGATCTGAAGCTTGTAAACCTGATTGAAGGAAAAAATCTCATAAATGAAGAAGGGGTTTGATGAATCCACACTTTGATATTATGTTAGAATTGTGAAAAATATGAGCCAAAAGATCAAACAATGAATAAAGACAACTTCCACACCAGAGATTTGCAAACAAAGAATTGTTATATTCTTTAACAAGAAAAAGCTACAACAATGAACCTCAAGAATCTTCAAGGAAAACAAGAGTCTTCAAAGGTTGAGAGTTCTATCAAAGGCATGAGAGCTCGAGAGATAATACAATGAGGGTTGAGTGTTATATAGGAGCAACTTTAAATGGTAAAGGGATTAGATCATGACAAGTGTCAACATCTCATGCAATGAGACAAAATAATCTAATAATAGCTCTCTAGTTAACATAGTAAATCACTCCTAAGCTTAGCTTAATTGCATGAGAATTAATTAAACTAAAAAGCAACTGCTTCAAACCCTCATAGATTTGACCTCGAGAGTCGAAATCAAGCCAAACAAAAGCCAAATCTAAATTTCTCGATGGCTCTGAATCCAATGGAAGACTCTGTTTTGGTTCTAGATGCACCAAAATTTCACCCACCTCCAAAATTTGTAAAAAAATCAAAGGGCATTCATGATCTGAAGCCTCTAACCCTTGTTGAAGAAAAAAACCTCGTAAATTGAGAAGGGGTTCGTTGAATCCACACTCTGATACCATGTTGAAGTTGGGAAAAATTAGCTTCACAACTCTAATACCATGTTAGAATTATGAAAAATACAAGCCGTGGGATAAAAAATGAACAAAGACACCTTCCATGCAAGATATCTGCAAACAAAGAATTGCAATATTCCTCAACAAGAAAAAGCTACAAAATGCAAGAGACTATCAAAAGTGTTGGTAATAGGATGCCATTTAATTGCAATCCTAAACATTATTTCATGTATCTCCTAAGTCCTTGGAAAGTATTCCCCAACACTAGGATTAGAAAGAGATTAAATTCAAATGAAATGAACATGTAAATTGACATTTGTAATTAATTCTAAATGATAGTAACATGTGGGGATGCCCAAGAAGAGCTCCTACAAAATAGGAGCACATGGGGCACCCACATGGAAGTTGGAACCCACCTTGAGTTAAGTTAACTATTTGGAGAAAGATAACACTTCAATAATGTATGTAAAGATCCTAGAAGTTAGGAATTTATATTTACATGAATGGAGTTTAGTTTAGTTTAGTTCAGTTATGGTTCAATTATTTTTAGTTGCATGTAGTTAGTTTGAGTTGAATGCTAGTTGACTTTAGTTGACTTGGAATGCATGACTAATGAATTGAGTTGCATGATAGATAACATGTGACTACATTAAGTTAAGTGGGGATGATCAATCATGCATGATGTTTGCATGAATTGATGGTGAGATATGTTTCAGCTAACAAAGATTGACTTGGACCCACCTTGGGCGCCCAAGTTGAGATCTTGGAGTTAACACCTTTGCATGGGAGGATATTTACAAGGCTCAGTTAAGTGGTGCCCATTCTTGGGCACCAACTTTGAGGAGAAGCTTGGAAGATATCTTCGTAATCAATGTTGAGTTAAGACTTTAGTTTGGGACGCCCAAATTGATGAAGGACTTGGTTTGACATTGTATTTCACAGAAGAACTCTACTTGCACAAGAATGGCGTAGATATTTGTGAGGAGCTTTATCCTCTTGTAATTGTCAACTCTTTGGAGTTTACAATGTTCACAATTGTCTATTTATTGCAGCAAGTTGAAGAGAGTTCCAAGAGAGTACTTTTGTGAAGCATGGAACAGGATGTGTGGATTCATTATTCTTCTACGATCTTCTATCTACTTCTACAATTGGTAAAATGAATCTAAATAGATAATCATATACAAAGAAATTGTAACAAAGAACACTTAATTAAATCTACAGTCACATAGGTTTACAAGTTTTAAGCTACAATATCACCTTCATTTTCAACGTTTGGTATCAGAGCTAATGGTTTGGTAGAGTTTGGGGCACCTTTCTCTTAAAATTTTGAAGGTTTTTTGGCTCTAGTGGGAGCTTTTACTATTGTGTTATTGCAGATTTGTAAAAAAACATATGTTACAATGTATTTGGGTTGATGGCTGTAAGACCTGGTATGGCTTGCTCAATCCCTGAAAGGAAAGGCCTGGTAAGAGAGTTCTCCCAAGTGGTAAGGGGAGGGCAGTTGGGTTAAACTAGTTCTTGGGTTAGAGTTAGTGGATTAATCTTTACTGGTCTTTAACACATGGTTTTGTGCTAGTTGAATTGGTCCATGGTTTTGGAGCTCATGGTTTTGAGCCCATGGTTTTGCATGTATGGATGATCTTCATTTAGGAGATGGTTATCATGATGTCATGGATAACTTGGTTACATGTTGCAGTGGGAGTTTTTTTTACAGTGATAGTTTGATGTTTATCTTGTTGCCATGTATAGCTTGGTATCATAGTTTAGTGGGAGCTTTGGTAGGATATGTTTATCTTCATGTGATTTGAAGAGGTTTTAACATCTTGTTTCATGGAGGACCCTTAAAGTCTTTGGTAAAGGTCTTATTGTTCTTCCTTTGAAGAGGATATTATTCTTTTTGGTTTTGAGTATTAATCATTTTCTGGGAGCTTCATGATTATGCAGGTTGCATTTGAAGTTGGCATGGATTGATTAGTGGGTGCTCATGGATACTAGAGAGACTTGGGTTAGGCTGGATATTTCTTATGTTAAGAGATATATGTTGGAATGGTTACTTGTAAGAAAATCTTTTTCAACAGTAAAGACTAAGAAGCCTATACTTGGAAATGGATATGAGTCAATCATAGAACTGATGAGAAGGTTGTCTATTGTATGCACAAGACAATCTTGTATCCCACTCTTGGTTTACTCAATAGGTAAAATGGTTTTCCGTCTAATTATTAGATGTATCTTGACTTCTCTTATGCATTGTTGAGAAGTAGATGCATGATTTTATGTATTTCCATTGTTCTCCTTGCAATCTTGAACTTGAGTTAGTTATGACGATTTGGGTCAGAGAGGTACGGGAGATAGTTAGTGGCTTTGGACATATTTCCTTTTGTTGTGGGAATTTTTGGCTAAGTTTGATCGACTTTCTGTGAGAGGTTTACATCTAAGTTTTGCCATGTTTCATTATAAGTTGAAAGGTTAGATGTTGATATCCTTTCAGTTTGGGAGTGTTGAAGGATATCTTACTTTACACAATTTGGCACATGTTAGTGTGGTATAAGAACATGGTTTGATTTGCAAGTTATCTCTTTGTGGGAATAGTCTTCTTCTTGAAGGTTCTTGTGTTATGAGATGTATTCTGCATATCATTGTATGCTTCTTTGACACTATGACAAAGGAGTTAGCCACATCCTCTATGTGAAGTGCTATAGGAGGACTTGTTAATATTGTGATCTTGTTTTCCAATTTGACATTACCTGTGCAGTGGGAGTTCAAAAAGGTATATGGGTTTTTGTATGAGAGGGGCACCTCTCTTGGACTGGTTACACTTTACTACAGTGCGTTACTTCAAAGGTTTTTTATCACATGTCTATGTGTGTTATTACCTTGAAGTCTTATTTTGCAGGATGGTGGATATACAAGGACTTGTTTGCATATTTGGGTTGTTATGCTAATAGCATGAAGTTCTACCTATGATAGTTTGGTTACAAAGACTTGAGAATGGTATTGATTGAGAAAGTTGACACTTTGATCAATGTTGCAGATAAGTTCTCTTGGTGCAGGAAGGCCATTGGCCTTGAGTCCTATACTTGATTTATAATAATGATTCCTTGTTTAGAATAATTGCAATGCATAATGTCAAGTGGGAGAATATTGGTAATAGGATGCCATTTAATTACAATCCTAAACATTATTTCATGTATCTCCTAAGTCCTTGGAAAGTGTTCTCCAACACTAGGATAAGAAAGAGAAAAAATTTGAATGAAATGAACATGTAAATTGGCATTTGTAATTAATTCTAAATGATAGGAAAATGTGGGGACACCCAAGAAGAGCTCCTACAAAATAGGATCGAATGGGGCACCCACATGGAAGGTGGAAGGTCCACCTTGAGTTAAGTTAACCGTTTGTAGAAAGATAACACTTCAATAATGCATGTAAAGATCCTAGAAGTTAGGAATTGATATTTACATGAATGGAGTTTAGTTTTGTTCAGTTTAGTTTAGCTTAGTTCAGTTCAGTTCAGTTTAGTTATGGTTTAGTTATCTTCAGTTGCATGTAGTTAGTTTGAGTTGAATGCTAGTTGACTTCAATTGACTTGGAATGCATGACTAATGACTTGAGTTGCATTACATATAACGGGTGAATACATTCAGTTACGTGGGGATGATCAATCATGCATGATGTTTGCATGAATTGATGGAGAGATATGTTTTAGTTAACAAAGATTGACTTGGATCCACCTTGGGCACCCAAGTTGAGATCTTGGAGTTAACACCTTTGCATGAGAAGATATTTACAAGGCTTAGTTAAGTGGGGCCCATTCTTGGGCACCAACTTTGAGGAGAAGCTTGGAAGATATATTCATAATCAATGTTGAGTTAAGACTTCAGTTTGGGATGCCCAAATTGATGAAGGACTTGGTTTGACATTGTATTTCATGGAAGAACTCTACTTGCACAAGAATGGCATAGATATTTGTGAGGAGATTTATCCTCTTGTAATTGTCAACTCTTTGGAGTTTACAATGTTCATAATTGCCTATTTATTGTAGCAAGTTGAAGAGAGTTCCAAGTGAGTACTTTTGTGAAGCATGGCACAGGATATGTGGATTCATGCTTGGAAACATGAGAGTTTATTGTAGGTTGTGAAGAAGAATTGTTGAAGGAAAAAGAAGCATCTCAAGAAAGGATTGATAAAGAATTATTGTAATCTTGTTCTAAGGTTAAATAATATGAGCACTATTGATTCTGGTGGTGGAGTTTTTTCCTGAAATGGTTTCTCCACGGTATATGCTATGTCACTTCTACCTTCTGGTCTTATTTTTCTACGATCTTCTATCTACTTCTACAATTGGTAAAATGAATCTAAATAGATAATCATATACAAAGAAATTGTAACAATGAACACTTTATAATTATATCTACAGTCACATAGGTTTACAAGTTTTAAGCTACAATATCACCTTCATTTTCAACAAAAAGGTATGAAAGCGCGAGAAAAGAAGAGATTGTTGCAAGTATGAGTAAGTTTGGTGGTGTTGTCATTGATGTCAACATAGTGCAGGATGTTGCAGGTTGTGCATGTATAGTTGAGAGGTTGTGAGTACATGGAGCTATCTTTATGATGTTGTAGATATGTTGATATGATGGGTTACCAAGTGCTTTTGAGAAAATTAATAAATAGAGAAGTCAGAGTTGTGTCTGTTTAGAATGTGCTCCAGTTTGTGCTCCACATTTCTTCTTTGTTGATCCTATGCTTGTGCATATCTGATGTGTTGCTTATGGGAATCTATTGGTGATATCTCTTGGTTTGTAGCTTCTCTTTTGATGGAGAGTGAAATATGTGTTCGCCGGTGTGTGAACTAGTTTGACAAAGTTGTTTGTCTGTGGACTGGGAGAAATGTTTGTACTCCACAGTCCTTAGCTGGTTTGTTTTAAGTCTTGTGGATCTGGAATATGTCTTGTAATGGCGTTCTCTGTGTTTTGACAAATATGTTCATGTATTGGTGCTTTGGAAGATGAGTTTCAGAGTTACTGTGTGTGTCTATATAGTCTAGATGGACTAATGGAAGGTATTATGTGTATGAAGGTTGTTTCACTTGTTACTGGGGTAAGTGCACAAAGTTGAGTCCACGAAACGTGGAAGTTTTTTTCCTTAGCCAAAAAATTGAAATCGGCATCGAACAAACAAGATCCTGATTTCATAAACGGGATCCCAATTTTTAAAAATCGGGATCCCATTACGGTTCGGGATCCACAGGCACACGAAACCATTGGGATAAGCTTTTAAAATGCGGAGATCCGTTCCCCGTCGGACTTCAGAACCAATGAAGATGGAGCGAGTCCAGATTTAATACAAGCGGGATCGATTTATAAAATCTGAGATCGATTTACCGTAGGATCTAGAGGTTATATGTCGGGATCACGTTATCTGTTATTATTTTTAAAAAACGATTTTCACCTGAATAGGAGCACGAGTGATTGTTGGCGACAGCGACCCCACGATCAGCTACAGGTACCCCACCTAAACACCATTTCTTTGCATTTTTTTAGTTTGAATTGAAATTTTAAAAGAAATACGTTAATTTAGCATGTATTTTTTTAAATTTATGTCACGTTTTAATCATTTTTTTAATTGTTATAGTAGAATTCAATAATTGTCAAAATAGACGAAAACTTGCAATGAAACTTAAATGTTTTTTAATAAAAATGAAAAAAAAAAACTTTGAATTGTGTTTTAGAAACAAAATTTAACTTTTAAATCTTAAATTGTTCGATTAAACCCAAAAAAAATTGATTTTGAAAACCCTAATTGAAACAAAACAAAAAAAATTGCATTTCAAAACCCTAGAAATCGAAATGAAATAAAAACATCGCATTTACAAATCCAAATCGAGCTTTTTGAAACCCTGAATTCAAATCAAACAAAAAAAATTGAATTTGAAAACCCTAGTTTGAATTGAAACGAAAAAATTTCATTAAAAACCCTAATTGTTTAAAACTGAAACCCTAAATTGAATTGGAACAAAAAAATTGTTAAAACCCTAAATTGGAATCGAACAAAAAATCATTCACATTGCTTAAATGTTTTAAATTTTATTTGCTTTGTATGGAAAAAATGATATATATTAAACTTTAGTTTCAATTTTAAATTATAATTAGATTAGAAATCAATATGTTAAAGAATGGTTAAAATTCATAAAGTTTATCTTGATGTTTGTTTGCAAATTTAGTTAACAAATTCGTAAATCTAAACACGTACAATCGATTCCAATTGACACTAACTTGCAACTCTAAATTATGCCAAGGGCCACCCAAACTTCACCCTAAGTTTGCTAAACCCTAGACCCTAAGCTGTAAAATCTAAACCCATAACACTAAAGCATTTGAAATTTATGAACCCTAGACCCTAATCTTTCATTGGACATACCTAAAATTATGTAGGTTCAATGTCAAGAATGGAGTCCTATTTAGGTATGAAAACTATTTTGAATATCTAGAATGCCATGTAAAAGTATAATTATATAGCAATTCCAATTGGAAACACTTGGGTACATATATATCATTATGAAATTTAAAATCTGAGGAAGGTGTCTATCATATAGAAGAGTTGATAATACATGGAAAGAGTTTGTATGGGAATATATGTATTAAGAAAAACATACCACATGACCTCTATAGGATTTTTAAGATGTGATCTAGATAATAATCCACCCATCCTCAATCATAATGGATTATTTGGCAATTAAGAGAGATTCAATTTAACCATAAAATTACCTATATTTTGATACTATATAGATTTATGTGGAAGGATAGAAATGCATCAATATGCTTTGTGCCATATTTTATGAATATTAATATTTAAGAAAAATCTAGATAAGAGTGACCTAAGTAGATGATTTATGTAAGGGCTTTTTAGTGAACAAGTGACACACCATGGAGATTGGGATGGTATTTAAATTCTTATTTATAAATATAGTGTACCCCCTTTAAATTTGTATTTGGTTTTTATAATGAGTTGAAATTATCAATGTGTTACATAAAAGAAATTTGTGCTTAGATATATTTAAATTAGATAATAAAGATATAGTTATATAAAATAGGGAATCCAACATGAGGAATAAACCTTTAATGTGCCATTGTGTGCATCTAATTTATGCCAATGATTTAGTAAGAGTGATCGTCTAAGAGGATGAAATAAGCCTTGAAAAATTGTAAGATCTAACACTATTTTAATGTAGTTTTATATGTGTGTACATGTCCACTATGTTTTTTGAGTTTATGTTAATGTAAGATAAGGAGGATTGGTGGATATATTTGAAATCTAAAGAAAAAACAGAAATGATGTGAATATATAGATATATATTTGTAAAATGATTCTTTAACTTATCTATATTAAACATTGTATATTATCTCTATATTACTATCATGGCTTGATTTTCATTATGTCTACTAAATGTTGCTATATTTATTCATTGTTGTAATTAAATTATAGGGCTCAATGTGTAATCTATTTTACATCAAATTTTATAGTAGACTTATAATCCTAGAATGTTTGTAAATTTAATAGCTAACAAATAACTTGATAGGTGCAACTAAAAACCAAAAAATGTGGTTTGATTTATCTCCATTAGGTTGGAAAGCTAAAAAATCTACTAGGTTTATCCCTATTAGGTTGAAAACCCAAAAGTGTAGCTTAATAAACTTACAAGTGGTGAAAACTCACAAAAGCACTAGAAACTAATATTTGCAAAACTACCCTTGACATATCAAAAAAAGCCAAAGGTCACCATATGTCATACATGTATAGGTTGTATAGTTATATTAGATACCTTATAGTATCTCCTATTGGTTAAATATGTTTGAAGATGACATTAGCGACACATCCCTACATTTATATGAGATATATTATTAACATGTCATGTTACACATATGCTAAGATACTCAAATATGGATAAGGAGAACTAGGGAATATATATTAGAAGAGAAATATATACTAAGCTATCCAATATTATATTTTTGTACTTAGTGTAGAAGA
>VDFB02000008.1:207999551-208036207 GCA_007258455.2 Sequoia sempervirens | reverse complement strand
CGTGTCATAATCGGGATCCCGTTTTTTTTAATTTGAATTTTGTTTTGCATCGTGGGTGGGTTTTTGCCAAGGTTTTCGGTTCGGGAAAAGCTTTGGAAGTCCGAACCTAAGCCTTCAACCTGGTTTGACTTGCAAATTGAAGGCCCTAACAATGTCAAAGAAAAATATCGACTTTGGACATATGGCTGACGACCTTTTTTCCAAAATTTTCTGACGAAATTAAAACCCATTTTAGATCAAACAATGCAGATTCTAAATATGTAATTTGTTTTGCAATTGAATTATTTTTTGTATTTTTCAATTAATTTCTAATAAAATTTGTCCATAAGCTTTAAATTTTAGAGTTTTTTACTATTTGAATAACTTTTCATCAACATAACATTTTGACAAACGGATTGCACGAGAGCAAACTTCGTGACAATTATTTTCAATTTGAAAAAAAAATCAAAAAATGATAAGTTTTAGGGTCATCTTATGCATGTCGTATTACGACTCCATTTTTCAAAAACAACAAATCATTTTAATAAAAATTAACAAAAAAAAATATTCAATAAAAATTACTACAAAAATATCAAGAGCAAGGTTCGCTGAGTCATAAAATTTTCCTAAAGGATTTAGAAAAAATAATGAGCACTTAAGTCAAAATATGGATGTCGTGACATCATGTGCATGGTATGGTACAAAAAAAGACTTTAAACAGTGGTTTTTTGAAATGCCTATTGAAACTCAATTTGTACAATCTGGGTATTGAAATAAATTACATATTTGGAAACTAGACTCCGAGCACTACATTTTATGATTAGTGACTTTTTTAAAGATTTCATCTCTAAGTGCTTTAAATTTTAAGGTCAAATGTGTCAAATACTTAAAATCAGGGAAAACACTTCCACTTTTTGGCCAAAAAGTGGACTCAACTTCTTGCACACACCCACCGATGTATTTGAAGATATCTGAGATGTGTTCTCATGCATGGTGAATTGTGTTATGTCATCTACATGTTATCTTCTTATTGAGAAGCGCATACTTCAAAGTTCATTTGTGTTTTCATTAGGTTTGGCTGACTTGGTGTTTACACTTCATACGAAGGATTAAGAATTAATTGCGGAAGCGTGTGATTGATCTGAGACATTGTTTTGGGTCTTGGTTAAGTGTTGGTTTGGTCTGCTCTCATTCCTTTCCACTACAGGAATACTGAGTTCCCAACCTAATTTGAATTTATGAAATAAAGCGTGTGTATCCGACCTTGGAGAAAGTTCCTAAGGTTGAAGAGGGTATAAATACAAGTCAACATGTTGTGAATGAATCAATCAAGGAAGCCACAAATTTGAAAAGCAGAGTTGTGCGAAAGTGAATTGAGGCAGCAGTATTTTAATGTGTTAGATTATTGAAAGCAATGAATTGACGGTGTCTACAATTCTTTTGATCAAGGCTACAAATGTGTGTAACCTGTTGTGGTGGATCTTTTATGTTATCTTTTGTATCTGTAGGAAGTGAGCCTCCCTCTTGAATAGTGAGTCCTTTTTGTAGGTAGTAAGCCTCTTGTATTTGGTTTTTCTATTACTTTATATTGTGATTTAATCCTCACCGTGGTTTTTCCCTCATTGAGTTTTCCACGTAAATCTAGTGTTTCCTGTGTTGATATTGCTTTTTGTTATTTGCATTTCATGTTCATACTTAATAACAAAATTAAATGGATGAGAAATTAATAAGTGTTTGAGATCTGAGTTTGTGTTTGGTGACAAATGATTCACCCCCCTCTCAGTTGTCTTTCGCCTTTCAACAATTGGTATTAGAGCTTTTAGTTCCTCAGAAGTGAGCTTAACCGCTTGAGGGAGATCCGTTAGTGCACAAATTGGCAATCCCTATGTTTGATGGATCTGAATATAGTGATTGGAAAGTGCAAATGAGAGGTTACATAATCTCTCTTGGTTACAAGACCTGGAAGGCTGTTGAGATGAAGTATGTTGCATTGGAAAGTGGTCCTACTTCTACAGATGAGATTTTTGCCTATGAGGAAAATGAGAAATCGAGGTATGCTATCTATAGTGCTTTATCTAAGATTGAGCGAACAAAATTTATTTCTTTGGGCACTACTTATGAAGATTGGAAGAATTTGGAAGATATTTATGAAGGAAATGATAGAGTGAAATTGTCAAAGAAGCTAACAACTAAGCGTAGTTATGAGAACTTGAAAATGTAAGAAGGTGAAGATATTGCAAGCTATTTTCAGAGGGTTGATATTGCAGCGAATGATGTGAAAATTCAAGGGGGTACTCTGACTGATGAAGATGTGATGTAGAAGATCTTGATGACCCTTCCAGAGAGTTACAGTGATAAGATTTTAGCTATTGAAGAAGTGTATGATCCTAAGAAGTTCACTAAAGAATAGCTATTTGGCACCTTGACTGCATTTGAGATGAGAAAGTTTGGAAAAGAAAAGGAGAAGACAAAATCAACATTTAAAGCAATAAAGACTGAAGATGATTCAGATAGTGATGGTTCAGATGAGTTGGAAGCAAAATTTACAAAGAAGTTGAAGAAAGGTATCGGTAAGTACAAAGGTATGTTTCCCTTTAAATGTTTTAGTTGTGGCAATATTGGTCATTATGCTTCAAGATGTCCAAATAGAGTTGTACATAAGAAGAATAGATACAATAATAAAGAAAAAAAGGATAAGAAGTTCAAGAAGTTGTATTATGTTAGAGAAGAAGTTGGAATCTCCGATGATGAATCTAATTTTGAGGGTGATGATAGTGAGTGTTTGTTTCTAGCCTTAGAGGATAAATTTGTATCTACTAACTCTGGAAGATGTGCAAGGAAAATTGGTTCGAAGTATAAGAAGGATGAGATGGAAGGTACTTTGGTTACTTCCTTTCATGCTAGATAGGATGAAGACTATTGGGTGATTGATAGTGGTTGTTCAAATCACATGACTGGAGACAAAAGTAAGTTCACTAAACTTGAAAATTATGATGGTGGATTAGTCATGTTTGGTGATGATTCTGGAGCTAAAATTGTTGGGAAAGGAACAATTAGTTTTTATGGAATACACAACACTGATGATGTCTATTATGTTAAGGGCTTAAGGCATAATATTTTGAGTATTGGAAAAATGTGTAGCAAATTTTTCAAGCTTGTGTTTCAGGATAATACCTATGAGATCATAAAAGGGTCCGGAACTATGGTTGTTACAGGAAGGAGAACATATGGAAACATCTATCAGCTTAAGGGTGTTGATGGTCAATGCCTTGTATCTCAAGTTAATGAAAGTTGGCTATGCCATTGGAGAATGGGAGATGTAAACTTTGATAATCTAGTCAAGATTAGTTCACGAGAGGTTGTCTGGGATCTACCTAAAATCACAAAGCCTGCTAATACTGTTTGCAAAAGTTGTCAGTTGGGGAAACATACAAGATGCAATTTTAAAGAAAAAGAGCAATCACCTACCAAAATGCTAGAATTAATTCATACAAACCTCTATGGTCCTACAAGAATAGGAAGTCTAAATGGAGATAGGTATTTCATGCTCCTTATTGATGATTATTCTACAATGGCATGGGTTACTTTTCTTAGGGAGAAAGCTTAGACTCTGGATAGATTTTAAAGTGTTCAAGGCAAGGGTAGAGAATGAAGTGAACCTGAGAATCAAGTGTTTAAGATCCGATAGAGGTGGAGAAATCACTTCTAGTGAGTTTAATGAATTTTGTGAAGAGCATGGCATAAAGAGACATTTTTCTGCTCCTAGAACTCCTTAGTAAAATGGAGTGGTTGAGAGAAAGAATTAGACTTTATAGGAGGCTACAAGAACCATGATGAAAGAAGCAAATGTACCTGATGTATACTGGAGAGAGGCAATACACACTGTTGTTTATGCTCTTAATAGATTTCATATTAGAGGTAACAACACTAAGACTCCTTATGAGTTATGGACTGGTAAGATTCCTACTATGAAGTACTTTAAGGTGTTTGGAAGCAGATGTTACATTAAAAGAGATGATGAGAATCGTGGAAAGTTTGATGCCAGGTGTGATGAAGGGATTTTCCTTAGATACTCAACTAGTAGCAAAGCATATAGATGCTTCAATAAAATATTGAGGAAGATTGTTGAGAGTGCAAATGTGAAGGTTGATGAAGATATGCATAGACCTGTTGAGATAAGTTAAGTTGAACCAGATGATCCTATCTGCGGATTAGTACACGAAGAGAATAAGAAAGAAGAAGAAAAATAGACTAAAGAAGAAGAAGAAGCCCTGAAACTTGTTCCTAAGACTCCTAAGTATGTATAGAAGAATCATCTAGAAGAATAGATAATTGGAGATAAGAGTGAAGGTGTGAATACAAGAAGCAAGGTGGTAGCAGCTGAAGTAAATCTGTGTTTACTTTCTAAGATAAAACCTAAGATTGTGTGTGAAGCATGCGAAGATGAGAGTTGGGTTAGAGCTATGAAAGAGGAATTGTTGCAGATAGAGAAGAATCAGACATGGTAACTGGTTCCTAGACCTTGTGAACAAGAATGTAATTGGTTCAAAGTGGGTGTTCAGGAATTAGTTGAATGAGAATGGTGAAGTTGTGAGAAACAAAGCAAGACTTGTATGTAAGGATTATTCATAGGTTGAAGGAATTTACTTTGAGGAGACATTTGGCCCGATGGAAATAATGGAAGCTATTCAGATGTTTTTGGAATTTTCTACTCACAAGGATTTCAAGGTATATCAAATGGATGTCAAGTATGTGTTCCTGAATGGAGAATTGGAAGAAGAGGTGTATATGGAACAACCAAAGGGATTTCAATTATTAGATAAATTGGATATGGTTTGTAAGTTGAAAAATGAATTGTATGGACTAAAACAAGCTCCCAGAGCATGGTATGCTAGATTGGACAGATATTTGACACACCAAAAGTTCAACAAGGGCTCCACAGACAACAATCTTTATTTCAAGGTGGAAGGAAATAGAATGTTGATAGTGGTAGTGTATGTTGATGATATCATCTTTGGAGGAAATGAAGGTATGTGTAAGAGGTTTGCATAGGAGATGAAAAAAGAATTTAAAATGTTTATGTTTAGTGAGTTGAATTTATTTCTTGGTCTTCAAGTGAATCAAACTGATAAGGGGATATTCATTTCACAATCAAAGTTTGTCAAAGAGATGTTGAAGAAGTTTGAAATGGATGACTCCAAACCGGTTAGTACTCCTATGGGGACTAGATGTAAGCTAAGTAAAGATGATGAATCTACTAAAGCTGATCAGAGTAGGTACAAATCTATGATTGGTGGACTACTATATCTTACTGCTACTAGATTGGATATCATGAATGCAATATGTTTGGTGTTCAGATTTCAAGCAAAATCAAAAGAAGCACATTTTATAGTTGTGACGAGGATATTCAGATATCTTAAAGGCACTCTGGATTATGGCCTATGGTATCCTAAGGATACTGACTTTACCTTAAGCACTTTTACTGATGCAGATTAGTCTAGTTGTGTGGATGACTGGAAGAGTACAAGTGGTGGTGCATTCTTTTTTGGAGGAAGATTGGTTTCATGGTTAAGTAAGAAACATGATTCAGTTTCTTTATCCACTATAGAAGTAGAGTATATTGTTGCAACATCTTAGTGAACACAGGTTTTGTGGATGAAGCAAACACTGAAGGATATAGGAGTGATATGTGATGATCATATCCCTATCTTCTGTGATAATACAAGTACTATAAACATTTCAAAGAATCCAATAATGCATTCAAGAACAAAGCATATATCTATCAGATATCATTTCTTGAGGGAAAAATTATTGGGGAATGAAGTCAGGTTGGAGTATGTGTCTACAAAGGATCAAATTGCAGATATATTTACTAAGGCTCTTCCAAAGGATACTTTTGAGTATCTCAAGGATAAGTTGGGGGTCATTGGCCTTCTTTGGACTAGGTGCACATGGAGGTGCATCAGTCTAGTGGATCTACAGATTCTTCATTTATTTGGATTGATGAATGGATCTACTCCACAAGGGGAGCAGGAAGTTCTCATTGTTGCAGTATGAGTTGTATGGGTGCACTCCTAAGGGGGATTGATCAGAGCTTTCTGGTCTTTTCCATTGATGTCAAAGTGGGAGAGAGAGTCATGTGAAAAATAGTAAAAGAGGAAGAGAAGGCCTTTTCTAGAAATATTGAAAGTGCAGGTTGTCTAATTTAAAAATAAAGGAGAGTGTAGGAATGAAATGGATGTTGTCTTTGATGGTTTTTCACATCATGTGTTTCCATCAATGACAAATGGGGAGATTGTTGCAAGTATGAGTAAGTTTGACGGTGTTGTCATTAATGTTGTCATTGATGTCGACACAGTGCAAGATGTTGTAGGTTGTGCATGTATAATTGAGATGTTGTTGAGATGTTGTGAGTACATGGATCTATCTTTATGATGTTGCAGATATGTTGATATGATGGGTTACCAAGTGCTTTTGAGAAAATTAATAAATAAAGAAGTCAGAGTTGTGTGTGTTCAGAATGTGCTCCGGTTTGTGCTTTGCATTTCTTCTATGTTGATCCTATGCTTGTGTGGATCTGAGGTGTTGCTTATGGGAATATTTTGGTGATATATTTTGGTTTGTAGCTTTTTTTTTTATGGAGAGTGAAAGATGTGTTCACCGGTGTGTGAACTGGTTTGACAGAGTTGTTTGTCTATGGACTGGGAGAAATGTTTTTGCTCTGCAATCCTCCGCTAGTTTGTTTTAGGTCTTGCAGATCTGGAATATGTCTTATAATGGTTTTCTCCATGTTCTAACAAATATGTTCATGGTATGGTGCTCTGAAAGACAAGTTTTAGAGTTATTGTGTGTGTTTGTACAGTCTAGATGGACTGATGGAATTTGTTATGTGTATGAAGGTTGTTGCACTTGCTGCAGATGTATTTGAAGGTATTTGAGATGTGTTCTCATGCATGGTGAAGCATGTTATGTCGTCTGCATGTTATCTTCTTGTTGGGAAGCACGTACTTCAAAGTTCATTTGTGTTTTCATTAGGTTTGGCTGAACTAGTGTTTACACTTCATACAAAGGATTAATAATTAATTGAGGAAGCATGTGATTGATTTGTGACATTGTTTTGGGTTTTGGTTAAGTGTTGGTTTGGTTCGCTCTCATTCCTTTCCACCACAGGAATGCTGATTTTCTGACCTAATTTGAATTTATGAAATAAAGATGTGTAGCCGACCTTGGAGAAAGTTTCTAAGGTTGAAGAGGGTATAAATACAAGTTGACATGTTGCGATTGAATCAATCAAGGAAGCCACAAGTTTGAAAAGCAGAGTTGTGCGAAAGTGAATTGAGACAACAATACTTTAATGCGTTAGATTTCTAAAAGCAGTGAGCTAGCAATGTCTACAATTCTTTTAATCAAGGCTCTGAATGTGTATAACTTGTTATGGTGGATCTTTTCTATTATCTTTTGTATCTATAGGTATTGATCCTCCCTATTGGATAATGAGTCCTTTATGTAGGAAGTGAGCCTTTGTATCTGGGTAGTAAGCCTCTTGTATTCAATTTTTCTATTACTTTATATTATGAGTTAATCCTCACCGTGGTTTTCCCTCATTGGGTTTTCCACATAAATCTGGTGTTTCCTGTGTTGATATTGTTTTTTGTTATTTGCATTTCATGTTCATACTTAATAACAAAATTAATTAGATGAGAAATTGATAAGTGTTTGAGATCTGAGTTTGTGTTTGGTGACAACTGATTCACCCCCTCCCCCTCTCAGTTGTCTTGTGCCTTTCAACAGAGATAATATAATGAGGGTCAATTTCTATATAGGAGCAACCCTAAATGGTAAAGGGATTAGATCATGACAAGTTTCAACACCTCATGTAATGAGACAAAATGATCTAATAATAGCTCTTTATTTAACATAGTAATTCACTCCTAAGTTTAGCTTTAGTACATGAGAATAAATTAGACTAGTAATCAATTAAATTTTAATTAACTGTTGGCTAAACCATGATTACTCTAACACCCCCCTTAATATGAACTTAAAGGGAGTAGCTAAAAACCCTAAAAATAATGTGTGATGGGTCCTGAAAAACAAGGTCTAGTGAGGTACCCATGTACAAATAAAAGATCCATCAAAACTGGAGAAAATGAGAAAACCAAAGTGGGCTAAAACTCCTCTCCAAAAGAGAGAAAGGTGAATGAGGGACTGAAGAAGCCTCCAAATCAAGGTGAAGGACTAAGAAGCCTCCAACCGAAATAATGCCCCAAAAAAGAGAGGAACATGTAGAACATCGTTGAAGCTTGAAGAAGTTGTAGACTATTGTCAAATGATGGTTGATATGGTGTTGAAATGATGAACCTCTAGAAACAGGAATGCAAGAGTGTCCATATGGTAAATGATCCATCTCATTTAAATGTATGTAACCAAACGCTAATGTATGTTGCATATAAAAGTACATTGGAATAAGAACTAGATATATAGATCACTCCAATGTGAAACTAAAGAAGCATTAGTACCAATAGTAGAACCCCGCCCCCCTCCCCCCCCCATAATGTTGAAAAGGGAGAGCCAAGATAGGTACATTGAAACTGTGTGAATCTAGTAAGTACATGTAGGAGAAACAACCTACAAATAAAAGGGTGTGCAAACTAAGATACACACACATGAGGCAAGAATCATTGGGATTCACTATTGTCGTGGAAGGGACACTCACTTGACAAAGGTATGATGGAAAACCAAAGGCAAAGATCAACCCCCCGTGGCACTTTATATCATAGTGTGAGTACAAAAGGAACAGCAGGATGTGCAAAATCCCCAAAAAGCATACACCAAAATGGCACTTTATCTTAGTGCATCTACAAAAGAGAATGTGCATAAAAATAATGTCTACAATATCCAAATAGGATATAATATTGTAAATATATGTAGAACAGCCAAAATCGAGTCATCCCATGCAAACAAAAACTTTCTAGGAGCTAAGATGTCCAAGTAATTCACCAAAGTGTGAAAACACAAAAAACTGAATAAAATGTACCTAGAGAGAACTTGTGAGATCACTTGACAAGTGTGTAAGTAATTTTCAATAGATGTCTCAAGTAATGAGGACACATGTCTCAACCATATGAAGTGAGACAAAAGCAAAAGAAACCTAAGTAAACTTAAGCTAGGTGTGAATAGGTCAATCTTGGAAAGGTGATTAGCTAACTAGGTATGATAATGACTCTATTTACACTAACATCCTTTTCCTCATTATCTTAACAACAAACTATTTTAATTGAACATACACTTAATAATGAAATCAAGCAATCAAATAAATTATGAACCATTCTCAATGACATAATCAAATAAATTAAGATCCATAGTATGATTGTAAACCATTAGTCGCATAGCATTCTTGCATACTTTCAGGATCCAATAAATAAGTATAAGAAAATTGAGGGTAATGTTATGTAATTTGTTAAGGAGAATAGAGTTTGGTAATTGGTTATAAAGACTAATACTACCAATAGGTCAATGTGATGACATGTTTTAAATATATTTGATAAGAAACCTAAAATTTTATGTTAGGATGATGTCAATCTGGTATCATTATGTTTTTAATAATGTTTCAAAAGTTGAGTGAGTCTATAATTTCTATAATACAAGTAGTATGGTAGAAGATTCTTAGTTGGAGGAGCTTCCAAAAGATTTATTTTCTTTACAAGAATGGTTAAATAATCAATTGTTAATGTTATAAATTAGCATTTGATTCTCATAAATAGTGTCACTGTGGAAATTTAAATTTAAATCTATTTGTCTTTTTAATACTAATATTTTTTTGCTTGAGTAGGAAGTTAAGTTAAAGTAATCAACGTAGTTGGATAGACATATAATTTTATGGGGATTACAAATGTGAATGGACTCCCAACATGAGAATTGTTTTTTTTGTTTAATGTAACATTTATTTGTGGGCAACATAGACAAACATAGTGGAAGATTGATATTGTACTAGTGCATGGTTTTTTGATTGTGATAACAGTGATGAGATTATAGCAATCAATTACTATGGCAGCTCATATGATATACCCACATTTTTTTTAGGTAAGGAGCATGTTGCTCATATATTAATATATATAAAATAAATTTTATAGATTATAATATATCTTCAGCAGCATTGGAGGCTCTTCATAACCCGAATATTACATTTTTATACAAAGTCTAAAACTATAACCCTCATAACAACTTTGAGTTGTTACTATTAGTCACCCATGAACAAGTTCCCATCCCAAAAAACCAACAAACCATCTTATATGACAGTACATAATATCAGAGTAGATACATTTTTCCACAAAAACCCTCCCAACCATTCAAATGACAGAAAAATCCCAAAAATTCATCATTTGATCTACATAAGCTTTATCACCTAGCACTCCTGCATTACCGATCCTTCACACTGTGCAAAAAGAAGCACCTTCGAATTCGGGAAAAAAGCAGATTGAAGATGATTTTCCTTGTCTTCGCCAAACATTTCCTGGAGAAAATGATTACAGATTACCCCTTATATATAGATGCTAATCAAAAAATTTCATCCTTTCACCAAAAAAACTTTCATTCCTTCATAAACTCTTTCTAGTTTTCACCTTGCCCTTCCTCTAGCCCTGTAATTTGTTGCATATAATGATTATCACGCACAGGGGCCTGCGTGCAATGTTCAACATGAGCAATATATCATTATTTTCTTGAAAGGCCAACTTCATTGACTCATAAAATTCTTGATACCCTTGACACTTCCTGAGAAATTTCCAAGGAAACAACCCTCCTACCAGATCTTTCCCCTTGTAGAAATTATATATATACCCACATTGATACATTATTACTCTATAAAAATTAATTATAAAATTGGGTTGTTTGAGACACCAAAGCTTAATCATTTTTAACATTAATAGTTAATGAAACTAGGTGGACTCTATGTGTCCCATATCTCTTAAAGAGTTGAGCCATAAGAATTTAACTATTTATCTATAACTTTCAATATTGTTGGTTCTTGTTTTATTAATTTTGGTCAAAACATCACCATCATATTGAACAATGTTCATGTTCAACTAGAGCTAAAAAGAGGTTTTAGAAAAAGATGATATTTTAGTCTATGCAATTTTTATATTAGATAAATTTCATGGAATAATGTACATGCATTGCGAGCTCTATATAATGCACTCCAAGCTCTTTGTGTTGAAACTACACCTTTCACATTTGGAAAAGTACTTTTTTGAAATTCATGTGAAAATTAGAAACATAAACAAGGTATGAAAATTGTTTGACAAAAAGCCCTAGTAGTTATCAAATATTTGTACATAATGATTGAATGGTATACACTAAGTAAATATATGCACCATAATGATTGACAAACTTCTGCTAGATATTGAAGTTAAAAAGGCTCTAGTAATCATTCCATTATAGCATCAATAGTAATTGGTATCCATTCAATAATAATTTAATAATTTTGCCACAAAAAAAATGTTAAAAAAATAACTACACCAAGGTAAACAAAATTAAAAAAAAATTAAACCTACCAAATAAACTTTTTTTTTTCACAATTTAAAATATCTCTATGTGAGAAACAAATATAAAAAAAATGAATCTATCACTAGATATACAATAATATCATATATAAATACAACTATAGATAAAACTAGAGAACTAATGCTATTGTTTAATAGATAACAACCTAATTATTTTAGATGAAATAAAACACAAAAAAATGATTCAACAACAAACAAAAAATTGTTGAAAATATGGCAAGTGACTTGCCTTAATATTCTACACAAAATGTGTCTTGTTGTCAATGATACCAAGAAGAAACAATGGGTAGAGTTTGTAGTTTAATAAAAAGGTTTTAAAAAAATTACATGCAAATATAATTGGTAGATGTAAAACCAACTTCCATGAACTTTACGAACACCTCCCTACCCATGCCAAAGTGAGAGTTTTAAACTACTGAATAAACATCCATCGTACTGGTTGTGTAGAAATTGTGCAATGACAAAGGTTATAGAAGAGTGGGATCATAACTATGCATGACTTGGTATGTTTTAAAGGATTTAGAAAAATCAAGAAATGTAATATAGTTAGTGTAAAATCCAAAACAACTATCTTTTTCCAACATCCTCCCTAGTCACCAAGATGTGGAAACATATACAAAAGGCATAGATTTTCCCACCAAAATCCTTGAAGAAATGTATATCTCCTTCAATACCTAGATTTCCCGATAAGCATCCAATGATTCTCCCCCAAAAGAAGCTATGACTAGTAAGAGAAATAATCTCCTCATAACACTATGTTCTTCCATTTTTCCTCACAACTCTCCACTACTGTGGCTATTTTTACTCTCCTTAGTAGAAGTATGCCTTAAAGGTTCAATTATTATGGGGAGTGCACCACAATGAAACCACTCACCCCTTACCCAAATGTAAAAATACATCTATATATATATATAACAATTAAAGTATTCAACAATTCTATCTCATCATTACTTGACATTGTAATTGCAACTTTATGTATAAAACACAATATATCAAGCTAGATTCCATTGGATGTTTAAAACAAGATTAGAGAGAATGTATACTATACTCCCAATTGATTATAGATTAAGATAAAATTACTAACAAAACCACAAGACAAAGTGGTATTGATACCATTAATTTGGAACCCAAGGTGGTTCCCAATGGATATGCACACTTAGCAAGCTAAATGTGTTATGGTGGAAATCTAAATGAATGCTAGAGAATAATAACTATATCAGACTTGCATACATACTATGAATAAGTTGTTGAAACCCCAATATAATGTCTCATATTTTATTTATTTTTCTCTAAAATTTATGTATTTGAACTTTTCCACCCTTTGTTGATAATTGATCTAAGAAATCTCTAGTTGAATCTCCTATGTTGAGTAATTATCTAAGGGTATTCATTCAAAGTGTTCTCATCAAATATCCCTTAGTAAAATATGTTAGTGGGGGAATTTATGGTCAATTTCCAATATTGTATCTTTTCCATGGGTTTTTAGAACCTATCCCTTGTTCCTTGGTTCCTCCACCCTTGCTAAGTACTTCTTGTTTCCATTTTGAGCCTTGGATCTCATTAGGAACTTTGGATCTAAGATTAGGTTCCTACTTCCCACTCCTTTTTGCCTCCTGATCCCCACATGGCTTACCTTTTGTTTCTTTGTAAACATCGAGACTCTCTATGGTTTGGCATCCATGTTTCCTCTCATGCTCTTCCTTCCCTTCTTGCAAGTTTCCTCACATTTCCCTTTCAAATATTGGGTCTTGACAAGAACTTGGAACTTTATGTTCCAAGTCCTTGTTTCCTCCTAGAGTCTACTCCCTACCATTTATTCATCTTTATCCTCTTTAGACCTCAACTAGAAATTAGAACCCTTATGTTATGGATCTAAATTCCTCTCTTCTCCCGACGTCTATAGCAATAAGCAAGCTTCAAACTCTGATAAGGAATTGGAACCTTACATTTCAAGTTATTGTTATGTCTCATGACTAGATGCCCACCAATCTTATATGGGTTCCAGTTCCCTATTCCCTCCCAAAACTTGAAGCTCAATCGATATAAAACATTTATTGTTTCAAGGTTCCAAGTTCCTTCTAAAACCCAAAACCCCCATGTTCTGACATGCAAAGGAATCTATATTTTAAGTGAAGAGAGTTAAAATATGTTTTTTTCATAGGTTTGGAGTGGTTTGAAAACCACTCCAAGTTGTCAAAATTAGTTTAACTGCCATCATAAATTTCTAATAAGAAAATACAAAAGGAAAGTGTCTTGTGTGTGGTAAAGCTTTGATATAGTTTTAGAACTACATGAAGTTTGTGATGCGCATGAATTTCACAAAAACATTAAGGGTCTTGACAAAGATCTAAGTGCCAAAACAAATGTTATATGAGGATTTTTGTGGAGTTACAACATAGTGGCATATCTTTGACATCTACGAATTGGTGATATTAAAGATATTTGGAGGTCATCATAGCTTTCAAAGGGAATGGGAAACAAGAACCCCCTCCAAATTTTTGAGTTCCCAATCAATATCTGACAAAGGAAGAAAAGGTCAATTGTTGAGTGATGAAGATCTAATGTAATTCTTGAATCACCTCCAAGCCCCAATATGGTTCTATTTTTTATTGTAGTACCAACAAATATTTAGAGGCCAACATCCATGCATAAAGGTGGCAATATGCTTGGTCTACAAAGGAAAAATTAACCAAAGGGAAACCCATATC
This sequence comes from Sequoia sempervirens, assembly GCA_007258455.2. Taxonomy (NCBI): domain Eukaryota; kingdom Viridiplantae; phylum Streptophyta; class Pinopsida; order Cupressales; family Cupressaceae; genus Sequoia; species Sequoia sempervirens. Next base: position 208,021,962 of record VDFB02000008.1, on the reverse strand, counting down.
AGTTTTTAATAACATTTTAAAAGGGTTTGAGTGTTAAATTTAATGTTATTATGTTTACTCACTCATCTACTTGTCATTAATGTAGTAAGCTCTCTTAGCTACCCTACATACTCCTCCAGCTACCACATTTATGTCTTTTAGTTTCCTCTTCATCTTGGACATCAATTTTGGAGGGATTATATCTATGCCATTGATTTTGAACTACAATAGTGTTGATTTCTAGGGCACACGACCAATTGGGTTAAAGGGAGATTTTGGTTTCATTTTGAAAGGATTGGATGACATTGAATGGGAGGGAAGTAGTTGTTGAACCAACATAACAATATATTCACATGAATCCCTAGGGTTTCAATTTTAGTTCTAGGTAAAGATATTTTAGTATTGTAATGATCCAAGTTTATCCCAAATTTGTAATAAAATTTTTAACCTTTGTAGATCAAGTGATTAAAGGAAAATTTGACCTTGTTTGAGTGTCTCCTTATATATGGTGTGCTTTTCTAGATGTGTTTATGATTAGTTGGTTAGCCAAACAACTGTAAAATCCTTGTAAATATTTTGCAAGGTATATTTTTAGAAAAATAAAGGAAATTTATGGGTTTTCTCAATGATTACTAAGTAGACTCATTTAATATTTTGCAACTATCTAGTATTTTTCCGAATGTATGTGTAGAGCCTAGATTATGAGTACATTTTGAATGATATGGTCTTTTGTGGTATCTTTATTAAGGTATTACCTTTGGTTTTAGTTATTGCATGTTTTGTGTGAATTCAAAGAGTATGTTTCCCAACTGGATAAAGGCACTACTTTGCTACTGGCTCCTTCTCCCCATCATCTTAACACACTCAATAAAAATAAATATAACACTTTTAAATTTTATTTGTTCTTTGTTCCAATTGTCATGTTTGAATGTATATGACATCACAAGGGGTTATCATAAAGCACATTCATTTACATTTATGTGGAATATTATCTACTCTAATAGGGTACTTGACCTTGATTATTGAAAACCAACATATAAGAAAAAAGTGACAACTAAAGGAGGCATGCACTATCTAGTGGGTATCGCTTATATAAAGGTTAGTGTTTAATTGTTGTGGTGATATTTGTTAACCTCCTTGGTTCAATAAAGTCAAAATTAAAGGAGTTCCTACCTACATCAACAATTAGCCTTCAATTTCCAAACCTAAACATAGGTGTTGTGGTAATCTTCCCGCATTTGAAAACCTTATTTATTTGGCACTCACAATTCGTACCACCAATAAAATGGTCCAATATTAGGGACAATTTAACTCTAGTTCTATCATTCACACCTTTGTAACTTGTGTGCCAATTTTTAGCTAGTGGGTTTGAGTTTGGGTAAGTTGGCATCATGTCAAATTACCCCAACACAAAAATGTCACCATTTCTAGGTAGAGAAAATATTGGTTCTCATCTGGTATTTTAATTACTAGCTACTAGAAAATATTTTCTCTTCCAAGTGAAGAGTGGCGACTTTGTTTCTATCAATCTAGAGTTAATAATTAGATTAAAAGACTGTGTGATGGACATATGAAGTGTAAGGGCTAACTAATGTCTAGTCAACTTGTTATTAGGCACACAATTCAGAGGAAGGGTTCCTAGCTATACAGTCCACTAAACCTGTGCTAAGGCTTCATTTAATTATCAACCAGGGCTTCCTAAGCTTTTAATGATGTTGGCACTATATGTGCATTCACAAACTCTACACGACCTATATAATCAAGTATAGGTGGTTTACACATGTGCAGGAAAATAGTAAAGATTGATAAAGGAAACTACAAAATAGGGGAAATAACTTAATCTGCTACTGATGTTGCAAGTACTTTCAACTTAGCACTATAACTAATAACTGCTAACCTAAACTCTACAACTTCATTAACACTGCTAACTCGTAGTCCTAACTGCTTGACTTACTCGAGAGGACAACTCAAAGACTCAATATAGAAGGTGAATCCTTAAACAAGATATCGTTCACATGCATGTAATGAAGAATCTATTGAAGTGAATGAATAATACGAATATTTATTCTAACAACATAAATTGAAGGTGGGTGAACAGTACCTTGAGTGGACCTTGCATGAATGATATGGTTGTTGGTAGAAGAAATATAGATATATATTGTACTAGATATCCTATTTATCATTCTCCCTCTTCTCCTATAATATCATATGGTTGTAATGATGAAATAGATGAATTGATAGATCAAATTGGAGAGTAGAAACTACAACAATTGGAAATTAAAAAATAAGAAGCTCAATTAAAAAGGAACCATGTGCTCCTTGGTAGGAGGAATATGGATATACATTATGATGCACAAAATTTTGGCATGAGTTATCTAGATGAAGAAACACATGATACTATCCAATATCCTATTCCTCCTAGGACATCGTATAGGTAAGAATTTGAATATGAATACAAGGTATTGTATCACCTAGAACAAGATGTACTACAAATATAAAATTGAAAAAGGTTCAACTTGCCACTCCCATGAATCCAAATGCCCTCTTGGTGAGTAGAGAGGAAGACCTTCATTATGAGGATGATTATCCATTATTTTTGTACAAGCCAACATCAAATAAAAAATCATATTAAGATCTACAAGAATCCATACTTGAAAATAAGTTAAGGATAAATGAGCTCAATGAGCTTAAAAAATAATGTGAATAAAGAATCAAGGTATTGCATTCCAATGTCCACCTTGTTGCAACATATTATGCCCTGCATACATACCCCACTATTTTCACTTATAAATGTTTGGTTCCCCATTTTCTTTTCTATGTTCTTTTTGTATTTTGTTTCTTTTTTTCTTGGCTAGATTGTGGGTCCTTTGGATATTTATTTTCTTGTTTTGGGTCTTTTTTTTTAGTTATAATATTCTCAAAGTCTCCAAAACCTCTTTTGGTTCCCATCAAACTGTAAACCCTACTTGGAACTTGGAACATGTGTTCTAGGTTTTAGGTTCCTTCTGTGACCTAATTCTTGCTTGTCTAAACCTTTCCCTTCTTCATCTTTGACTAAGTGGTGGACCTCAAGATGAACTTAGGACCCAGGTCTCAACTTCAAGGTGTTTCCTACAATCCAATATTCTCTTCTTCCTTTTTAGATTTCAATAGGGTGTCAAGTCCCAATCAAAACTTAGAACCTAGTTCCAAGTTTTGACATCCTTTTGCTACCTAATTGTGGCACCTTTCCACCTACTTTCTTTTTGCATTTATAGAACATATGAATGCATCCCTCCACATGTTTATAAAATCTCCTCCACTCCATATTCACTTCACCTTACATTTTGGAGTCTTCTTGCTATCTTGCACTAGTGAGCTCCTTTCATTCATCAATTATTGTCATGGTTTCTTATGCTTGGTGAGAGATTCAATAGATTTATCATACCCTAGCATATTCCTATTGTTGTAGGATTGCTTCATTTGGTTGTGTATGAGTGCAAGGTAGAGTTTCTTGTGATTATTTTTTCTTTGCTTTATTTTTCCTCCCTGCTCCATCTCTCTTTCTCATCATTTTTCTAATATGTTGGATTCACATTTTGTTTATTTTCTCATTTCCTCTCCAAAACCCTATATTGGACCCATGCCCTAAGCACGAGCCTAGAACTCTAGTTTTGTCTTATTTCATGATATCATGTTGGTTTCCCTATTTTAGCTCTTAGTGTTCATATTTTTCTTTCTCTAACTTATTTTTTCTCAATTTAAATTGCTTTCTAGACATTTTCCTTCCTCTGGTATATATAGTCTTAATCATATGACCTCTCCTTGGTGGCTATGGGCCTTGAGTATTTAGAGGAACCAAAGATTTTAAACCAATGTTCCAAGTCCTCATTCCTAATCTCTCCCCACACCCAACTCTCTATTTCAACCAACACTTCAAACACCTCCTTTCCTTCATTTTTGGTCTTGAACACTAGATGGAATTAAGGACTTGGTACCAATGTTCAAAGTCTATGTTTCTATCCATCTCTCATGACCCAATCCTAATAAAACTTATTTTCCATCCTTTCTATGTTTTTGACCGAATATTTGGGCTTGATTATAACTTGGAACTTAGTTCCAAGTTCTTGTGTTGAATCACGACCCACTCCTTGATCATAATAAAAACATACCTTATATATTCTATTTCGGATGTGAGGACCTAATGGGAACTTGGATTATAGGTTCCAAGTTCTTGGTTCCTCCTAAGGTTCGCCATCCACTCCATCCCTTGAAAATAAACCTTTAGGTTTTTTCTTGATTTTCAACTAGGTCTTATGGCTCAATTAGAACTTGGAAATTTGTTCCAAGTTCTTGGTTTTCCTCGTGACCCACATCTCATCCCAATAGTCTCAATGATAGTTTAGTAAATATTCTTGTAAAAAATTGAAAATTAATTGGAACTTGGAACTAAGCTTTAAGTTCCTAGTTCCTTATGATACCTGCCTCCCTTGGGATCACTACTCAAAGCTCCTAATTCTACATCCCTAAGCACTTCAAAAATTCAAGGGGATGATGTGGTAAAGTGTACAATAAGAGAAGTATTGATGATAGCCAAGGATACATTTGGGGAAGTTTTGATGATAGCACAAGAATAGTTTAAGATTTAGGAGAGGACATTTTGCAAACTAATCCTTAGTCTCCTCCAAGTAGGATAGATTCCCAACATGATACCATATTAATTGGGGACACAAAGGATGAGTGTGAAAAAATTGATCAACAAGATAATTAGTCTCCTCCTAAAAGCCTTCTAATGCACCAATTATTAGTTCACACTCATCCTTCTCCCCCACACAAATATTAAGCACATATTAAGCACACAAATAAGATAAGATTGCATATACATAGGAATATATTCACCATATATTCAATAATGTATTACATATATATATGATTCTCATATCCTATTTTATAGGAAACTCCCCAAACAACTGTCCTAAATATATTGAGTTGTTTTAACAACTCACAAAAAAACTCTCACTATAATATAATATTAAGTTGTTTCTAAGCAACTTAATATTAACGTACATAACTCTATTTTATTAATCATGCTAAGCTAAACACCCATGTGAACACTAATATGATTTCTAACACCCACCCTTAGTGTGAACATGGGGAGAATGTACAACACATGAATTTAAAATAGAATTGTATGCCTATGCATACTTTTAGGTCTACATACCACTCTTTGGATCTTGCTACACATGATCACCTACATACAAGAATTTATCTCACTTTCACTTTCAGTGAACTCATCACCGATTGACCATACTTCCAATAATTCCAACAATCAAAGGATATATGTAGTTATTTTCTCTCCTATACAACTATTTACAACATCAATGATATATCCACATTCTCCTCCTTTCAGACTTTACACTTCCAAATATAGTAAGCCAACTCTAGTGGCTCATGATCTTGATTCAAACTAAAAGAACCTCTCATCAACCTTTCATGGTTTTTACATAGGTTTACCACAAACCTGGACACAAACAAAACCACACTCATATGTTCAGCTCATATGGTTTTCTAGATTACCACTAACCATTTCAAGATCCATGAATTGCATTATGCTAGTGCTTTTGTTTATTACAATATCTTACAATAGGAGGATACATAAGAAAATAACACACATGAATAGAAATACTTATTTTTGTTGATTGTACCACTCAATCTCCAATAGCATAGAAAAATCACTGCCACACAATAGAAAATAAAATGTCACCAAAGCTGATAAGTGGCCTTCTTGTTGGTGACTGAGAAGAGAATGTTGAGTATCCTCCTTCCTATGTTTCCTTTTTCCTCTAGTTAGTTTCCTACTTAGAAATTTTGGTTTTGAATCTCAATTTTACAATGCCCTCCCTTAATATGGACTTCATACAATAAATGAGGAGTTTTAGGTACCACCAATCATGCACTCCAAAATACCATCAATTATAAATATATATATTTTTTATAAAATATAGAACATAGACACAAAAGGTCTATATATGCTTTCCCTAATTCAACACCTCTATTTGCAATACTTACTTCTATTTTAAATAAATATAGTTTCCTTTGCTCATCTATATACATTATCTGCTAACCTCCAATAGGAAATTATAAATCAATGATTGTAAAGTCTAAGTCAATTTGGAAACATTGTCCTTCCTCTCAATTTACATAGCTAGGAGCAACACACAATGTGTCAATATTAGCACTTGAGCCATGTACCCCTTGATGGTATGAAACAAATATAAGTAACTTTGAATTAATTTGGACCATGAATTCACTTCTTGATGGAAGAGCATCTGATGTACTTCATGTTCTATCTTCTTGTCCTTCAAATGTGTTTCACCATCAAGATTTATGGTTTCCACATAGAATATACCATGTTCATAGCTAAAGGAGAGTAAAAGAAAATTGATAGGGAATAAATTGTCTTTATGTACCTTAAACACATCACCAACACGAAGCTTTTGCTAGGACTTGGTTGTTTCCACAACGAATTTCTCATCCCAACTGAGAATATCGATCTCCTGTTGCACTTTTCTCAGAATGTCAAGGTTTTACAACAAAAATACCAGTGCCCACTCCATCGTAGCAACAAATGGATCTTTACCTACAGTTACCATTCTAATGGCTATTTCCATGACCATGATATCATTATCATGAAGTTCAATTTCCTTGTTATTTGTAGTAGTGATGAGAATGCCAACAAGGTCTTGTACTTGTGACACACCAATCCCATGCTTCTCACGATGGTATTTCACCATAGTCTACATAAACACATCTCTTCATTTTTGTACTTTTTTAATACTTGGTTCCACATCATGCTAGTTGAGCCATCTAAGAAATGACACATAATCACCCACATTGAAGTGTTGCGCTTCTTTGGAGGCCTCAAAATAAGATCTTTCTCGCTACAATATTGAACATGAATTCTGCAAACATGGAGCTCATATTTACTTTGTTCTCGCCCTTTCACTTTGATACCATGAAGAGAAAATAGGAGAAGATTAAGCACACAAATAATATTATATTCTCTTCACCATCCATTCAATAATGTATTACATATATATAGGATTCTCATATCGTATTTTATAGGAAACTCCCCAAACAACTTTCTTGAATATATTGGGTTGTTTTAACAACTCACAAACAAACTCTCACTATACTATAATATTAAGTTATTTCTCAACAACTTAATATTAATGTACATAACTCTATTTTATTAATTGTGCTAACCTAAACACCCTTGTGAACACTAATATGGTTTCTAACAACAACATGTACTTTCATCTCCTAGTTCTCCTCCACAACAACAATAACTCATATCTAGTGTAATTTTGCAAAGAGATTTGACTAACCCAAGTTGGCTAAAGTTGGATTTTATTATCTGGATAATAGGTGTATAGGTTCAACCTTTAGATTTAGTAGTAATAACAACTAGATGGTAAGTAAAGAGAAAGTTCAGATGAAGCCAAAAGTTCTCTTTGTTGGTGTAAATAGGTATTTTACCTAACTAGTTCATTGCAAGGTCATATTTACATGTTAAGTCCACTTAGGTCCTAAGAACCTTTCTAGAAGTCTTATTTGTCACCTACATCTTATCTTATCTTATCTTATTAGCATTTAATTCTTGATTCCTAGGTCATTTAATAATAAGTTGAGTTAGTTGTGACATGTTATAGGATTGAGACACATGCCATAATCTTGTCTAATCCTATCTCTCACCTTGTTTATATAAGCAAGGATATTGTACACTCTATATCATAAGATCTAATGGTATAAATAAAGCTATTATCTTTCCATACTCTCTAGTAGAAGGTTTTAAATATATTTTATAGGTGATCCTAGAGTTGAGATAATTTTCAACTCCTACATGGTATCAGAGCTTTGGATTTGCGAACTCCTCAAATTTCAGGGTATTTTGTGTGCATGAGCTATTTCTAGATCAAGAACTTGGTAAATCTAGTAAAGTTGAGTATGCTCTTCTCTTGCATCATATGATGACTTGGAGAATTAGAAAATATTAAAAGAAATACTAGATTTGGGGGTTTCCTCTTTGTGGGTTTCTATTGTAGGTTGATTTTGAAGCTTGTTGGTGCAAATCTGAGCTCATAATTTAGTTCAAGGAGTAAAAAAAAATGGTTTTTCCTTTCATTTTATCTAAATTGGACTTGTGAGGTTAGATCTACAAGGGTTTGAAGTTGGGAGGTGGTTGCCAGATCTGAGAGGTAGTTGATATTCTGGAGCATTTTGCGCCAAAATAGACCCTATCATCACATCCAAAAGGCCCAAAAACCATAAGATCAATTGTCAATTTATCGAAATCAAATACTTTTTCCCTAGACCCTTAGAGGAATTTTTTATTGTCTCATCACCAGATTTGTCTATACAGTATAAATTCGTACAAATCTATATAGTTTGTATGATCTACAAGCATTAGTGTTATCATTGTATAAGCAATAGAGGCATATTCAGTGGAATATTTGTAGTCATACATCGCTCACTTAATCACCGTGTTAGGTTTTCCAACTATACGATTTCATCATTGGGTGGTAAATATTATTTTTATTTTTTATTAATAAAAAATTGCATAAAATATTATTTTAAGTGCTATGTTTAAAATTTTATTAATTAGTTGGTTTGTATTATCAGGTACCCACGATCTTATCGTGAGCGCCCAACTCTTAAGCGGCATACCTTAGGTGGTGCATGGAGCCACCACTAACCTACACCACTAGAACACCATTGCCTTGTCGCTTGCCTGGGTAGCAAGATTTTTTTTCTAGCCTATAGCAGGCGGTCATGTGGGTTACCCATAGCTAGCCCCCAAGGGGCTTAAGTTTTGTCCCTTGAGCCCTAATTGGGTAGTTGTTTTTTTGCGGCCATATCTTGTGTTCTAGAAGTCCATTTTTTGAAAACTAGATATCATCAAAATTTTGGTTCCAAGCGCTTCATAGTAGTGTAGGTCATTTTTATAGATTTTGTTGCAGTTGCTATTTTTTACTGATTGAAGTCAAATCTCCTTTTTGGACCTTCGAGCTCATAACTTGTTGCTAATTTATCCAATTTTTTTGGTTCCAAAAAATTTTGAGAGGTATTTAAGAGTTCTTCAGTACTATTCATGCACTTTTTCCAAATTCATCCCCAGATATCATTCTTCATATTTTGTCATATTTTAATTCTAGTTAATTACTGAGACATCTTGACTCCTAGAGAGGTTTTGTCTTTTTGGGAGGGCTTCATTTTCAATATTGATTCAATTTTGGGAGGTTTCATATCAATTTTTTGTAGTATATTATCTATTTTTCTCTCTTGGTGCTTGTAGCTCTCATGGCTGAATTGGGTTCATTTGAGTGATTTAGGAGCATCCAGGGTGTAAGAGCAATCTTGCATCACCCAAAAAAATGTTGTTTCTTTTCAATAAGGGCTAAATTTGGTAGGGTTACTATTTTTGTAAGTTTTCATTTATGCACAGTTGGACACGAAATCTTACACAGACCTCGAGAATGGTAAATTGAAGCCAATGGCAAAGAAATCACTTCAATACCTTTTGTCATTTGAGAGATATTAAAATTTTAATGTTTCAAAAATCCTAGTAAAATCTTCAGGGTTAATTTTGAGGCACTTAGAGGCTCTAGATGATCCTGAAAATTGGTGGAAAATGAAAGTAGTTGGCCATTAGGCCCTACTTTCTAGCACATCATTTTCTCGAGACCTTTCTGAAAAAGTATTATAATTGAAAATCCGATGGTCGGATCAAAAGTTATGACCCCGCGAAGTTGTAATACCAAAATTAATAAAATTTCAAAATATCTTCCTTAGGGCAGTTACACTTTCCAGAAGATTCTAGGGTGGTTACACTTTCTAGAAGATTCTAGGGCGGTTACACTTTCCAGAAGATTATAGGGCGGTTACATCTTCCAAATAAAGGATGTAAAGGAGGACTACATAGGGGAGGCAAGAGCAGAGTAGATGGTGGCTCCGATTTGAAAATTTATGTAATCAGAAAGCCCATGTGATGGCAAATATAATATTGTAATTTCATTTTCATTTTAGTGATAATAGAAAATATTTGCTTTCCTTCTTGCATTTGTTTGTGCCATTATCTGTTGTTTTTGTGAGTTTTAGATTGTAAGGGGAGTACCCTTCATCATTGAGGTACTCACTCCTCATAATTATCATGCATGGAAAGTAAGAATATAAAGGTTACTTTGGTCTAAGGGTTTGTGGTCTACCTTGGGTGATCATCAACCTAAATTTACCAAGGAATATGATATATTTTCTCATAGAAACAAACATGATGAAGTTATAGGCTTGATTGTATTACATGTTTATGAAAACTTATTCTTATATATTGAGGAGTGTACCACACCATGATAGGTATGGGATATAAGTATAAAAAATTATTTGGTTCAATTAGTGATGTTCATGCTTTGAAATTAGAGGTAGAATTCACATCTCTTTCTCTCGATTCATTTCCTAGCATTGAAGACTATTTGGTTAAGTTCAAATCCATAAGATCTCAACTGTCTAGATGTGGGAAATATAAATATGATAAGGGATGTATATTCTTGATTTTTTCTAAGTTGAACTATTCACTTTATTTCTTTTATTCTTCATTTTATTCCACTACGGATGACCTAGGTGAAGCTTTTAATATGCCTTCTTTTGAAACATTTTGTGATCGATTGACTAGAGAACAAAAACATTTATTCAATTTGATGTAATTTCTAAAAATCATGCATTGTTAGAACAATCACCTAAAGGAAAAGTGAAGAAGAAATATATAACTAAGACATAATCTAACGAGACTTCCACTTCTTTTAAAGAGGATAAAACTAAGCAGAGACCAAAATGTCCTTATTGCAATAAACCAGGGAATTGTGAACATAATTTTTATAAAAAAGATCTAGATGAAATGAGTCAACTTCTAAAGGAACATAACATTTATTTGTCTTCAAACACTACTATTTCACCTTCTTCTCCTTCTTGACAACCCTCATCATCCAAATAGTTGAGATCATCTAGTCATGATAAAGGAAGTGATAAGATGAAAGGTAAAGCCATTGTTGTAACTAAACTTGCTAAGTCTATTAGATGGATACTTGACTTTGGAGCTTCCGATCACATGGAATGTTCACTAGATCAGTTCTTGACATTTGAGTGTTCCCTTGTAACCAATATATTGATGGCTAACAGTAAGTACATGGTTGTTTGTTGTAAAGAAGATGTTGACATGGGTATGTATGAACCTTTAATAATGTCCTACATATTATTAAGATTTCCAATAATATTCTTTTTTATATCATATTACATGTAATGGTATAAGGAACTCTATTGAGTTTACTCCAAATTTATTGTTCATTAGAGATTTGCATACTAGACAACTTGTTACAATGGGAAAGGTTGATCATATTTCCAATGTTTATGTCTTTTCACATTTTCTTCTACTCTTGGTGAGGATTCTAGAGCTCCTACTCTTGCATTGAGTGTGGGTAGTTCTTCTAAGGGTAATATTGGTCACTTGAGCCTTTATCTTAAGGTTTCTCTTGTTTCTTCATATTTCAATATTTAGTTCAACAAGAGGATTTTGGTTCTTCGAATTTGGATTTGTGGGATGGTTGCTTGATAGTTATATGTGATTTGGTTTTCCATTCTACATATTTGGAGGACACATTTGAGGGATTTTATCTCTTCTTTGATGATAGTTGCAAGTCAATTATTGTCTCATCATCATTGTCTTTGGAGATTTTCTTGAGTTTTTACATAGTCTCAATTTGTTCTCTTTTGGGATATCACTTGATTTTGTTGAGACATATTCTTGCATGGAGACAATTGATCCTTTTTTAGAGAGACATTTTGAGGCTGCTTCCCTCATCTTTTTTCATGGAGTTGGAGTTTCTTGAGCATCATCCATTGAAATCATTTCTTCCCAAAGGGATACATGTTATTTGTAGGAATTGGATTCTCTTTTGTCTCCAAGCATTCTTCATTAGCTTTGGAGATACTTAATTATAAGGGAATATACTCTCTCTCTCTCTCTCCCATATGGGGGGATATCTATTGTATCTTTTTGATGGATGTTGTCCTTGGTGGTATTGTTGAGACCTCCATTCCTATATCATTTCATCACTTGTATATGATGGTTTTCATGCATTCTCTCTTTTTGGGAGAGGTTTTTATCCATGTGATTTTTCTCCTTTTATCTATTTGTGAGAGATCATTTATGAAATGGTACCTAAAATAGACTTGTATCTAGGACCCATCCTTGTATATTTGCATCATTTTCATAATAATATACTCTATAAGTTAAACTTAAGGGGGTGTTTGTGTAAATTACTATTTTACCTAACTAGTTCACTAGTAGGTCCTATTTACATGTTAAGTCCACTTAGGTCCTAAGAATCTTTCTAGAAGTCTTAGTTGTCACATAGATCTTATCTTATATTTTTAATATTTAATTCTTGAGTCCTAGGTCATTTGATAATAAGTTGATTTAGTTGTCACATGTTATAGGATTGAGACACATGTCACAGTCTTGTATAATCCTACCTCTCACCTTGTCTATATAAGCAAGGCTATTGTACAAGTTTTATTATAAGATCTAATAGTATCAAGCAAGATATTATTTTTCCATACTCTCTTATAGAAGGTTTTCATTTTGTTTGTAGGTGATCCTAGAGTGTGAGCTAATTTTCAACTCCTACACTCTTGATAGTATGATTTAATCAAAATGAAGAAAGGATTATTGAAATAACAACTCTTGTAGCCAATAAAGATGTCAAAGATACAACCCCTCAGCATTATTAGGTCACCCAAGTTAATCTTGGTAAGAAAACAAGCGAAGAAGAGGTGTCCTCTTTAGATCAAGTTTTCAAATCATTAAGATTGAGGATTTCCAAAGACTAGAAAATTAAAAGGAAACTCAAAGAACGACTACAACAACTTCAAGATTTTGTTAAAGGTTTGATAACCAAAGTGGCCATATCTTCGAGTACTTCCTTTGATATTCCAATTTTGATGAAGAAGAGTGAAGTAGACAACTTGCAAAGCTATAAAACAATAGCACATTCTTTGAACGATTGGATAGACTTAATGTTGGATAAGGCCTATGAATAGACCTAGCATTCAAGTGCAAGTTCCATGATCAAATTTCCCACCTCGATCAAATCATGGAAGAATTTTTGAACCTATTCAAATTAGAAGGTGATATGTATCAGCATGAATTGTATTTTCTTAGGGAAATAAAAAAAGTACACCATTTTAGGTATTAGCCATAAATAAAAATCTGTAGTAGGGTGATGAGTATTTTGTTGAAAAATGATCAAGGCTATAAATTTTAAGTAGGATTTACTAATATGGTTTATTCAAAAAGTTTTAGAAGAGAGAGAAGAACTCCATAGAGTAAGAGATGATTTCAAAGATTTTGTAGGGCAAGGAATCAGTTTAGATGTTCTTAGTTTTAGAAATACAAAAAATATTCATGAATAAAATGGAAGAGCTACATACCTAGGTAGATAAAAATCCAATGAACCAATTAATGTAGCTCAAGTTCGAGTTCAAAAAATTGGATAATGGGTTGCATGATATGAATAATCAAAATTGATTTCTCCACTAAAATGAGTGAAGATTCAAAGTTTTGGACGAATTTTTTAAAGGATTAAAATAATGAGAAGCTAATAATATGTCTAAACAACTATCAAGGATAAAAAAAGAAGACCTTACAACAATAACTTTTGAAATTTTGAAATTTGAAATTAATTTTGGCACTAAGTCAAATTGGTAGTTGTTTTTGAACAATTATTCTTTTGCAATGATAGTAAAACAATTGTTAAAATAATGGGCCCCACTTCAATTAATAAAGGTGATCCCTATTTTTAAGGAGTTATTTGGTATTTAATTTCAGTTCTAAATAACATGTAAAATGAATGAAAAATAATGCATTTTTTTTTGTGGCTAAGAACTTTAGTTTACATGTTATTATCTTGTAGTTTAAGATATTTACATGAATGAGTTACAACTGTTATTTTAAGTTAGCTATCTGAAAACAACTCTTCCTTTTGTATACAAAAAAGAATATTGAAGATTGTAAAAGGACTTACATTTAATATTGAAAAGTTGAGACAATACTTAATATTTTTATGCAATAGTAGAGATACAACTTTGGAAGGAGATGATCAAGATTTTGGTGTAGTGTAATCTTGTCGAAATCAATATAAAATATACTTCTTCAATTGTTTTGAATCTTTAGAATGGTAGAGTGCCTTGCTTAAATCTTTGTTTTGAAATCAGTGAGAAAAATTAAGAATATTTATGTTGAAGATCTATTATTTTGATGAATTGTTCGAATTGTCATTAAATTTACACATAAAATATGGTGGTCTATTGATACATTATTTTGATAAATTCCAAGGTTTGATAGAAGATTACATCCGTTTTATTTGGGATTGAATAATTGATGATATTTATAAAGTGGATTAAAAAAATTCTCTCATTTTTGTTATGTAAAGACTGAAAATACTCCAAAGTTAAAATCATTTCTCCATTTAATTGGTTTTTTTTACATAAAAAAAGAAAAGGAAAGGAAAAGAACTATTTCCCAAATCTAGAAAACCACAAAGGCCTCTTGAACAAATCATCCACATCAAACATTGAGTAAACCAACACCATTGTGACCCCAACTATAGAGACATTGTAGACCACATATCCCAAATCTATTATCTTTTCAGGAGAGGTAAGATAACCTATCTTACTTGTGTTGTATCGTGTCATTTATGTTACACCCTAATTTTGTTTTACTTATTTCTTTTAACTATTTATATTAAAATGCATTTTGATATTTGATGATGATTATATGTTATTTAACATTATGATGAGATTAAATGCAATGCAATGTATTTTAATCTATTGTCTTTTAAGAGGATATCATTTTCTATTTTTGGAATGAAATTTACTATGCAAATGGGCACAAACATTAATGGATCAGTTCTTAATTAAAACCAATGCTTTTAGTGGGAAAGTTGTGGCCTATGAAAGGAAAAAAGACATTTCATTTTACATTATTCATTGGAAAACAAAAGGAAAAGAGGATCGAAAGGAGCTAATTTCTAATCTCTGGGTTTCTGCATTATTGTCATGCATTGAGAGTTAGGAAAGCAACAACCGAAGTATAGAAGGAAAGAGCTTTTCTTTTCTGATTTTATTTTCTCTCAATGTTGTGAGACAAGAGACATAGTAATGACCAATGTGGCAATAGTTAGGGAGTTTGGTTTATTCTTTTCAAATTCCTTTTGAGAGCGGAGGGGTGTGCACAGGGTGAGGGTGTTTTTGATCAGAGGAGTTTGAAATTTATATAGTCTATAAGAGTGGAGTTCTTCATTGTAGATAATTACACCTTATAGCTACAATAAATAGAGCAAATCTTAGTCAAGTTTTGGTAGAGGTTTAGTTGGACAATCTCTGAGAAACATAAGAAGCGGTTAGATTGAGCATTGAAGTTGGGTTTTTGGAGCTTCAAGTGTAGAGTTGAGAGAGTAACTCAGGCATGTTGTTAAAAATTATTATGTTTGTGTAAACTTATAGTTATTCATTTGGAAGAATAATACAAGATAAAGTAGTGTAAGATTATTCTTATTTTTCCAGTTTGTAACTAAGATTTAGTTAATATTTTTTTCACTCTGAGATGGACAATAGAGTTGAAAGATATTTCTCTATTGTGTTAAATATGAATGAATTATTTTATTTTCTCATAAAGAGAATAATTCCAGTTTGGAATGTGTGTGTGTATGTATATATGTATATATTTATGTATATATTCATAAAAATATATATGTATATATTTATAGATATCCATATATGATTTAGTAAAGGATAATTATGATATGTGATTATGAAACTAAGAGATAAGCTTGATTCTCTCTCAGTTGAGTTAACTGAAGAAAACCAACATTATAAATTGATTTGTTGAAGAATCTTCAAATATTTGAACATAGTATTCTTTTGAACAAAATAAGATAGTATTTAATATTGTATTTTAACCAGAATTATTATTGTGTTCTCGAGCTTAGAACCATAATGAAAAACGTTGAAAAGAATGAACTATTTTAAAGAAGTAATCTTTTATTATTGTTTAATGTTATTATATTCTACTTATTTTGACAAGTAGTCAAGAATTTAAAATGAGAGACAAAGTGTCTCGAGTCGATGAAATTGTGTTATCATTATAAACCGTATGTGCATGAAAATATGAGAGTAGTTACTCTCAAGGTTTGAATGTAATTACTTGAACAAGTGGCAGTTTCCAAGTCCCAAGTTGTTACGAGAACGTAACATGGGTGTTCAAAGTCAAGAAAGCATATCTATCCTAGTTATTTACCAACTTAGTGAGTTATTATTTTATGATTAAATATCCTTAAGGAAGGTCATTCAAGTAAGTCAAACAGTCAATTATGAGTTAAACCTTAGGTCAAGGTGGTTTCCAAGTTGAGTTAGAGGTGTGTGAACTTATGAATTCACTTCTTAAGGAAGTGTTTGAAATGTTGCAAAACTTTGGCCAAAGTAATGCAAAAGTCTCTGCTTGTATTAATTAGTTCACCATGATCCATATTGCATATCCAGTCAAATTGGTCATACTTAGTTAGAGAAGTCTAAAGTTGTATGGTCGATTAGTTATGTAGGGCACAACACTAGAAAATTAGATGGCATACTTATGGGTTCCTTATTCTATACTCTTTGTGAAGGGTAGGGCCACTTCCACTTGGAGGGTGTGTAGAGGACCACTAGCCTGTGGTTGGAGGTAAAGCACTCGGGTGATGCTCTCCCTCTTGCAGATGACAATGCCAAGGCTTGTGAAAGAAAAGAATTTTCTAGGTATGGAAGACTTGACCTTGTAATTGTATTATATTATGTAAATTGGTATATTTGAAAGTTTATCATGTATGAATTGCAATTGAAAAGTTATATCTCATTTTCAAGTTGAAATTTTATTATAGTTCAAATTTGAAAGTTGTTTTGTACATTCATGTTTGATCATGTGCAATAAATGATGAATGAAAACTATTTTTTTTATATTCCTATTTTTAAGCATATACTTGTATTTACTTCTATGGTAAAAACCTAAGTATTTACTTTGTAGTATGAGTGAGTATGTTACAATTTGGACCATCAAAAAAATTAAGGCTATAGATTTTAAGTGGGATTACTAATATGGTTTACTTAGAAAATTCTAAAAGAGAGAGAAGAACTCAAAGATTTTGTAGGGTAGGTATCAATTTGGAAGCAATAAATATGGCCAACCATACTATAGGCTCAGTTTCAAAAATATAAAAGATGGTTAGGAATAAAATAGAATATTTGTGTACCTAAGTAGATGAAAATGTTGACTAGTTGATGTAGCTCACGTTCAAGTTCAAAAATATGGATAACGGGTTGCATGATATGAATAATTAGATTGATTTTTCCACCAAAATATGTGAAGATTCAAAGTTCTAGATAGATTTTATAAAGGGTCTAGATAATCAGAAGCTAACCAAATGTCTAAAAAGCTATCTAGAATACAATCTAAGAAGGCCTTGTAGTAATAACTTTTGAAAATTTAAAATTTAAAATTAATTTTAGCACCAAGTCAAATTGGCAAATTATATTTGAACAATAATCCTTTTATTGATTATTCTTTTATAATTTAATAAAACTATTGTTAAAATAGTGGGCCCCACTTCAATTAATAAAGTTGGTCCTTATTTTTAAATAGTTAGTTGGTAGTTAATTTCACTTCTAATGACATGCAAAGCGAATAAAAATAATGCATGTGTTTGTGGCAGAAAGCTTTAGTTTTTTTATTATAGTAGTAGGGAAGGGACCTGATCCCAAATAGTAGAAAAGTAAAGCAAAAAAAAACAAAAAATAGACTAGGAAACAACACCATTCAAGCCATCAGGAACGGAAAAACCAGCCTAACAACTATAAAATATCCCACATAAGGGCGTGTAGGCCAAATTTAAAGTTTTCAATAGGCACGTAGGCCACATAACCATCAATAACATAATAGAAAACATAGATAACAATCTTAAGATTAACAAACCACCATATAGTCCAAAGCATTAATAAAAAACTTAAGAAGCTATAATAACCAATAGCCAGGACACAAAAGACCAAAACCCCATCTAACAAAGCACCATTATTTAGAATTGGCTATCAACTCCCAATTTTCCCTAATTTTGGAGATGTAGTCCCTCCAATCAGAATCACCAACATTAGTGGAATCTTTTGCTTCCTCCTGCTTTCCTTTCTTTTTGAGTTGTTTCTAGATTTTAGTTTGTCCAAAAAATGAGTTGACCACAACCCTTCTCATGAGACCATTGGTAACCTTCATTAGCATGCCAATCACCTTCTCCATGTCCTCCTACTAAACCTACATGAAAGTGATTTTATTGTTCAAAACATGTCAATAGTCATATTGTTAGTATCCTCCATAGGAGTGACAACAGGATTATTATCATTTGCTTCCTGACCCTCCATCCCACCAACTTCATTACCATCCTCTCCATCCACATCCTCCTCTTCCTTATTATCATCCTCCTCCTCAAAGTCATCTTCCTCCCCATCTTGTTCATTGTATTCATCACTATACATACCCTCACTTTCCTCTTCTATCGTGGCTTCAAACTCCTCAATTGTTATAGGCTTCACATCTTCAGTATCATGGATTTTCCTTTACCTTTTTCCTATTTTTTAGCAGAGGCAACCTTAGTAAGTCTAGCTAACCTCCTACCACCTTTGTTAGAACCACTTAACCCCTCTTCATACTCCTCCTTTTGGGCCCCTTCTAAATCCTCAACAATGGTAATAAAATTTTCTTGTTTGGGTTTCTTATGCAACAACTTCTTTGTTTTAGGCACTTCCAGCAAAAGAGGAGAGTGTTTTCTCTTCTCTAGGGTAGCTTTCGGTAGCTTCAGTTCCATTGCCTTCTCCTATAGAATAAACTTAGGTTTTAGGGTTTCTTTTTTGTTATTAGGGGCTTGATTTTTTGCAAGGGGCACGAGAATGCCTTCTAGAGGTTCAATCCTTATGGAGGGGTGCCTAGGGTTATGGGCAGGGGTAGAGTTAACAATCTCCTTTATGTTATCATTATGCATTACAACATTTCTGAGGGTGTTCACATTGCTTATGATTAAAGGGTTACCATACAGGTTATTAGCCTTGACATAAATTTATAAAGGGTCATTATAAGACCCTGGTGTAGGGGAGGTGAGGCACCATTTTTTAATATTTTGTTCCATGGAGGATAAGAGATAAAAAGGCATATTAATCATATCATTGTGCCTAATATGATTTAGGATTGGAAAGTGGTAAGCATGCACTATCATGTATCTACCCTCTAGAGTAAATTAACACATAAAAAACATACTTACCATGGCAAAGGGCGGAGGGAGGTTGAAGCAGCCATAGCCATTCTAAATTTTTTCCAATTTCTCTTTATTGAAAAATATTTTATCAACAAAACTTTGGTACTCCCTAGTACTTTTCTTGACCACGTTTCTTCCTTCATTCACCAGGCCCATGGCCTCCACTATCAATTGGGTTGTCACTTCAAACTTAATGGCTCCAATGGACACATGAAACCCCTTCCAAGAGTTATTGAATTTGTAAGTCAGAGTCTCATTATAAACACACATGGCTTCAAAACAAAAAATCATTCCAGCATTTTGAAAAAAACTCCACAAATCTATATTTTATTTCAGACTATCATAGTTGATAGGCTCAATTCACTTCCTAGGGCCTCCCATTTTTTTAGACTGTAAAATCTTCTCACCCTTCTTCCTTTTGTAGTGTAGGAAATTGTACTCCTTTCTAAGTAAAAGTACAATTTCACACTTAATTTGGACCTATTTTAGTGACCTTGCATTTATGGATTTTAAAACCTCATTAATGGACCCCTAATATCCTTTATTATGTATCCCAAGGCCTATTTTATTTATTTCTCGACACTATAACCCACATCAAATAAATGTTATTAATTAAATTAATGCCTCAAAATTTATTAGGTCCTAAAGTTTTAGGTTAGGACCCATTTTCCCATGGGCGAATGGGTCCCCTTTAAGTGCCTAAAACTCAACTTAAGACATTTTTTTTATAGCATTTCAAGGTCTTAAATTCAAATTCTAAGTGTCGGCTTTTGAGATTTAATAAATGGAAAATTAGAAAGGAAGCCTACAAAACTAAGTTTCATATTCATTTTACACTAGAAAGGAAGAGAGATTCACATGAGATCACAAGTGTTCATATTCAAGAGCAAGGAGAAATCACTCAAGCATTCAAAAGTGAAGTCTTGGAGCAACATTCTATTTATTTTTGTATTTCTTCAAGCTCATTTTGTCAACAAGACCAAGAATTGCCAAAGATTGATGATAGATGCCTATGGACGATCATGAGGGATTCTAGGTTTTGGGAGATGCACCAAGACATTCAACCAAGCCTAATGACTTGTTTCCTAAGTGGTTCCATCTTCTATTATCATTCTACTTTCTACCTAAAGGAAGGTATATTAAGTTTTGTGACTTATTGGGGTGATTTGAGATCTCCCAAAGTAGGTCTTCATCATTGTTCATATTCATTTAGGTATCCTATTCTAACACACTTGAATAGGGTTTTCTTACATTTTTAGCTCTCCTAATCTTAGACACACTTAAGGTTAGGGTTTGCACACACATTTTATGTTTCAAATATGTACTTTCCATCAAGGTTTAATTACCAAACTTGGCGTTTGATCGAGGAAAACCCTAATCCAACATCAAACAACAACTTTGTTTAGTAGATTTATCACAAGTCCAGATCCAGGAGTGAAAGTTCAAAGTTACAAGGAAGAAGTGCAAGTTTCAGGCTTAGATCTCAAGCTCAAAATTTTCCAAAATAGGGCACCTGGACCCAGTTTCCCATGGGTGAATGAGTCCTTGAAATCCTTACATAAACTTTATCTTGTGACAGATGCACAACATTTACCTTTCTTAGATTTTCCAAAAAAAAATTTGTTTCTCTCAGTTTTATGCTTAATCTACTAGATCCAAGTGATAGATTGCATTTTGGAGTTGATTTTCTATTTTTAGTTTTTCTCCCCAAAGTATTGTTTGACCTTGACCCCCGTCCTCAACACAAAAAGGAAATCTGAAGATTCTCAGAAAGGGTTAATTCACCTAATGGTTGTTAGTCAATTCTTTGTGAGGATCTCATTTCCTAATGAAATTAGAGAAGTAGGAGCCATTTTCCCTCTTTGGATCCACCTTTCCATTTTGGGAAACCCCTATTTTTCTATGTTTCACCTTTTAACACACTTATTCATACAAAGACCAGGAATTTTAGCACTCATATAGATAGCAATGTACACCCACAAGTTGCAACCAGAGTTATCGTAGCTCCCTAGATATAAAAGGCAACCAATGTGAAGGGGATAAATGAACTACTTGAAGATAATATCATTACACACTAACTCAAGGATATTGAAGTAATGATTCTTTGTCACCTTATTAATTCTAGTAGATTTAGAAGTGGCAAGCCTTTCTTGGAAGAACAAGCTTGAGGAGACAATTGACATGTGGATTATGACAGTTGTGCATGAAAAGATCAATACATCACCATTTGAAATGGCCTTTTGATATAGAGGGTACTAGGAAATATTTCTTTCGTTAATATCTTCAATATTTTTCCAAGTAACATTATATTACATCATGTGATCTATAAAATCCTTGTAACAATTAACTTGTAAGTCCTTCCAATCATCATCTAATATGATGTAACCTTCCATCCTAATAAGTCCCCTTATCGGTCGACCTAATATGATATGAAAATTCATATTTTTCTTTAAATATAATGACTTTAATCTAGCTTGGAAATATCCCAAGCTCCCATTGTATCTCATTTTGGTACTTGAGAGCTTCATTTGCAGTTGCATCAACTACACTATTTCCTTCTCTGTAAACATGTTGTGCTTTGCAATGAGTGAAGGTTCTCATAATTTGTTTGCAATGAGTCACCAGTTTTGTTAACATAGATAGAGTACCACTACACCAAAATCCCAAGCTATCAGTAAGGGCGACATCATAGAGGTTAAGAGGTACTAACGATGGTTGAGGGTCTCACATGACAACAATTATCTTATGACAACCAAGCTCTTTCTTATGTTTTATCCCTCCCCAAGAAACCATAGTCTCTGACATATTATTAGAGAATGAGCCTAATTTTTTTTGAGCCTTCAATAAAATTCCCTCGGTGGTTTTGTATGATACCTCCAACATCAACTAAACTTGGGTTTCCTTTTGAACAACCATCAAAGTTGCATTTAACCCAATCAACCTCCAAAGGGGACCAAACAATGTTTTATCTAGTGATATGCTTTAGCCAACTGACTTTGGTAAGATCTTGTTTGAGCCCC
>VDFB02000008.1:207952326-207999451 GCA_007258455.2 Sequoia sempervirens | reverse complement strand
AATCAGATTTTAAAAAAATCCGCAGGGTTTTTTGTGTTCTGGAAAAATTTTATAAAAAAAATTTAAACCCAAATTTTTGGGGGTTGTTGTGGGATCAACCCACCGCACCCGACATGGGAGGCGTTGTGGAGGGAGTCATGCCCAACACCCCACACAACCACCCATGGTGGAGAGAATGGTTGTGGTTAACACAGTTGACTCCCCAAGCTCGGCATGCGCCCCAACAAACTCGCACTTTTATTTCATGCTTTGACTTTTTTTCAAAAAAAAATAATAAATATATTTTAATATTTAATATTATATATATAATATTAAAATATTAATATATATAAGTCATTAAAATATATATATTTAATATTTAATATTTTATGTGTATAATATTAAAATATTAATATATATTAATAATAATATATATAAATGATATAAATATATGTATATATATAATATGAGGTTATATTATATGTATATATATTTATGTATATTATTTATATATATATAGTTGTGATATATTAAAATATTGATTAAAATGGTGGAATGATTTAAATATAACTGTGAAATTTTAAATTAATGTATAATAGTCAAATTAATGGATTGATTTTTAAAATAATATACATTGATGGAACAGTTATTTATTTTAAAACGATATACTCTGGATCATAGAAGTAAATATTTATTAGTATTTAAGAGCAATTAGGGAATTACATATCTGGTTAAATTTTATTCTTTTTTTTAAAGAGACATAATTTAATTAGTTTTATTGCAGAAATAAACTATTGAATTTATTAAAGGAAGTGGATTTAGTTTATCCAAAGTAGATTTAGTTCCTATTAAATTGCTCTTTTAAATGTGATTTCTTCTCTTATCGCTTTGGGGGAAATTTATTAAATGGGTTGTTGAGTCTTCCAAGTGGGGTTTTCATTTAATTGTGTGGGTTGTAATATATTAGTAAACTTTTGGATTGCCTTGGGTAGTGCATCTTAATGTATCTAGTTAGATACCTGGTTATCACGAACGGGGTGTGTTGACTTTATGTCGTGGATAGGGATTTAATATCCTTAGGTCGCACTAGTGTACCCTTGGGTTGTAGAGTTATTACACGTGTTGTCTTAGAGGAGTAGCTTGCAATGAGGGCCAACACACAAAGTGGTGCCAGGGTAACTCATTGTAAGTTAGATAATCGAGTAATAACGTAAATAAACCGATTAGAGGAATAGGTAGTATCAAACACGTAATAAGATTAATTTTTCCTCCCTCATGGACGCAAGGGATTGTATAGACTTTAGATGGGATGAGAAGGACTAGAATAAAAATATCGTTATCTTGTCTTTACGAGAGATAACTGATTTCACATTGGTTTGCAAGAGGGGTCGGGAGTCATTAGAGGTTTCCAGGATATCCCAAGAACGGGGCCAAGACCTAAGAACACATACCAAGATATCCCATGTAACATTGTGATGACACTTCGCCTAAGTCAGTAGTATGTTTGTATTGAAGTGATGCAATTGATTACTTAACTCTGAAAGCATTGTAACCATTGTGCTAAGTGATGTATTTGTATTTGATTTAGTTTAGTTATGTATTAGCCTATGTTTAGAGGTAGATGGTCTTGTCTAGGAATCCATGTTACTATCTCCTAGCACGGGGGGGAGCCTTTAGGTATCACTTGGTTGGGTGGAACATGCACCTTACTTCTTTGGGTTTTCTTCTTATTCATGTCAACGATATTTTGAGTTGGAGAGCTCGTGGGATCCAGTTTCATCTCATGCTTTATTCATTTCAGTTGATCTTGTAATTTATTACCCTTCATTTGTTATTGAGGTGGAAGTTGTAATATGTAAACATGCTTATGGGATTTACCTCATTCAGGGAATGGGAGTTGTAATCTTGTCGTTAAATGATTGTTATTTGAAATCATGTGGTATCTCTTATTCTTTGATGTAATTTATCATATATGGAATGTATGTGTTCTTAATTCTTTAAGTAATTAAATGCTATGGTTTGCATTCATGTTCTTGTTTTGGTTATAAAGTAATCTCAGTATCCTAACCTTAGAGGTTGTTGGCAATGGGTAGTGAACTTGCATGTTAATTGTACTTAAACAACAAAATTATGCGTTTGGTATTAGTTAATTGCAACTTCCTTTAGGTTAGAGGTGTGTGAACTTATGAATTCACTTCTTAAGGAAGTGTTTGAAATGTTGCAAAACTTTGGCCAAAGTAATGCAAAAGTCTCTGCTTGTATTAATTAGTTCACCATGATCCATATTGCATATCCAGTCAAATTGGTCATACTTAGTTAGAGAAGTCTAAAGTTGTATGGTCGATTAGTTATGTAGGGCACAACACTAGAAAATTAGATGGCATACTTATGGGTTCCTTATTCTATACTCTTTGTGAAGGGTAGGGCCACTTCCACTTGGAGGGTGTGTAGAGGACCACTAGCCTGTGGTTGGAGGTAAAGCACTCGGGTGATGCTCTCCCTCTTGCAGATGACAATGCCAAGGCTTGTGAAAGAAAAGAATTTTCTAGGTATGGAAGACTTGACCTTGTAATTGTATTATATTATGTAAATTGGTATATTTGAAAGTTTATCATGTATGAATTGCAATTGAAAAGTTATATCTCATTTTCAAGTTGAAATTTTATTATAGTTCAAATTTGAAAGTTGTTTTGTACATTCATGTTTGATCATGTGCAATAAATGATGAATGAAAACTATTTTTTTTATATTCCTATTTTTAAGCATATACTTGTATTTACTTCTATGGTAAAAACCTAAGTATTTACTTTGTAGTATGAGTGAGTATGTTACAATTTGGACCATCAAAAAAATTAAGGCTATAGATTTTAAGTGGGATTACTAATATGGTTTACTTAGAAAATTCTAAAAGAGAGAGAAGAACTCAAAGATTTTGTAGGGTAGGTATCAATTTGGAAGCAATAAATATGGCCAACCATACTATAGGCTCAGTTTCAAAAATATAAAAGATGGTTAGGAATAAAATAGAATATTTGTGTACCTAAGTAGATGAAAATGTTGACTAGTTGATGTAGCTCACGTTCAAGTTCAAAAATATGGATAACGGGTTGCATGATATGAATAATTAGATTGATTTTTCCACCAAAATATGTGAAGATTCAAAGTTCTAGATAGATTTTATAAAGGGTCTAGATAATCAGAAGCTAACCAAATGTCTAAAAAGCTATCTAGAATACAATCTAAGAAGGCCTTGTAGTAATAACTTTTGAAAATTTAAAATTTAAAATTAATTTTAGCACCAAGTCAAATTGGCAAATTATATTTGAACAATAATCCTTTTATTGATTATTCTTTTATAATTTAATAAAACTATTGTTAAAATAGTGGGCCCCACTTCAATTAATAAAGTTGGTCCTTATTTTTAAATAGTTAGTTGGTAGTTAATTTCACTTCTAATGACATGCAAAGCGAATAAAAATAATGCATGTGTTTGTGGCAGAAAGCTTTAGTTTTTTTATTATAGTAGTAGGGAAGGGACCTGATCCCAAATAGTAGAAAAGTAAAGCAAAAAAAAACAAAAAATAGACTAGGAAACAACACCATTCAAGCCATCAGGAACGGAAAAACCAGCCTAACAACTATAAAATATCCCACATAAGGGCGTGTAGGCCAAATTTAAAGTTTTCAATAGGCACGTAGGCCACATAACCATCAATAACATAATAGAAAACATAGATAACAATCTTAAGATTAACAAACCACCATATAGTCCAAAGCATTAATAAAAAACTTAAGAAGCTATAATAACCAATAGCCAGGACACAAAAGACCAAAACCCCATCTAACAAAGCACCATTATTTAGAATTGGCTATCAACTCCCAATTTTCCCTAATTTTGGAGATGTAGTCCCTCCAATCAGAATCACCAACATTAGTGGAATCTTTTGCTTCCTCCTGCTTTCCTTTCTTTTTGAGTTGTTTCTAGATTTTAGTTTGTCCAAAAAATGAGTTGACCACAACCCTTCTCATGAGACCATTGGTAACCTTCATTAGCATGCCAATCACCTTCTCCATGTCCTCCTACTAAACCTACATGAAAGTGATTTTATTGTTCAAAACATGTCAATAGTCATATTGTTAGTATCCTCCATAGGAGTGACAACAGGATTATTATCATTTGCTTCCTGACCCTCCATCCCACCAACTTCATTACCATCCTCTCCATCCACATCCTCCTCTTCCTTATTATCATCCTCCTCCTCAAAGTCATCTTCCTCCCCATCTTGTTCATTGTATTCATCACTATACATACCCTCACTTTCCTCTTCTATCGTGGCTTCAAACTCCTCAATTGTTATAGGCTTCACATCTTCAGTATCATGGATTTTCCTTTACCTTTTTCCTATTTTTTAGCAGAGGCAACCTTAGTAAGTCTAGCTAACCTCCTACCACCTTTGTTAGAACCACTTAACCCCTCTTCATACTCCTCCTTTTGGGCCCCTTCTAAATCCTCAACAATGGTAATAAAATTTTCTTGTTTGGGTTTCTTATGCAACAACTTCTTTGTTTTAGGCACTTCCAGCAAAAGAGGAGAGTGTTTTCTCTTCTCTAGGGTAGCTTTCGGTAGCTTCAGTTCCATTGCCTTCTCCTATAGAATAAACTTAGGTTTTAGGGTTTCTTTTTTGTTATTAGGGGCTTGATTTTTTGCAAGGGGCACGAGAATGCCTTCTAGAGGTTCAATCCTTATGGAGGGGTGCCTAGGGTTATGGGCAGGGGTAGAGTTAACAATCTCCTTTATGTTATCATTATGCATTACAACATTTCTGAGGGTGTTCACATTGCTTATGATTAAAGGGTTACCATACAGGTTATTAGCCTTGACATAAATTTATAAAGGGTCATTATAAGACCCTGGTGTAGGGGAGGTGAGGCACCATTTTTTAATATTTTGTTCCATGGAGGATAAGAGATAAAAAGGCATATTAATCATATCATTGTGCCTAATATGATTTAGGATTGGAAAGTGGTAAGCATGCACTATCATGTATCTACCCTCTAGAGTAAATTAACACATAAAAAACATACTTACCATGGCAAAGGGCGGAGGGAGGTTGAAGCAGCCATAGCCATTCTAAATTTTTTCCAATTTCTCTTTATTGAAAAATATTTTATCAACAAAACTTTGGTACTCCCTAGTACTTTTCTTGACCACGTTTCTTCCTTCATTCACCAGGCCCATGGCCTCCACTATCAATTGGGTTGTCACTTCAAACTTAATGGCTCCAATGGACACATGAAACCCCTTCCAAGAGTTATTGAATTTGTAAGTCAGAGTCTCATTATAAACACACATGGCTTCAAAACAAAAAATCATTCCAGCATTTTGAAAAAAACTCCACAAATCTATATTTTATTTCAGACTATCATAGTTGATAGGCTCAATTCACTTCCTAGGGCCTCCCATTTTTTTAGACTGTAAAATCTTCTCACCCTTCTTCCTTTTGTAGTGTAGGAAATTGTACTCCTTTCTAAGTAAAAGTACAATTTCACACTTAATTTGGACCTATTTTAGTGACCTTGCATTTATGGATTTTAAAACCTCATTAATGGACCCCTAATATCCTTTATTATGTATCCCAAGGCCTATTTTATTTATTTCTCGACACTATAACCCACATCAAATAAATGTTATTAATTAAATTAATGCCTCAAAATTTATTAGGTCCTAAAGTTTTAGGTTAGGACCCATTTTCCCATGGGCGAATGGGTCCCCTTTAAGTGCCTAAAACTCAACTTAAGACATTTTTTTTATAGCATTTCAAGGTCTTAAATTCAAATTCTAAGTGTCGGCTTTTGAGATTTAATAAATGGAAAATTAGAAAGGAAGCCTACAAAACTAAGTTTCATATTCATTT
Source organism: Sequoia sempervirens (assembly GCA_007258455.2). Classification (NCBI taxonomy): domain Eukaryota; kingdom Viridiplantae; phylum Streptophyta; class Pinopsida; order Cupressales; family Cupressaceae; genus Sequoia; species Sequoia sempervirens. Next base: position 207,993,557 of record VDFB02000008.1, on the reverse strand, counting down.
TACACTAGAAAGGAAGAGAGATTCACATGAGATCACAAGTGTTCATATTCAAGAGCAAGGAGAAATCACTCAAGCATTCAAAAGTGAAGTCTTGGAGCAACATTCTATTTATTTTTGTATTTCTTCAAGCTCATTTTGTCAACAAGACCAAGAATTGCCAAAGATTGATGATAGATGCCTATGGACGATCATGAGGGATTCTAGGTTTTGGGAGATGCACCAAGACATTCAACCAAGCCTAATGACTTGTTTCCTAAGTGGTTCCATCTTCTATTATCATTCTACTTTCTACCTAAAGGAAGGTATATTAAGTTTTGTGACTTATTGGGGTGATTTGAGATCTCCCAAAGTAGGTCTTCATCATTGTTCATATTCATTTAGGTATCCTATTCTAACACACTTGAATAGGGTTTTCTTACATTTTTAGCTCTCCTAATCTTAGACACACTTAAGGTTAGGGTTTGCACACACATTTTATGTTTCAAATATGTACTTTCCATCAAGGTTTAATTACCAAACTTGGCGTTTGATCGAGGAAAACCCTAATCCAACATCAAACAACAACTTTGTTTAGTAGATTTATCACAAGTCCAGATCCAGGAGTGAAAGTTCAAAGTTACAAGGAAGAAGTGCAAGTTTCAGGCTTAGATCTCAAGCTCAAAATTTTCCAAAATAGGGCACCTGGACCCAGTTTCCCATGGGTGAATGAGTCCTTGAAATCCTTACATAAACTTTATCTTGTGACAGATGCACAACATTTACCTTTCTTAGATTTTCCAAAAAAAAATTTGTTTCTCTCAGTTTTATGCTTAATCTACTAGATCCAAGTGATAGATTGCATTTTGGAGTTGATTTTCTATTTTTAGTTTTTCTCCCCAAAGTATTGTTTGACCTTGACCCCCGTCCTCAACACAAAAAGGAAATCTGAAGATTCTCAGAAAGGGTTAATTCACCTAATGGTTGTTAGTCAATTCTTTGTGAGGATCTCATTTCCTAATGAAATTAGAGAAGTAGGAGCCATTTTCCCTCTTTGGATCCACCTTTCCATTTTGGGAAACCCCTATTTTTCTATGTTTCACCTTTTAACACACTTATTCATACAAAGACCAGGAATTTTAGCACTCATATAGATAGCAATGTACACCCACAAGTTGCAACCAGAGTTATCGTAGCTCCCTAGATATAAAAGGCAACCAATGTGAAGGGGATAAATGAACTACTTGAAGATAATATCATTACACACTAACTCAAGGATATTGAAGTAATGATTCTTTGTCACCTTATTAATTCTAGTAGATTTAGAAGTGGCAAGCCTTTCTTGGAAGAACAAGCTTGAGGAGACAATTGACATGTGGATTATGACAGTTGTGCATGAAAAGATCAATACATCACCATTTGAAATGGCCTTTTGATATAGAGGGTACTAGGAAATATTTCTTTCGTTAATATCTTCAATATTTTTCCAAGTAACATTATATTACATCATGTGATCTATAAAATCCTTGTAACAATTAACTTGTAAGTCCTTCCAATCATCATCTAATATGATGTAACCTTCCATCCTAATAAGTCCCCTTATCGGTCGACCTAATATGATATGAAAATTCATATTTTTCTTTAAATATAATGACTTTAATCTAGCTTGGAAATATCCCAAGCTCCCATTGTATCTCATTTTGGTACTTGAGAGCTTCATTTGCAGTTGCATCAACTACACTATTTCCTTCTCTGTAAACATGTTGTGCTTTGCAATGAGTGAAGGTTCTCATAATTTGTTTGCAATGAGTCACCAGTTTTGTTAACATAGATAGAGTACCACTACACCAAAATCCCAAGCTATCAGTAAGGGCGACATCATAGAGGTTAAGAGGTACTAACGATGGTTGAGGGTCTCACATGACAACAATTATCTTATGACAACCAAGCTCTTTCTTATGTTTTATCCCTCCCCAAGAAACCATAGTCTCTGACATATTATTAGAGAATGAGCCTAATTTTTTTTGAGCCTTCAATAAAATTCCCTCGGTGGTTTTGTATGATACCTCCAACATCAACTAAACTTGGGTTTCCTTTTGAACAACCATCAAAGTTGCATTTAACCCAATCAACCTCCAAAGGGGACCAAACAATGTTTTATCTAGTGATATGCTTTAGCCAACTGACTTTGGTAAGATCTTGTTTGAGCCCCCATATTTGTTTGATTCTAGTCTCTTTATAAGAAGGAATAAATTTTGAGGATGTATAAATCCCTCCTTCTATATTTTCCTATATTTGGAACTTAATTGTCATACACAAATATATGTTGTTTATTGCAGTCTCATAGAAAATCCTATTATTTCACTCCTTCCATAATCCCTAGGTTATGAAAGGAGGTACTTGTTTCCAAAGGTCCTTTATTATATTATGAGAATAAGGGTAGAGAGACCAACTATCAAGAAACATCTTTATTGAGGGAGGAAAATCCCAATTAGTCACAAGCATAGGGAGAAAATAGGACCATACCTCCCTTGAGTAAGAATAGTGAAAGAACATATGCATTATAGCCTCCTCATCTTCCTTAAAAAGATAGCATCTATTCACAAAATGGAACCCTCTTTTATTAAGGTTATCGGTGGTAAGGATGTTCCCATGAACAACATCCCACCAAAAATAATTGACTTTGGGTATCAAGTTTTTTATCGAGATATTGCTCTAATAGAAAACTATGTAGGAACCAAAGGTTTTTCTAACACTTCATAAGTTGATTTCACCAAGAGACACCCTGAGGGGTGTTTAGTCCAAATCCACTCATCCTTTCTATTTCTTAAGAAGAAAATAGTATTGACAATTCTTTGGTATAATGTTTCCACATTAGAATCCTAGTTTTGTTGTCTCCCTCCCTGAAGATTGACTCTTGAACACTAATTTCTGAAGTTAATCCAATGAGGCTCCAACCCATCCCAATTTATATAATCAATAACCTATTTTCCATAAATTCTGATAAAATTTTGTTTTATTTGGAGTTGGTCAATGGAGGAGAGAGGGGGGCATTAAGCCAACCATCATCCCAAAAATCAATATCATTCCTATTCCCAATTCTTTTCTTCACCCCCACTTTAAGTACACTTCTTATTTTGAGAAGTTTCTTCCAAAAAATAGAACCATAAGGTAGATCTGAAGTTTGTAGGAAGCTCCCCTATTCCTTGTTTCTTAGATATTTAGAGCTTAGAATCTTAACCCAGTCTTTAGCACCCTTAAGAAGACACCAGCCCATTTTTGCAACAAGAGATTTGTTAAACAGTTTGAGCCTCGTTATACCAAGGCTTCCAACCCTTTTTGGGGCACACACTTTTTCCCAACCCACAAGAGCCATTATGTTTCTCTCCTCAGTCCTAAACCACAAAAATCTCTTTTGGATTTGTTCTATCTTATCAAACATAAAGGTGGGGATGTTAAAGAGGGATAGGTAATATACCGGAGTGTTTGGTAATGGAGCTTTTAGCAGTTGTAGTTTACCCACTTGACTTAAGAGTTTACCCTTCCAACTAGCCAATTTTTTTTGGATTCTCTCAATTATATAATTTCAATAGTTCTTATTAGGTTTTTTGGAAATAAGAGTAAGGCCCAAGTAAGAATCGGGAAGAATAGCATCCTAACAACCCAAAATGAACATGATTCTATCTTTCACAATCTGTTTCAAATTGAAGAAGTATATCGTCCTTTTATTATAGTTGATATGTTGGCCTAAAGCCCTAGTATAAATATTTAAAGTGGATTTCCAATGGCCTACTTCAACAACCGATTCTTCACCAAATAAAATATTATCATCAACAAATGTTTGGTGAGAAGTAGGAGGAAGAGGGGAGGTAGCCTTAAATCCTTTCAATAACTTCTTGTCTAGTAGTTTTTAAACATTTCTTCCCAAAACTTCCACCACAATTATGAAGAGGTAGGGAGAGAGAAGGTCCCCTTTCCTTAGACCATGACCACAAGAAAAGAACCCCTTAGGGACACCATTCACCAAAATAGAACATTTTTGGGTAGTAACACAAGCATTAATAAGCTTTAGAAACCTTCCTTTGAACCCATATTGTTTAAGGACAAAAAAAAGGAAAGGCCAAGACACTCTATCATAGGATTTAGAAATGTCCAATTTTAAAGCCATCCCTACTTTCTTGTTGAGCTCCATAGAGTGGAAAAGCTCATGGGTAGAAATAGTTGCATCCAAAATATTTCTTCCTTGAACAAACCCCTTTTGGCTTTCAACAATCATTTTATTCAAAATAGCTTTTAGTCTATTCACAAAAATCTTAGAAAAAATCTTGTAGGTAGTGTTACAAAGAATTATAGGCTTAAAATCTTGCATGGAGGAGACATCTTCCTTTTTATGGATGAGAGCAATAAAATTTGAATTGAGTTGGTTAAGGATTCTACCCTAATGAAATAAGCCTTGAGCAACATTTAAGTTGTCATTGCAAATAAAATCCCAAAATTCCTAAAAAAAAGCAAGAGGAAACCCATCTGGCCTGGGGGCCTTATAAGCTCCAAAAGAGAAAACAACAAACTTAACTTCCTAGAGTGAAACAACTTTAGTTAGGTCCTTAAGATCTTGGTTTGTGATCACCTGAGGAATCACTTGAAGAAGTTCATCAATCTCTAGAGAGGTAGCATTAGAATCCATATGAAAGTTTGAAAAAAAGGAGACAACCACATCAACAATTTATTCTTCAATATTCACAGTAGAGCCATCTTCCTTAACAAGTTGTCTTCTCTTGTTTTTGATTTTGTGTTTCATAGTTGATTGATGAAAAAACTTTGTGTTTCTATCACCTTCCCTAAGCCATTGAATTCGAGATTTTTGTTTCCAGAAGATTTCCTCTTGTTCGTTAACTTTAAATCATTGAGCACTAATATCATGTTCCTTATTGCAAGTATCCTCATCAACAACTCCTCTTTCCATAAAATTTTGCACCTCTTTTATGTTGTCTCCAATAGACTTCTTAGTGTAGAAGATGTTACCAAAAGAAAACTTATTCCATCCTTTAACTCTTTCTTTGATCCTTTTTAGTTTATTGGCCAAAAAATACATAGGGGTTCCAACAGAAGTTTCATTGCACCACCTATCCACAAGGGTTTTGAAATCTGAATGATGAGTCCACACTATTTCATATCTAAAAGGAAACAACCCTTTCACAACATTATTCTGTTGACAGAGAAGAATAGCATTATGATCTGACCCAGTTCTAGGCAGTTAAAATGAGGGCCTGAAGAATGTTCCAATTAGAAGAAATAAGAAAACGGTCCAATTTGACTTGAATCAAGTGATTACCAAATTGCCTATTAGACCAGGTATGGGAGGTTCCAAGTAAAGGGACATCAAAGAGACCAACATGTAGTTGAAGAAACCAACTAGATCCATAATTCTATCAGAAAAATCCTCCAAGGCCCCCCATCTTCTCAAAAGGAAATAGTGGAGAATTGAAATCACTTTCGAGCATCCAAAAATCCCCTATGCTACTTATATTATTAATTTAGATATCCCATAGAGCCACTCTATCAAGACAAGAGTTAGAGCAATAGATATTTATCAAATTCCATTTTTTAGAGGTAATTAGATCTTCAAAGGAAACCATCAGATAGTTCTTATTGGAAAAGCCAATTGTACCCTTAAATATAGAGGGGTTTCATAGAGTGGTGATACCCCTAGAAGCTCCTTTTGCATCAACTGCAACATAATTAATGCTAGGCCAAAAGTTCTTAACAAACTTTTAAAAGGTGTCCATTTTAATTTCTTGGATCAATAGGATATCAACTTTATTATTTTCCTGGAAAGTCTTAACCAAGTGTTGTTTATAGGGACTGTTGAGGCCCCTTATATTCCAAGAGATTATCTTCATAACTAAATTAATCTTAAAAACAACACCACCTTGGTTTTTCAAAAGGAGGAAACAATCCCCCCTTACTTCTTTTTAAACTTATGCCCTGAGAGAGAGTCCAATGTCTTTTTCCTTCCTGAAGCAATATCTTGGACAATGTCTTTATTTTTGGTTGTTACAAAATGGTGTGTCGCTTGGTCTTCCTTGTGTAGCATGACGCTTGGGTTCGTGACATGGCTTAATCACCTCCTGTGGATCTTATATAAATCTGGTGATTGTATCGAGCATTAACAGGTCGATCTTTTGATGCAACGACAACTACCAATGTAATAATTGGTATTAGAGCTGAGGTCATAGATTCAAACCCCTCACTTTTGTTGGGGGGGATTGTTGCAATATGGTGTGTCCCTTGGTGTTCCTTGTGCAGCGTGGCTCTTGGTTTTGTGACATGGATTAATCACCTCCTATGGATCTTGTATAAATCTAGTAGTTGTATTAGGAATTAACAAGTTGATCTTTTGGTACAATAGTAACCACCAATGTAACACTGGTTTCCTTCTGAGACGGTCAACCAACTATATTCCCTCCTCCAACATCAAGTTTCTTCTTCTTTTTGGATTTACTGTTAGTTTGGATCCAATCATCTTCATCTGCACCATTAGTAGGAGAGGACGAGAATCCCAACAGGGCCATGGACTCCTTCAAATTCTTTCCTTCTTTTTGATTTAAAGATAGTAGGGGGTATCATCAACAAATTGTTTCCCAAGAGTAGAAATAGAATAAAAGGGATCCTTTCCTTGGCCTATTTGAGGATCAATCTCACCCTCCTCCAAAATTTCAGATTTGTCTTTAGTATGGTGGTTTGGGTTTCCTTCCAAATCAATCCTTGATTTTGAATCTTCAAGAGTCTCTTTATGTGTTTGATATTGAATTGCTTCTCTCTTCCCTCTTTTGTCTTTCCATTCTCTTTTTGAGGCACCTCAACTATATTTTGTTTATGTTCATCTGAAGAGGCAACAATAAACCCATTCCTAGTTGAGATCTTTGTTGACACTTCAAGATCTTCCTTTAGGAGCATATGAACTTGGTCACCTGAGGGAGCAGCCTCTAGATCCTTTTCACCATTAACTTCTTTAGGGAGCATCCTTGTAGTTGAATCCTTGATTAAATCCTTTCTACATGGTATTTGTTCCTCCTTAGGGACAAAATTCTGAGGAATTTGATAAACATTCTTAGGCACAACCTTATCATTGTGTTGAAAAGGAGTTTTCAAAGATCCCAACTCCCCATTAGAGTTTTGAAACCTCCTATTGCAAGTTTCTTGGAAACGCCCATATTTCTTACATGTTTGACAATATGCTTTAACATTTTCATACTCTAAAGGTTGAATCCATTTTCCAAATTTCAACTTCAGGGCAACTAAAGTAGGAAGAACAATGTTAAAAATCACATTGACACATATCTTGGCAAAAACCAATCTAGAATTTTGTTGAGTAATTTTGTCCACAACCAATAAATTGCCAAAATAATTAACAATCCCATTGAAAATACCATAATTCTAGAATTCTAAGGGTAGCCTAGAAAGGAGAACCCGGGTTGGGGAAACCACACCTAGATTAGTGGATGGGTTAAACCTTAGCTTCCACTTGCAAAGTGACAAAAAATTCTTAAAACCATTGTCAAAGGCCCAAGGCCCCCTGTAAGAACCTTAATCAGATCTTTTTGCACAACAAAATTAAATAGGAAAAGAACTTTGGCCATGGCACTGATAGTGACACTTCCTTTTAAATTCCAAACAAAGTTAGCCCATTGCCTTACTTGGTCAATATTCAAACGAAACACCAGGAATTTTCCCACCAATGATAGCTTAAGATCTTCAATTGCCTCAAGCACGAGCTTATCAGGAACTTCAACTTCAAGACCATCTATTGAACAAGAGACAAATTTCATATTCATCCTAGCCATAGTTGGAAAACCTCCACCGACTATCTTGTCAACAAATGAAACTAGATCCTCTTTAGAGCAAAAGGCCTCTAAGCCATAAGAAGGTGACAACAAGGACTTGCCATAGGTATGATCAACTTGTCCCACAAAAGAAGATGTAGCAAAACCAAGAGTTGTACTAGATTTGGGAACAACATTTTTGATGGGGAGCCCTGTTGGGCCCCCTGTCTAATCGACCCATTAATCAATCAATCAAAACCTATGAAAATTTGAATATGTAGAGCGCACGCAGAGCACAGCAAAAAAATTTCTAATGTGTCATTAGATACATCTTAAAGCTTTATTTTAGATGCCATTATCTTGTAGTTTAAGATATTTGCAAGGATTAATTATAGATGTTAGTTTAAATTAGATATTTGAAAACAACCCTTCCTTTTGTCTATAAAAGGGAATATTAAAGATTGAAAAAGGGTTGTCACTTTTAATATTGAATAGAGAGACAATACTTAGTATTTTTTTTGCAATAGTAGAGATAGAACATTGGAAGGAGATGATAAAGATTTTGGTGTAGTGTAATCTTGCTAAAATAAATATTAAATATTATCCTTCAATTGTTTTGAATCTCTAAAATGGTATAGTACCTTAATTAAATATTATGTTTTGAAATTTTTGAGAAAAAATAAGAATATTTATGTTGAAATATTATTTTCATGAATTGTTAGAATAGTCATTAAATTTGCACATGAAATATGGTGGTTTATTTATATATTATTTGTTGGTGTAAATAGGTGTTTTGCCTATCTAGGTCCTATTTACATGTTAAGTCTACTTAGGTCCTAGGAGGGAATCTTTCTAGTTAGTGTTAGTTGTCACTAGATCTTATCTTATCTTTTGGAATTTAATGCTTGTGTCCTAGGTCATTTAATGTTTGTTGAGGTAGTTGTCTCATTATATAGGATTAAGACACATTTCAAGATCTTGTCTAATCCTATCTCGCAACTTGCCTTTATAAGACATCATATGTACATTAGATATTTAATCTATAAATATTGCATACTTAATCATAGCATGATATTTCTATCATTTCTCTCACATGGAAGTTATTGTTGTCTTGTAGTTGATCCTAGGGTGTTGAGGAGTTCACCATAAGCTCCTACATGGTATTAGAGCTTTAGTGCTACAAACTTCTTTCCAAATTTGAGGGACCAATCTTGGCATGAAAATTTTGTTGGGTGTGAATGGGGATTTCAACAACCTTACAGTTAAATCCAAGGCATTAGAGAAAATTAGGTTTGTCTTTTGTTTCGTCAAAAATTGTTAAGTTTTGACTGATCTACAAGGGTTTCAAATTGAGGGTTATAGTTGCTACATCTTAGAGGTAGCTGAATTTTCAGGGCACTTTGGGAAAAATTTGACCCTACCATTGCATCTAGAAGGCCCGAGAACCTAAGGATCAATAGTCAAATCATCATTTTTTGACACTTTTATTTGGGGGCATCAAGGATTTTTTTTTGTCTAAATCGACATTTTTCATATGACCATACGAATCCATATTTGGTCATATCGTATGGATTGTACTGTGGTGTGGAAAGTTTGTAGCATTATTGTACAAGTAGAATATTCATGGAATATTCTTTCTTGCATCACTTATGCATCAGGTGTCTTATTGCTTAGTACCTGGTCTATCCCAAGGTATGATTTTATTTAATTCCACCAAGTTTTAATATTATTAATTTTTTTTGTTTTTAACAATTGTTTTTACCGTAAAGTGTCTTCCAAGAAAAAACAGTAAAGTGTCTACCAATAACAAGGTATGATTTCATTTAACACCCACTAAGAAAGACAGTAAATTTTCTACCAAGACCAAGCAAGATCCAACAAAGGGAAAGAAGGACACCACTTTCCAAGTCAAGGAACCACCCACTAACAATGAAGATGTGGACTCTGCTGACAGAGACTCCCATGGGGATCTATGGTGGTTGCTACTAGTGTGACACAGGGGCTGAGCAAACTAGTGTTTTAAGATATGATAGATTGATAAGCATAAAAATGAGGTCCTAGTCAATGAAATCTTTAGTAGTTGAGAGCAGAGTGGTGGCAAAGAGGATAGCAAGCACAACACTGTTGAAGAGACCGAGGAGTTTGTGGAAGGGTTGAGTCACTTCCTTGAGTTAAATAGGATGATCCAGTAGGAATCCACACCGATTTCCTTTGATCATTTGAATCAAGTGAAGGTGACTAGAACAAGCAAGAAGCTAATAAGGATGAGGAGCTCAACAACTTGAAGGATCTGTTGCTAAATTGGAAAAGAAATTCAAAAGGATGACCCGCTTCATGATCAAGATCATCCGTCGATCAACTGTTACTTTGTTGAGAGTGTTGAAGGAGGAGGTCGACAAGAAGACCGTGGAAGAGGAATTCAACAATAAGTGGGTTGGGGATGATGTGCCGAAACTCCTCTTTGAGGAGTTGGAGGGTTTAGCTGAGTAATGGATGGGGTGTGTTTTGCTACTGGGTGGGTGGTCCTTTTGATGTCTGTCTATTGTTTCTATATTTGGACAATATGTTGTTATATTTTTTGTTTTTTGATTTGACTTTGTTATTTGGACTCCTTGTGTAAAGGGTATTGCACCTTGTAAATGATGCTTATATCATCAAAAATAATTGTTTTTATTGTCATTGGTTTATTTTGACTACGATTGTTAGTCCCACTAGGGTCACAATCCCTAGTCATGGGGTTATCGACTGTGGCCTAGCCCAATGGATAAGGTCTTAGAGCTTGAGGTGGTGCGACCTATGGCCTTTCACCCCCCAAGTGCTTTGCCCCAACGACGCCGCCACTGTTGGCGATGACACATTTTTTTTTAAAATAAAGATTTGTGCAACAGGTCACATGGGCGCCTAGGAGCCTATGGCCTAGGGGCCCAAATTTTGTCTCCTCATGCCCGAATCAGGTGATGTTTTTCAAAATTCCATAACTTGCAATCTAGGAGTTGATTTTTCAAAAATGAGATATTTTCAAAAATATGGTTCAACGTACTTTGTAGTGGTGTAGGCTATTTTCTAAAATTGGGTTGTTTGGTGGCATTTATTGCTAATTAAAGTCAAATATTCATTTTTAGCTCCCGAGCTCATAAATTTTTGCCACAATCTCTGATTTTCGTGATTCTTACAACATTGGAAAGGTATTAAGAAGCTATATCATGCCATCCATGCACTTTTTTCTAGTTCATCCTTAGGTATCTTTTATTTAGATTTATGCATATTCAAATTCTAGTTGATAACTTAGGCATATTGTCATTTGGGAAGGTGCAATTTTGATCTTTGCACTTCATTTAAATTCTAGAACACTGTTTTATATCCCGTTGCTTCATTCAAATTCTAGGGTTGCTCTATATCAAGAGTTTTCTAGTATTCCTTGGCATCAGGACTATTGTTGCTTTATCATGATTCCAGGGTTGCTCCACAATCGAGGGTTTCCAGTGTTTCTATCATCAAAATTATATTTCCTTTCTTGCCTTGATTAAGGTTCTAGAGTTACTCCACCAGTGTGCTTCCAGTGTTTCTTTGCTACAAGTTATCTCATTGAGTGCAGGTTGAATGGTCTCTCTTCGTCTCTCTTATGGGGGTCTTTTTCCTCAAATGGGATTTTGTTCTCTCATTCTTCATAAAGAGCATTATTGTATCTTGTCTCTCTTTTGGGAAGGAGTTTTGTCCCATTGGGTTTTCTCCTTTTCTCTGTTTGTGAGAGATTACATGGCATATGTACATGGGTACCTAACATGGCCTTATAATCGGGACCCATCTTTGTGTCATTTGTATAATATGTAGACACCTAAAATTGACCTAGGCCTTTGACTCTTAATTTCTCCATATTTCTTCTAAAAACATAATTAAAATATTTGATTATGTCCTTCTATCCAAATTCAAATATTAATTAAATAATTTTTAATTATTTAGTTAATTTATAGCTTCTATTCTTCTTGACTATTTAAATAAATAAATTACATTTGTTTTATTTAAATATGTCACTAATGTCTAATCTCCTCTTTAATTAAATAAATAACTAAATTTATTTAATTAATCCATTATTCCCTCTTGATTATTTAAATAAATAAACTTTATTTATTTATTTAAATACGTCTCTAATGCTAAAGGTCTTTTCATAATTAAACAAGTCTTCCATAATTTATTTAATTATTGGTCCAGTTCTTCCATGATTAAATAATTAGAATTAATTATTTAATTCTCTCATTTAATCTCCTACATTTTAAATAAAATTAAAATGGTCTCACATTGCTAACTTCCACTTCTTTTAGTAAATAATTCAAAATCAATTATTTACTGTCACATAACTCCACATTTTTTAGTTAATTTTAATTCAAAAATGGTAATTTTCCTCTATAAATCAAGTAATTTCTAAAATTATTTGATTTTCCAAATCTTTCTCTTTTTGTCCAATCTTTATCTCCCTATCACATTTATTTTCAACCGTCGATTTGATTTTCTCAAATTGCATCTTGGCCGCTCATTTCAAATTTTGGCCCTAACGCTAATTATGGGTTGTCACACACAATCTTGACTGTTGATTTTAGGGTGTTCATCAACTTTTAATCTTGGTCATCTGTCCAAAATTGCATTTGCTATAAAATGTTAATTTTGCTCTCATTTTGGAACTTCTTAACACTTCATATTTTGCATACTTGATCTCATGCAATCTTGTCTTTGTCATGCTCTTTGAATCTTAGGCAATCTTGCATTGTTGTCACTTTGTCATAGTCATATTTGCATTCCACTTGGCTTATTTTTGATGCTTACTAGTTGCATGTAGTCATTTCAAATCCTTCAATATTTGCTTAGGGCTTGTCTTTGTCATTAGATTTCTTACATCAAATTTGAGGGCAACATCACATTTTCAGCAAATGAAAAAGGGCTATGGAGGTGATTCATGGAGGTTTTGAGGACTATTTGGTATAATTGTTCTTGTTTTATGCATTTTCCTCCATTGTTCTTCATAGTTAGCTAGGATTTTGTGTTTTATACATGATTATAAACTAACACTATAAAATTTCCTGAGTTACAAATAGTACTCCCTAAGTTGGACTTAAGGGGAGTTTTGGTGAAAATAGGTGTTTTACCTATCTAGGTCCTATTTACATGTTAAGTCCACTTAGGTCCTAGGAGGGAATCTTTCTAGTTAGTTTTAGTTTTCACTAGATCTTATCTCATCTTTTGGTATATAATGCTTGTGTCCTAGGTCATATAATATTTGTTGAGGTATTTATCTCATTATACAGGATTAAGACACATATCAAGATCTTGTCTAATCCTATCTCACAACTTTCCTTTATAAGCAAGACATCATATGTACATCAGATATTCAATTTGGAAATCTTGCATCCATAATCATAGCATGATATTTCTGCCATTTCTCTCTTGTTGAAGTTATTTTTGTCTTGTAGGTGATCTTGAGGTGTCAAAGACTTCACCATAAACTTCTACATTATTTTGATTAATTCCAAGATTCAGTAGAAGATTGCATCCATTTTATTTGAGATTGAACAATTGATGATCTTTATAAAGTGGATTAAAAAAGTCTTGATTTTGTTATATAAATACTGAAAATCCTCCAAATTCAAATCATTCCTCCATTTAATTTGTTTCTTTTTTTTTATTATGGGAAAAATAAGTTTTGATGGGGCCCCGAAACCCAGTACAAACAAGTTTTATAGGGACCTGAAACCTAAAGAAAGAGAGAATTTCCTAAAATAAAAGACACAGACCATCAAAAACCTAACAATAGTAGCCATAAAGAGAAAGACAAGACTACACGAGTTGCACAAAACAAGTTTTGAAGGGGCCTTAAACCCTTTTACAAATAGGTTTTGACCTGGACCTTGAACCCTTAGAAACACTTAAGCACCACCTGAATCAGCCAGACATCAACAAACCAATGGATCTAAACATCCACATCTAAGCCCAAGAACATTGAAGTAGGCATCTTGAAGAAAATCTGCAATGCATCAGCATTTGTGCAGCACCAATCCACGTGCAAAGCATCAGCTTCCCTGTAGCACCATTCCACTTGCATAGTAAGAATCTATAACGCATCAGCTTCAGTGCAGTACCAAACCATGCACAAAGCATCAACCTCTCTGTATCACCATTCCACCCAGTCAACCAACCCAACCTCCACCTCTAAAGGAGAGGACTCCCCTCTATAGGAGAGGATGAAGAAAAACCCCTTACCACCAAAGCCACAATTCTCCAACCCAAACAAGCTCTGCCTCAATAGGAACCAAAATAAGGGAGGAGATATTCCCGCCAACCCAAAAACATCCATCTCCACCTCAATAGAAGATGGTTCCATCTCAAGAGGAACAATCTTCCCCTCAATAGGAGACACTCGCTGAGAATCCCAATGGAAATGAACTTCAGAAGAAAGGGAGAACCCAACATCCTTTAGTATCACAAGCTTCAGGTACCAGCAGAAAGAAGCTAAAAACACAATAACTAGCTCACAAAATTGGGTCCAAAGAAAATACAATAAGCATAGCCTAGCCACCAATAAGCTAATACAAATCATAACAATATTTCCCCCTTTTTTCCTCATAAGCTTCATAAACACAAAGGAGGCCACAACAACTTCCATAAACCATGGAGAATACTGAATTAAAAGAAAAGGAAATGACCCAGTCAAATACCAACAGCAACAAACAACCCTTTGCAAGAAGCTCACACTAAATCCCTTCAAATAAAGAGTCCTCCATACAAGCAAAGGGGACAAAATAGCCTCATTAGAAAGAAAAGACAACAAAAACTTCAAAGGGACAATAAACTTCCCTCTAATGGAAAAAAGCAGGAATAAACCCTCAAGAAGAAAATCATGAGGCAAAGATCATAAGAAAGAGCCTCCAAAGCACCCATGATTTTATCCACACCAAACAGGAACAACAGTAGCCACCACAACCCAGAAGCACGAAAGTAACAACTTGCCTAACCACAAGCCACCTCGAACCAATAAACCATCTGCCTCCTCTACCCGTAGGAAAGAGGGCACCCAACAACAAGTAGAAAAACTGTTGCATCCCAACTAGACAACAACAACCTACTCCACAACACATCAAGCCAACTGGAAAATGACAAAAGCCAAGCCACCGCAACCCAGAAGCATAAAAATAACAACCTACCCAGCCACAAGTTGCCTCCCACTAGTGTCCTCAGATTTGTCGCCCTCCTCGCCTGCATCATCAAATTTCAAAAACCTCCCTCCACTCCTCTTCCCACTTCCTCTCTTCTCCATTGTAAAATTCGAATCAAAATGTTTTGGCTAAAGTGTAATTTTTTTCTTGTTAGCCCTATTCCTTTTGCATTTTTATATAAATTGGTAAAATAAATCAAAACCTAAAAAACATTTTTTAATTTACATAAAACATAAAACAAAATATTTTTCAAAAGGAAAAGAACTATTTTCCAAATCTAGAAAACCACAAAGGCCCCTTGAACAAACTATCAACATCAAACACTAAGTAAACCAACACCATTACGACCCAGCTACAGGGACCTTGGAGACCTAGATCTATTGTCTTCTCAGGAGAGGTAAGATAATCTATCTTACCTATGTTATATCATGTCATTTGGACCATCAACACAAGAAAGGGTCAAGTTACTTGGTCCCCTATCATCCCCTTGGACACTCTTTATAAATAGATAAATATTTCTTGGGTTGATTATGAAATTAAAATCATGATAGGCAAGGTCTAAAACCATATGCCTATATTTTATGGGTATGATATTCATGAAGGGGACACATGTATGTTAGAGTATTTGTATAATTCATGGATTTTTTTATGATGACGACATACAAATGAGATTTTTTGTTAGGTCATTGTATGGAAAGGCACATAGGTGGTGTGAAGGTTTTCCATAGAATTCCTTTGCATCTTGGAGTGGCCTTGTTGTTGTATTTGAAGAATAGTTTGAATTTCATGGTGACCATGTTGTCCTTGTCTAAGAATTAGAAAAAATCAAGTGGCAAGGAGTTCAATCATAGGTTCATAGTTTCCCTTTTTAAGATACCAAAAAATTATAGACTTAACACTCTTTCCTATATTGATATGTTCCTTGAGGCTTATGAAGTAGGTCTAGGTTTAATACAAGAATAATTTAATTTGGTAAATATGCAATAAGAATACTTGTTCCTTAACTATGTTGAGAAAGTGAAAATGGCATGATTGCAAAATCATTGTCCTCAAGTATGGAGATTGCTAGTAATTTGAACAAGATATTGTGAACATTGAGGGAATCGAGATTGCATGAGGCTCAAGAATAATACAAAGTAATGATTGTGTTTGCAAGTGGATAGAAGAAGGTGATGATGCACTATATGACAATATTATAGATGAAGATGATAGTGTTTGCACCTACCTTTGGTTGGATCATTCATTCATGTGGATAATAATAATGAAGAAATTAATGATGATTTATAGTTTGATGATGAGAATATTGAACTTGATCTTTATTATAGTCATACGGATGAGGGAGACACGTATGCAAGTGAAAAAATAGATAAATAAGCTCATATGATTGATTATACATAGAGTACACAAGTTTGTGGTGGAAGTGGTGAATAATAAAGGATTTTCTTGTTTGATATCTTTCCCTCCTCTATCCTTGATTTTAATAGTGAGGCTACTAATGTTTGTTTGCATGAGAATGATATAGATGTGGCTACATTTGATGATAAAATTGTTGAGATGAATACTAGTGTAGTCTTTAATTTTCAATTTGAAGACCTTGGCTTTAAATATTGTGAAGGTGGTGATAATGTGTGCATATAGAACCTATTTATTTGATGCAACACATGTTGTCTTCCCCATGCATATACATTTCCAAAAGGGTTAGTGGACAATTTTATTGATGTAATGAATGTGAAAGTTGTGTCATACGTTTGGTTTTAGCAGTACAAATAACACAAGTTGCCGAAAAGAAATTGAAGCAACAAGATAATTTGAAGGATTTAGTTCTCGACCTATAATGTCTCATGGTTTTGATATTTTTGTTGATGAAATATACATTAGTATATATGACAATGAAGTATGTTTGTTACTTATTCTTGAAACTAGTAAAGCCAAATATAAAGTGTTCCTTCATGAAAAAGATGTAGCTCCTTCATGAAATATGTGTAGTTTCTTTTATTATGGTTGACAATGTTCCTAAGTTGGAATGCTTTACTTGGGCGTAAAATACAGTTTGCAATAAAATTAAGCAATAATAAAAATACTAGGTGGTGTTGTGCCTATTGCTCAAGTTTTATATATGCCAGAGCTTTATTTTTTTTGATTTGATGTGCATAAGGAGGAGCTTCCTTGTGCAAGTAAGCAGGCTAGTGTGGCATATGTTTCATTGAAATGGGAATTGGAATCATTTTTTTTTTATTCAATTAAATTGATGAGGTCAACATATACGATAAATTTTATGTTTCTATCGAGGTTGATTTCATTCTTCAAGTTGTACCCCTGGATGTTATAAACTTTAATGATATATCATGGCATGTTTGAATGCCCTATTTTTTGTGGTTGCCTTGCAATGACAAGGTTGATTGTGGAGCTAACCTTCACTCTTCTAGAGGTAATAACAGGTTGATGTATGTGAGAAGAATCCTATATACAATTGGTTGATGAAGATAGTGCTTGGTTAAGGGATATCAATTCCTTTAATAGGCTCATCTTTAACAAACACAAGCATATGCAATGACTTGTTCATGTCCATGTGCCATGGGAATTTATGTAGGATTTGACCTATAAAATAATACGATAAGTTTTATATGCAACCATATCTTCAATATCTATGTGCCTCCATGTCATTAGCTATAAATTGTTTCTCTTCCTTGTATATATTGTGTCTTATCTTGTATATGTTGGAGAATGCCAAAGTCAAAAAATGTGAATCAATAACCTTTCACAAGTGAAATGATAAACACAATATTGTATCTATCATATAATATAAAGAGTGTATAAATGCAATGATAAGCCTTGCATATATAGGAAAGGTAGATGAGGCGAGAGGGTAGGAGACAATGACTAACTACCCCTCCAAATGTGTAACACGTGTGAGCTCACTTGACAAGTGTGTGAGAAGTGGTAAGTATGCATGCAATACATGTCTCAAGTCATGAGGACACATCCCTCAACCATATGAAGTGATAAAAAGGGTAAAAGTGCCTAAGTGGAGACTTAACTAGTGTGAATAGGACTCTCCTAGGTAGGCTAAAAGCTAGGTGTGAATAGGTCGATCCTAGAAAGGTGATTAGCTAACTAGGTATGATAATGAGTCCATTTACACTAACAACCACCCATAAGTGAAACTTAGGAAGTAATGTATGCACTAATGATGAGTCTCGACTACCAAGTTGGATGTTAGGCACTCATGTATAAATTTCTCATAAAGTGGAGTAAAGGAGAAAACCTAGTGAGAAATAAAACTCCTCTCCAAAAGAGAAATAATAAAAATGCAATAAAATATAAAAGTGAAGAAGTGATAAATAGAGAACTCATAATTAATCCCAAAGGACTACTTCTTGCACAATGTATAATGAATTTTCCCCCCATAATATAGAAAAGAGAGAAGATCTATGTGACCCCTAGAAGATGTGAATTAATGAACTTTGTGTGAGAAAATGCTTCCTCCCAAAATTGATAGGAGAAGAGAAACCATGCAACCTCCCCTCAAAATGATGCTTGTAGTGTTGGTAGATTCTCAACACTAGATGTTGAAGGTGATCCATGATCACTAAACAACATTTCTCTCTTTGGGAAGAAACAACACCATAAATGTGTGCATTATGACTTCCCATTCCGGATAGGAATTTGTAGGGAGTAAGATTAATATCTTTGAATTTTGTACATGATCTAAACATTGAAATGATATCAACAATTCCCTTTAATGATGCTCAATGATCTCCATGCCGATGCTAGATGGTGAAAAATGTTGATAAATGGATCAAGTACCATATAAGATTCAAGAACAAGGACCATGGATGTATGGTGACAACTAGATCAATGAGAATTTGATACTACTACAAATGATGTCAACATAGATGATGGATGAGCCAGATTGATTGACTCATAAATATTTGAATAATCTGTCGTGATAGAAGTTGATGTAGGTGAGGAAAGAGCAAGATCCAAAGATGGCAATGATGATGCAACTTCATCAAAGTTGACATCAAATAGAAGAAAAGTATCCTCAATAGTGTCATCCAAATATGCAATGTGGGATTCTATAAAGAAATAGATATGATGTCTAATAGACATACATCCCAATATGGTGGATTTGGAGTGATGATAACAATGTCCTACTACAAATAATCACTGGAACTCATGGATGATTCAACATTGGATTCAAATGTAGCAACAGGTGATTCAAGCTTTGCGATCCTAAAAAGGAGTTGGGTGAGAGAATGTAGGTATGAGGATAATAGTCATCCCCGTGTTGATTACTCCCACAACATGTGCATTTCACTTTGCAATTTCTAGACATGGTCTAATTATTAGCAAGTATTAATATGAAATGCAAGTATATCCCCCCAAAATGGTTAGTGTTAAAACATAAAGCCCTAGAAATATGTGCAAGAGAATTACAACTTGTGTGAAGATTAGATGCCAAATCAACTATTATATTGTATGGTGATTTTTACAATTTCTAAAAAATGAGAAATCACAATCTTCAAATTATAAGAAAAATTGGATTCCTTATGAAATTCTAATATAATAAAACAATTGTAAAATTTTGATAAGTGGAGTGACAGTTATGCCCTGTCTAAATTCACTTACAATAATGAATTTGGAGGCCAAAACATGCTAATAAACAATACAAAATTTAAAATGTCTCAATGTTAAAGTGCTAAAGTGTTTATCATGGAAAGAGCTTTTCATTGAATATTCAAATTCAAAATTTCAATTCCCTATTTGCAAGTTATCACAAAACAAAAAAAAAAAAACCTTTACAAACTTTGATTGAACAATGGTTATTTAATAGATAACTTAAAATGTCAAAAATGCATTAAATTCTATTTTGATAACAAATGTTATAGAAATGTGAACAACAAATGTTGCTACAATTAATGATATGGTTTTCATTGGGAAAGGGAGTTTGAGTCAAAATACCACATGTCGTGAGATTATCTTTGACTAAAAGTGGAATCATGTGGCTTGATTGATGACTTTATCAATGGCTTGTGGCAACTAAAATGTTGACCACTTGGTGTGAAGCCAATATCAAGAGCAAAGAAAATATCAACTCCTTAATCCACACCCATTTACACAATGCAATAATATGTTGTAATTGTTGAGAGAAACATGTGGTCAACACCTTTGATGCCACCCCTATATTCTCAAGAAAATATCAAACAACATCCCAAGTTTGTTAAAAACACCACAATGCAAATCAATTAGATTCTCCAACTCCAAAATACTTGTAGAAGAATAAAGGTCACGAGATGTGTTGGACTGTGTAGGTCAAGTGGGGGATTTGAAGGCCAAAAGCCTTTGGAGGATGCTGGTAAACTTCATAGATTACTTGATAAGTAGGAGGTATTTTCCACAACATGTCAAAATGTGATATTTCTATTAGGATTCAACTGTGTAGTTTCACAAGTCAAACTCATTGACCCATATTTCATGAGTAGTGGTTCACAAGAACCCATCTCTCATGATAATGAATGGTCCACTTAGCACTCATTGCATCTAGGTGATGCTCATAGAGGTGAAGCACTAGGCATTCTTGGGACATCACCCATCCTAGTACTACTCCAACTCAAGTGTGCCTCACCGTGGAGTTTTCCCCAAGGTTAAGCCCATTTAGCTTGCAACCCAATTTGAAAAACCTTCAACAAGTGTTGTGCCTTATGAACCATTCATTATAGACCCACTTTAGCTCATCAATTGATAAGTAGGAAGTATTTTCCATAGCGTGTCACAATGTGATATTGCTATCAAGATTCAACCATGTAGTTTTATGATTCAAACTCATTGACCCATATTTAATTATTAGTGGTTCACAAGAACCCATATCTCATGATAATGAATGGTCCATTTAGCACTCATTGCATCTAGGTAATGCTCACAAATGTGAAGCACTAGGCCTTCCTGGGAGGCCACCCATCCCAATACTACTCCAGCTCAAGTGTGCCCAACCATGGAGTTTTCCCCAAAGCCCACTTAGCTTGCAACCCCATTTGTAAAACCTTTGGCAAGTGTTGTGCCTTATGAACCGTTCATTATAGAGCCCCTTTAGCTCATTAATTGATATAAGTAGGAGGTATTTTCCACAGCATGTCAAAATGTGATATTGCTATCAAGATTCAACCATGTAGTTTTATGAGTCAAACTCATTGACCCATATTTCATGAGCAGTGGTTCACAAGAACCCATCTCTCATGATAATGAATGGTTAGCACTCATTGCATCTAGGTGATGCTCACAAAGGTGAAGCATTGGGCCTTCCTGGGAGGTCATCCATCCCAGTACTACTCTAGCTCAATCGCGCCTAACCATGGAGTTTTCCCCAAGGTTAAGCCCACTTAGCTTGCAACCCCATTTGCAAAACCTTTAGCAACTGTTGTGTCTTATGAACCATTCATTATAGATCCCCTTTAGCTCATCAATTGATAAGTAGGAGGCATTTTCTATGTGTCAGTAGAGCGGATGGTGCAAGTATGAAGGTCGCTTCATAGGCCATGAATCACCACTAATAAAATATGATTGTATCCTACAAGAGATCAAGAAATTTAACCAACTAGAAGACAAAAAAAAGGTTTTCACAAAGGAAAACAAAACACCACTTCAATCTCTATTCACTAAGGCAATCAATGGCATATAGCATGGGGTGGAGCATAGGGTAAGGGTGTGAGGCTATACAACAATAATATGAAAAGTGTCTAGCATGGTCAACATAAATAATGGATAAAATTGTATCCTTTGATCCCAATCTCCATGGTCATGCATGTGTTGGCATAGGTCTCGAATAGTTAATGAGATCACAAATAGAGGCATTTATAGGGCGTAGGAATGCATAGATAGGCGAAGTGCATCAACAACAAACCAAAGATACCACCAATGTTGGCACAAGTGTACAAATGAATGGAGGTTACACTGAGTCAACAAGATGATACTAATAAAATATTGTTGTGTGGGGCTTGAGCATAATTCAATAAAATAGCCCTTTCTTGATTAGCAGTATGAGCTCCAATATTGTAGGATGATAATGCGACCCTATCGATATATGGTGATGCTAATTAGAAAAGTTGCCAATGGTG
The DNA here is from genome assembly GCA_007258455.2 of Sequoia sempervirens. Lineage (NCBI taxonomy): Eukaryota > Viridiplantae > Streptophyta > Pinopsida > Cupressales > Cupressaceae > Sequoia > Sequoia sempervirens. The sequence goes on along the minus strand of VDFB02000008.1, from coordinate 207,971,441 downwards.
ATGATGCCAAACACTGCACTGAGTATTTTTAGGTGAGACTTATGCTTGCCAAGGAAGATGATTCTTCTCTAGTACAAGGATCCACCCTAAAAAAGAACCACAAATGTTAAACTTGCAAAATAAAATCCTTCAAATAGGCTGGATAGGCCAAATTTTCCCATAAAAAGCCAATTTTTAACCAAAATAGCAAATGGGAAAATGGCGAATTCGGTCCTCTGCTATTTTTTTGCATAAAATGTTGTACTTTATTGATTTATACAATACAATAAAGTACATGAATTAGAAAATTGCAAAAAAAAAAGTTATCAAAATTTACGAAATGAAATTGTAAAGGAGGGGATTCGTTATCCTCAAGATGACAAGGTCCTAAGGAGAAAATAGCCCTCAATTACCTCAAAGAGCAAAAGCTCAAGTGATAGGATAATTAATAAAGAATTCTTATACAATCTATCCAAATTAACACTGTTATAAGAATATTGAAATCACTTAATTATAAGAGTAAATGAAAGAATTAAATTCTTTGATATACAAAAATAGAAAGCACAAAAACCAAGGATTATACCTTTAAGAGGATTAGCTCTCGACCATAGATGTTAGATCACCACGTAGAAATCTATGTGTTGCACTATTTTCCTTGATGAAACAAAGAATAAAAGTCTAGAATCTAAAATACCTAGCTTGTTAAATATGTTGATCTGCACATAAACAAAATAAGAAAAATGTTGGGGGATGTTAGGGGTTTGCCTCAGTCAAACCCCCGTTTTGGTGTTTCCACCTCCACATATCACCAAATAGGATTGAGATAGATAAAAATTCATAAATTAAATACATGCAATAGAAACAAACCTTGGAAAGGAGGAGAACCCCTATCATGAATATAATAGATGTGTAATAGAAACAAACCCCACAAAGGAGGAAAACCCAGTACCACGAATATAATCAAATAGACATAGACGAGATGATATAGACAAAATAATTTAAAATATAATGACAAGAGAGTGTTACCAACAACCTATGGCTCCCCTCTTGTCTTAATAAACGTGATGGATTTGTGAGCAAGAGGAGTATTGATTGTTGCTTTAGAGAGAAATCCAACAAAGATTCACAGTAAGAATAAGAAAGTAGGAGAGAGCAAGAAGAAGTTGTTCAAGAGGCACTTCATGTGAAAATAAGAGTGAAAATAGAATTTTGTTAAGTTGCATGGGTGGGAGGAGCCGTTACACATGTATCCTTACCACTACGACATGTGTCATAGGCAAGGAACACAAAATATTCACATTTGAATCTCAAAAGTATGGGGATGCTAGCGCATCACTCTAGTGTCTAGCCAAAACTTTGCAAGAATCAAACACTTAGGCTGCTAGTGCTTTATCATTGATGCCTATGAAGTCAAAATCTTGAAATTCCAACTTATAGGCTTTTCCATAAATAAGGCAGGCCTAAATGCGTAAGTGTTAAATTGCCATAGGGTGCAATTTTACGATACTACATAAATGTATTTCTTCATTTCTCAGGCCTTTTGGATGCAATGGCAATGTCATTTTGGCTCCACGATGCTCCAATGCTAGGGCTATGTGTGGTAGTCACCTTGATGCAGGAAGTAACATGCTCTTATGGCTCTAATACCATGTTGGAGAATACCAAAATCAAAAAGCACAAATTGATAACCTTCCAAAAGTGAAATGATAAATACAATAGGACATCTATCATATAATATGAAGAGTGTATAAGTACAATGATAAATAGGAAAGGTAGATGAAGTGAGAAGGTAGGAGATATTGATTGACTGCCCCTCCAAATGTGCAACACTTATGAGCTCACTTGACAAGTGTGTGAGAAAGTGGCAAGTACGCATGTAATAGTTGTCTCAAGTGATGAGGACATGTCTCAGCCATATGAAGTGAGACAAAAAGGAAAAATTCCTTAAGTGGAGACTTAACTAGTGTGAATAAGACTCTCCTAGGTAGTCTAAATCTAACTATATAGATATTGTATTTATTTACACTAACAATAATACTTAGGTGTGCTCATGCCAACACAATCCTTGTTTGATCATGATGAAGTGTGTTTATCTTGATCTTCCCTTTTATTTGCTATGCTATTAAAGATTTGAATTGTTGTTCCTACAAGAGACACATGTCCCCAACTAGATCTAATATTGGTTCCCAATTTAGCGTGTCTCATCTTTGATTTGTTCTACTCTAAAAATTATGTATTTGAATTTATCTACCTTTGTTGATAACCGATATGAGAAATCTCTAGTTGAGTTCCCTAGGCCAAGTGCTTATCTAAGGGTATTCATTCAAAGTGTTTTTATCAAATATCCCCTAGTAAAATAGTAAGTGGGGTCCTTTGTGGTCAATTCCTAATAGTATATCCTTTCCATGGGTGTTTTAGAACTTATCTATTTTTCCCTAGTTATTTTGGGTTCCCTTTTCCAACCTCTCATTCACTCTTTCCAAGTGCTTCTTGTTTCCCTTTCTTGCCTTGAGTCCTATTGGTAACTTTGGACCTAAGCTTAGATTCCTATTTTCCATTCCTTTTTTCCTCCTGATCGTTGCATGGCCTTACCTTTCATTTCCTCGTGGACCTTAAGACTCTTTGCAAACTTGGAACCTAAGTTTGTGTTTCCTTTCGTGCTTCGCCTTCCCTTCTTGCAAGTTTCCTTACATTTCCCTTTTGAACCCTAGGTCTTAATGGGAACCTAGAACTTAATTTCTTATTTCCTCATTTCCTCCCAAAGTATGCTCCCCTCCACGTATTCATCTTCATCCTTTTTAGATCTCAATTGGAACTTGGAACCATTAGGTTTTGGTTCTAAATTCCTCTTCACTTTTGACAACTATAGTAATAAGAAGGCTTCAAACTTCAGTAAGGACTTGGAAGCCCATGTTCCGAGTTCCTATTCCATCCCATGACCCGATGTCACCAATCTTATGTAGGTTCTAGTTCCTTGTTCCCTCTTAGAACTTGAAGTATGATCAATATATAAATTTCAAAGTTCCAAGTTCCATTTAGAACTTGAAACCCCCATGCGTTTTCATGCAAAGAAAGCCAAACTTTAAGTGAAGAGAGTTAGAAATTATGTTTATTTGAGGTTCAAGGTGGTTCAGGAAGCACCCCAAGTTGTTAAAATTGGCTCATGTGTTGCTATGAACTATTGACAAGAAAAGACAAAAGGAAAGTACCTTGTGTGTAGTGGAGTTTTGATATGGTTCCAAAAATACATGAAGTTCTCAATGAGCATGAGGTTCCCAATAATGCCAAGGTTCCCAAAAAATATCTAAGTTCTGGAATAAATGTTATATGAGGCTTTTCTTGGAGTTCCAATAGAGTGATGCATATTTGACATATGGGAATTTGTGATGTTAAATAAATTTGGAGGTTGTTAGTGCTTTCTAAGGGATTGGGAACCAAGAACCTCCGCCAAAGTTCCAAGTTCCCAAACAATCTCCAACAAAGGAAGAAAAGGTTAAGTGTTGAGTGGTAGAGATTTAATGTAGTTTCCAAACCACCTCTAGGGCCTGGCATGGTTCTAGTTTTTTCTTGTAGTACTAACAACTATTTAGAGGCCAACATTCATGCATAAAGGTGGTGACATGCCTAATTTGAAAAGGTAAAATTAACCAAAGGGAAACCTGCATCAATTTTAAACAAAATTTTAAAAGGGTTTTGAGTGTCAAATATAATGGTGTTGTGTTTACTTTTCCACCTGCTTGCCATTAATTCAATGAGCTATCCTAGCTACCTTGTGTACTCCTTCAACTACATCATTAATGTCTTCTAGTTTCCTCTTCATCTCAGACATCCATTTTGGAGGGATTGCATCTATGCCATTGATTTTGAATTGATATAGTGTTTCTTTCTAGGGCACACACCATTTTTGGTTTCATTTTCAAAGGATTAGATGACATTGGATGGGAGGGGAGTAGTTGCAAAACCAACATAACAAATATATTGACAGGAAGCCCTAGGGTTTCAATTTCAATTTTAGGTAAAGATATTTTGGTATTGTAACAATCTAGATTTATCCCAAATTTTTAATAACATTTATTAGCTTCGTACATCAAGTGATTAAAGAAAAAATCGACCTCAATTGAGTGTCTCCTTGTATATGGTGTACCTTTCTAGATGCGTTTTTTATTAGTTGGATAACCAAATGACTGTAAAATCCTTGTAAATATTTTGCAGCGTATCTTTTTAGAACTATAAAGGAAATGTATGGGTACGATTATGAATTACTAAGTAGCTCCATTTAATATTTTGCAACTATCTATTGTTGTTTCAAATGTATGTGAAGAGCCTAGCTTACAAGTGTATTTTATAAGACATAGTCTTTTGTGGTATCTTGATCAAGGTATAGCCTTTGGTTTCAATTATTGCATGTTTTCTAAATCAAAGAATTTTTTTCCCAACTAGATAAAGGCACAAATCTACTATTGGCTTATTCTCCCCATCATCCTAACACACTCAATATAAATCAATATACACATTTTTCAATTTTATTTATTCTAGTGTTATCTACTCTAATATGGTGCTTGACCTTGAGTATTGCAAATTGACATATAGGCACAAAGTGACAACCAAAGTAGGGGTGCACTATGAGGTGGGTATGGTTTGTATCAAGGTTAGTGTTCAATTTTTGTGGTGATATTTGTTGCAACATCTTAGGGAAATCCCCCTTGGTTCAATAGAGGCAAAAGCGAAGGAGGGCTACCCACCTTAATAAATTGGTCCTTAATTGGTCAACTTGAACTATAGGTTTTGTGGTACTCTTCCTAGGTATGAAACCCATGACACTCAATGGAGACTACCCATCCTTAGAGACTTGGTATTCACAACTAAAATCACCAACACAAGTAATATAATTAAACTAATTAGACACTTAAATAAGAATTGAAATGCAATATTTTATTATGTAATAGTATTGAACAAAAAATAATGACAATATATAAAAAGAACCATACACAAGTAGAATGCATTGACATATATTCAAATTGCAACCATGTGCAAGTGTGTGGGTTCTTAGATTTATGGTTCACATGTGGCATCATCTATATCTGCCATTTGTTAGGTTATGTTACATTAACCTTGAAAACCTATGTCATTTATATGTCTCCATGTTTCTTGGAAAGTGTTCTAGGGGACATGAGAGAAAATTCATTAAATATTAGCATATTGTAATATATTTTCAAGAGAGGATTTAATGTTGGTGGAGGTTACACATCATTATGGAAAAAGTCTCCCTCCTAGGCATCCACATTGGGAATGTGAAGGATCTTGAGTGGGGCACCCAAGTTTGGAGGGAAAGAGGTGTCCATTGTTCCATCCAGAAATTAAAAAGTTGCTAGAGCATCCTGAAAGACAAAATTTGAAAAGGCTATATAATAGGCATCCATGTTGGATCCTTGTGAATTTTATTAAATATTTTATCATGAATCGTGGTCTTCCAAGAAATGGGCATGGGTTTTTGCAAGTGGTTTTGGATCCTCATATTTTGGTTTACCTTTGTGGTTTTTCCTCCCACAAGTTCTATATAATGGAGCCATTAGATGATAGTTTTATATTGAGTTATTTGCAAGTGTATGGAAGCATTCAGGTTGCTCAAAGATCAATAGTGAAGTGTATTGTGGTGTATCTCTCTTGTGAATATTAATAATATGCTTGCCCTCTTTTCTCATGTACAACTTTTTTTTTCGAAAGGGTTTCTCCACGTAAATTTGGTGTTATATTTTGTTTGTTGATTTTTCTATTTTTATGAATGTGAAATCACACACATATAATACTATTTGGTAATCTTATTTTCAGATTTGAATTCACATACATAAGTTATTATTGCAGATTTTTTTCACCTTGTTTCAACACCATCCTTACTCAAATGATACTCTCCCTCAATAGACTAGAGGTGGAGAATTATATCTTATATCCACCTCAGATAATATGACAATAGTTAGTTTTTCATTAATACCATAATCATGAATCAAACAAATCAACACCAAAACAAATGTTTAATCATTAAAATATGTTTAAAGTAGGTGATTAAAAATAGGATGTGACATTACACACCAATATCCTTTCTCATGGCTTTTTATTTATAGTACTCCCATAATCATATCTCATACCACTATGTTTTTGTCATCCTTACACTCTCATAGTATACACATATTTATCTCATCATACTTACATGATTATTGTTAGGATTAAATTACACAAAGGAAAATAATTTTACATTATAAATGTTAGACTAAGAATTAAAAAATCTCAAAATTCACATTCACGATACAACATTATATTTCAATATATTGGCTTATAAAGCTATTTATTTCCCTTTTACTGTATAACCAACTAACCACCTAGCACCCAAACTACAACTAACCCATCTATCACATTAACATACTAAGAATAACATTAACATTAATAAAACTTAACCAACTTTTGGATCATAATAACTAATAATTATCTTTGTTTGGAGGCCAACTTACTTTCTCCCATGGTCATTCTTGCATTGGGAGAAATATTGGGCACTCTATATATAGATATACTTTCACACATCATTATGTCATGATGCATCTTTTATACACACTTGACATTATTTGTACATAAATATATCTCTACATGATACATTATATCACTATTTCATGATGATATCTCAAACCATCTTTATTATGTTGTTAGTTCATGCTTATATCATACCCAACACCTATCAAATTGCTCTTAAATAATGACACTTGACACATGGCTACTTCATATTTCTCATTCACTTATCTTCACACTTAGGGAAAAGTTGGGGGTAAAATATTTTTGTCCTTCATTACAGGGGATTTCATAGCTATATTATTCAATTTACAATCTAGGGCCAATACATTGTCTTATGCGTCGATTACACCTTTTCCTCTTCTCAAATAATATACCTAACAATGTTTCACTCAATACGAGGGGCTTATACACTCGAACACTTTCTTAGTGTCACATGATTCCATACGTGCATATATTGTGGGAACCACATTTGTTCCAACTCCACGACAACCCTATGCTTCCTGATCTCATTCCTAACTTTTACTTGGCCTTGTGTTTGTGTAGATTATGAGGACCACATAGGTTCCAACCTCATGACAACCCTAAAAGTTATATTTCATTTTTAGTTCATATTAATACATATTGTGGGGACCACACTAATTCTAGCCCATGGGGATCCTATATATCATGGCGCCTTTTCACAAGTTTTACATGATTTCATGGGGGAAAACTTGGTCACATTGTCATGATTCAATCCCAAACTTAGACTTGACGTATTTTTTCCTTTGTACTTGATGTATTTCATGCTTAGTAAAATTCAAACATTGATGATTATGATTTTATGCCAATAATTTAATTAGTGTAGATGCTACTAATAATTTTTGTGTGCTTTGGAGATGTTGCTCTATCAAAGCATGGAGAAATCACAAGGCATCATGCTATCACACATCCTTGAATATGCTTATTGTATAGGAGCGAATTTGCACCCCTTACGCAAATTCCCCCTTTACACACCCTCACCTTAGAAAATCAAATCCAAAGGCGAAATTCCACATCACCCAACTGTCTTCCTTCCACTTGGCATATGTCTTTTGTGTCAGTGAGAGAATTTTTGTTGGGGACGCATGCACAGTGTGCAGATGTCCACGTGGCGTGCTGTCGTCCCTGACAAATTCCCACGTTTGAAGTTGGCAAAGGCGTTACACATCCGATTGGGGTTGAATCGTAATGTCCCTCTTCGACCAACTAACCTCGAAAATGGCAAATTCTTCCCATCCCACCTTCAAAAACATCCATTCTCATCTCATTTCACTCTCTAAGCAATAGATTCACATCCTCTTAGCACTCTTTTCATTTCACTTCACTCTCAAGCAACATTTCAACACTCCATTGTAGCAACAACACTCCAACTCCACATTGCAAGTGTGAAGCAAGTCATAGAAGCATGGGATTGGAGTCTTGCAAGACCTCCCTTCATCACAGTTGCCGCTGTGGTGACCTTGCCAAGTCCATATTCTCCTTTAGCTAGTGAGCTTTTGGGTGGAGGTGGTAACGTTTTGCTCCTCTCCTTTTTTATTTGATTAAGTAGCATTGTATTGTTTTGTAGTGTGTATTGCTCTCTTTTCTTTCCTTTATCGCATATTCTACTTGTTGCTTTCTGGCTTTCCGTGGAGGTGGAAACACCAAAACAAGGGTCTGACTAAGGTAGGTCCCTATACATCCCCAACAATTTTCCCCTTCTTGCTTGTGTGTAGGTGAAATTACGTGTGGAACTAGCTGGAGAACAAATGCTTTTGTGAGATTATCTTCATCACCCTAGCTTTCATTTACTTGCTTTATCATCTTCGTCTTTATTTCTCCTACTTTATCATTCTATTTTTCCCATTAAAACCAACTAGCTAGGTTGTTAGTTAGTTTTTAGGCAGTTTGTATTATGTTTATTGTTTTCTGACCATACGGACACTGGCACGCCCGAGAGATGCCAGGGTGCCGCGTTGTCGTCCGTGGATAGAGAGTTGTTTGAGACACAATACCGACTCCAAAAACTAGCTCACATAGCCAAAACCTAAGTTCAAGATCTATAGGGTGATAGGAGTACATTATAGTCCTCATCATTCTCGATCCTTGTCTTAAGGCACTGTTGATGCCAAAAATTGGCAAGGTATCAACCTTTTGTGGGAAACTCAGTTTATGGGGGACTTATTGCGCTAAAATGAGTGACCTCTAGATTTTTAAAGAAGTCGGCTTCTTCTGTAATTGGGGTTTTGGAATGGGAAATAGAAGCAAATATAAAAATAAAGAATCTAACTAAGGCAATGAGCCAAAATTTAGATAAAAGGCACGATAAACCTATCTTTTGGATGTGATCTAAGGGCCCACTTAGCAAGTTACCATGTCCTAGAATAACATAAATTAAAGATTGCAGCATGAACAACTCATTCAATGACAAAATAATTTTCACACCCATTTACTAAAAGAGTCAAAAGACGTAATCTAAACTAACAAACTTGCATTCAAATTATATAAGTACGACAAATAAACCATTCAAACAATAATGAAACTGTATAAAGTTTATCAATAGCATAAGAAACAAAGAGGTCGAACAATGGCACAGTCTGTGAGTTCATGCAATAATCTAAACAATAAAAAGGCTTGGTCTCTCCAAAAATCTTGTAATTCTAAAACTAGTGGAACTTGAAAAAACATGTAGCACATAATCCTCGAACTCAGAACCTGGAACTCCTCTTTAAAAGTAGAGAGTAGTATATATAACAAGCCTTCCACTGCTGGTGAGTAGCAACTGAAAAGATTTAGAATCCTAAGCAATGATGTTGAGGCAATGATTTCCCTCAGCCATTGTAACTGAAAAGATTTAGGCCATAGCATTTGGTCGCTCTCCATTCAGGTGCATCCCCTAGGAATGATGGCAGTGGTCCCAACAAAGTCCCATGCAGACAAGTTTCACCTCCTTGGATAGGTAGTTAGAACACGTGGAAACATATCACAACCCTTTGTTTGCTTCGTTCCTTATGCTGAAGAAGCATGCGCTAAAGGGATGCATGACAAGATTTCGCTGCCTACAGTCGATTTACCCCTCCATTGAAAGCTTGCACTGAGATGACACGTAGCAATAATGTTTGATAGATGCCACCTGTGGGGTCTGCCGAATCTTTATGCGAATGGGAGCTACATGGTACGTGGGTGGGGACTGACGATTATGTGAAAGGAAGCAATCAAAATAACCCGCAGTGAAGACACGTGGGAGCATAGCGAGGGACGATAGAAGAGCAAGGAGAAAATTCCTTTGGAGAGTGATGAGCGGACACGTGGTAGAGGCTACGGTGACTATCAAAAAGGGGTTGATGATATTCATTTGAAGGCATGGGTTGGCACTTAGCCAAAAACCAAACTTGAAGGGAGCATGGTGAATTTTGTATTCATAGGCACCTTTTAGAGTGATGTAAGTTAGGGAAGCCCTCCACTCTTGACTCTCTGTGACCTTGAGCCTTGATGTGGTTGGTCCCCCTCTCTTACATTTTTGGTGAACCTGACATGAACCATCTTTGGTTCTGTTTGGCGGTACTGAAGGTTCCTTTCCTCATGTTTTAGGAGCATTGTAGGTGTGAGTGTTGTGAGGCTTTTCATGTTACAACCCAACTTGCGACCCCTAGTAGGAATAGTTGGAAGGTTCCATAAGTATTGCAGAGCGAAACCTTAACTGGGTCACTATCCTATTTCAAACCTTTGGGGGGCTTTTGTGAGAGTATCATTTAGTGTGCATGATGGCCTCTTTTCTGCATCTACCTATCCTCTATGTGCATCCTGCGAGTAGTAGTACAGGTATAACCTTCACCTTGCATGACCTATCAATGGTATTTAATAGAGAACCATCTCCTCTTTATATCCCTTTGCGAAACAATGTGAACACAGTAGCAGGCATTCTTGTTGACTCGATGTCTCAGGTGAACATTATAACTGAGGAGATTATGTTAATTAACTTCCTCCATAAAGATGGGTACGATGCACTTGTGAGCACCATCCGTACACATAATAAACTTTTTGTACCTCCTCTTGTTAGTATCATTTTGTCAGTCCTTGTCGGACCTAAATCTATAAACTTGCAATTTGACATAATCCCGGGGTCTGAACTCTTTAGAGTGAAGCTAGGTATCCCCTGACTAGTAGCTATGAATGCAGTTCCCTTAGTTGTGTACAAATGTTTAAAATTTATTCATGAGAGTTTCGTGCATGTGATCCATGACACCAGTTATAGACCACTGGTTGCGCATGGCAGTTATTCTTTAGATCACTTTTGGCCTGCACTTGTTGGTCCTCTCCTACCTAGAAATGACCTCTTGTACCAAACATATCAAAAGTACAAGAAAGGGTGCTTAACGCCTAGAGTGAGGTACCCTCCATCACTTTATGTTGTTTCACATAGGGCATATCTAAAAGCTAACAGTGATGCCACCAAGGCTCATAGAAGAGAAGAATAAAGGCCCTCTTAGGGTCCCTCTTCTTCCTCTTCCATTGTTCAGCCTAATGCTTCCTCTTGCCCTATTGTGGTGCCATTAGATTCTGTTTCACGTTTGCGAGAGAATCCTATGACCAGTGCCCGCTTGGCAAAAAGTGCAAGTGTCCTATGTTTGAGCTTCTTGTTCTTCCCACAGACCCTAGGCCCATTAGATATGGCAGTAGAAAGGGTCCCCACAGGGAATCCTCTATGTCTCGACCTCCACGACCTCCCACTCCTTTTGCTCCCAAAATAGTAAATGGGAAGAGGCCTGGTGTTGAGGCATTAGAGCCGAATCCCCCTGTTGTTTCTCAACCTGCTCCTCTTGCTCCCGCTCAAGAGCCTATCCCTCCACTGAAAAAAATTGTAGTGGACACTCTCATAGTTGAGCAAGAGCCTTTTGTCCCTTCGCAGCCCCCAGTCTCTATCTTGAAGAGTCATAGAAATCGCCTTGCACATGAGTGCAAGCATCGGCAAAAGGCTCTAGTGGCTGAGTAGGCCACTTGGTAGAAGAAGGAAGAGGAGTCGACCGCCTTTGCTTCATGGCCTCCTAATGCGTCCTCCTTTCTCCTCCCTTCTTCTTTTGTTTAATCAAATTCAATCTTGCTTTCGGCTCCCACTCTGAGTGTAAGTGTGCCTGAACCCAAAAAGGTGCAGGTGTTTATCGCACCTTCAGTTGAGCCTCCCTTGTTGATGTCCCTTTTGGATATCCCACCATTCCTTAAACCCATGGATATTGTTGAATGCCTCAATGGTATCTATCGCAGTTTTCTCCTCCTCCTCTTCCTTCGTGCCTCTTGCCTCATCTTTGGGGAGTTCACATCCCTCAATGAGGTAGAGGATGGCTCTTCCAATAATGGAGGGCGTAAGAGGAGCCCACCTTCTCCAAAGGGTGGTCTTGCACTAGCTTGTTCTGTCTTAGTGACATAACTAGTCCTGACTTCCCCTGAGTTTGTCACCACTCCCGAGTCATTCGATGAGCCTTGGGTGCAGCCTTCTCCGTCTACTGAGGTACGATATGGAACTCTAGTAAAGTGCATGTTTAACTATCTGGATGAATTTTCGGCCTTGTCAACAATCTTCACAAAGTCATTGACCATAGCTCCATAAGAGCCTAGTGGAGTAGACCTTGCAGGGCCTTCTTCCTTAGCCCTTGTTGTAGGAGGGTTGGGAGCTCCTCTCCTTAATATTCCACCATTGCAAGCTCGTCTGCCTTCCCCTTATAATGATCTAGATTGGGAAGCGAGCGACCTCTTGGTCGATGAATGTTAGGGGGAGGCCTATTCTTTACCTTTAGATTAGATATGTGTGTTGTGATGTGTTCCATCGTGATTGCGTTATGTGTTTTTGGATGACTCTTGTCACCCTTGTTGGTGCTTGGATACAAGAGTGATTTTGTGTTGTAAACCTTCTTCTATCTGTATCATCATTCTTCCATGTTTGTGTTTGATTTTTGACAAATTAGGGATGATGTAAAGTGTTGGGGGCATTTAGGCTTCCCTTCCATGTTGACCCAATTTTTAATTTTTACTTTGTCTTCTCGTGCATTCTTCAAATGGTTTGATATAGTAGGGGGTTGATGACAGTTCATTTATATACTATTATTATACTCATATATATTTATGATCAGCTCTGACCCTGAAATATCAGATCACCCATGTGTCCTTTGTTTGTGATTATTTTTTTTCGCTCTTTTCTTATCTTTTTCTTTTCTTTGCGTGAGTTATCCCTTTCATGTGTGACAACGCCATTTCTATGATACTTTGATTTTTAGAAAATGTATTCGTTTCCAATGAATCTTTTCTCGAGAATCTTTGCAAGCTTTTTCAAGAATCGCATTCTTGACTTGGACCTAACAAAACATGTTTCCTTCATCATGGGTTCGCAAAGAAATAACTTGAGAACTTTCCTTCAAGGTGGGAGAAGTCTCTATCCTCCCCTTGCTCCCCTTGCAAGGGGGCATTTTCTTCCTTTTGAATTTCTTGATGAAGTGAACGTCTTTCGAAAGGATTCCTTGGTGATGAATTGATTTGAGAAAAAACATCTCTTTCGCACTTTCAAACAGTGCATCCCTTGAGTGGACTCTTCTTCATGTCAGGTTCCCGAGGGACCCCATTGAAAGACTTCCGACTTGTTGACAGTTTGCGTGACTATTCGCTTATTTTCTTGTGTGGCCGCTTTATTTTTAGACATGTTTTATTTGTGGATAAACATGTCGCTTTGCAGGTGCTCCTGTAAAGCCGCTTTTTGACTCTACGAAGTCCCCTTCCTTGGATTTCCCTCATGCGAGAGATCTTGGGGGATGCCTCTTTGGAGGTCTGCGGGCCTGTAAGACGCTTACACCTCTGGGCTTCTTCCATGTGAGAGATCTTGGGGGTCGCTCCCTTGCACATCTATGGGCTTGTAAAGTGCTTATTTCATTAGGTTTCCTTCATGTGAGAGATCTTGGAGGACGCCTCCTTGCAGGTCTGCGGGCTTGTAAGGAGCTTACTTCTCAGGGCTTCCTTCACGTGAGAGAGATCTTGGGGGTTGCCTCCTTGTAGGTTTGCAGGCCTATGAGATGCTTTCATCCTATGTGTTTTGTCCATCATTGGTCCGAGGGCCTTCGGTGTACTTTGTGCAACTTCATAGTTCTACCGGGCTATGGAGTCTTTTATTCGAAGCTCCTCAGGGAGAGTACCTGTGGAGTCCTTTGCTTGTCCTATGCTTTCGAGTTCGCTAGATCGTGGTTTGCTTCCTCGACGGTTCAGGTATAAATTTCTAACCCTACTAACTCTTCGATCTACTTTACCAAAACACTCATCAGTATTCGCGCTCGCTAAAGTGGGGGCAAAATGTATAGGAGCGAATTTGCACCCCTTACACAAATTCCCTCTTTACACACCCTCACCTTAGAAAATCAAATCCGAAGGTGAAATTCCACATCACCCAACTGTCTTCCTTCCACTTGGCATCTATCTTTTGTATTGGTGAGAGAATTTTTGTTGGGGATGCTCGTGCGATGCGTAGACGTCCACGCGGTGCACTGTCATCCTTAACGGATTCTCGCATCTGAAGTTGGAAAAGGCGTTACACACCTGATTGGGGTTGAATTGTAACGTCCCTCTTCGACCAACCGACCCCAAAAATGGCAGATTCTTCCCATCCAACCTTCAAAAACATCCATTCTCATCTCATTTCACTCTCTAAGCAACAAATTCGCATCCTCTTAGCACTCTTTTCATTTCACTTCACTCTCAAGCAACATTTCAACACTCCATTACAACAACACTCCATCAACTCCACATTGCAAGTGTGAAGCAAGTCATAGAAGTGTGGGCTTGGAGTCTTGCGAGACCTCCCTTCATCACAATTGTGGATGTGGTGACCTTGCTAAGTCCATATCCTCCTCCACTAGCTAGTGAGCTTTTGGGTGGAGGTGGTAACATTTCACTCCTCTCCTTTGTGATTTGATTACGTAGCATTGTATTATTTTATAGTGTGTATTGCTCTCTTTTCTTTCCTTTATCGCATATTCTACTTCGTTGCTTTTTGGCTATTCGTGGAGGTGGAAACACCAAAACGGGGCTCTGACTAAGGTAGGACCCTATATAGCCCCAACAATTTTCCCCTTCTTTCTTGTGTGTAGGTGAAAGTACATGTGGAGCTAGCTGGCAAACATACACTTTTGTGAGATTATCTTCATCACCCTAGCTTTCATTTACTTGCTTTATCATCTTCGTCTTTATTTCTCCTACTTTATCATTCTATTTTTCCTATTGAAACCAACTAGCTAGGCTATCAGTTAGTTTTTAGGCATTTTGTATTGTGTTTACTGTTTTCTGACCATAAGAATGCCAGAGCGCTCGAGAGAAGCTAGAGCGTCATGCTGTTGTCTCAAAACTGCGCTGTCGTCCTCAGACAAAGAGCTGTCTAAGACATAGTACCGACTCCAAAAGTTAGCTTACCTAGCCAAAACCTAAGTTCAGGAATTGTAGGGTGATAGGAGTACATTATAGTCCTCATCATTCTCAATCCTTGTCTCAAGGCACCTTTTAGAGTGAGGTAAGTTAGGGCAGCTCTCCGCTCTTGGCTCTTCGTGACTTGGAGCCTTGGCGTGGTTTGTCCCCCTCTATTACACTTACTTATCTCATTACTTTAGCATGCATGAGATATGTAGCTCACATGCACACTAGAACTGGAGCAAAATATAGAGGAGAAAAGTGCATGCCTTGCCCTTTTACTCTCTTGTTTTTCACAAACCAATGGTCATGTTATAAATGGAATGTCCCAACACTCGAATTGTCTTATTTTGTGGATAATATGAAAAAAAAACCTATTGGCCATCATCCTATCCAAGTCCTAAACGGTTTAGACCAATCCTCTTTATAATAATTCCTATTCCTAGACTTGACTATGGGTGTGGAAATATCCTTTGGATAAGATCACCTTGTGATGCTTCCTCCTAATGTAATCCTTTTTTCTTTGCTTTCTTGAGTTGACCATTTCAAATAACACGATTGTTATCTATCAACTTGCAGGCCAGAGACTATGAATTGAGCACTAAGGATCTTGTAGTTTATGAAAAACCCTAAGTCATTAATAAATCATAGGGCCATTGGACTGCATCATATCAAATCATCAAAATCTTATTTATTTTACATCAATATTTGCATTTGGGGATTCTATACTTCAATATATCATTTGAGCATTTTGCATCTTTACATGACATGTCTTTTCGTATTATTTATTGGCAACGAGGCTTGATTATTATTGAGAAAGATTTCCTTTTGTTTATAGTAGGTCCTTAAAGTGTTTTTTAGCACCAACAAGTTTTAGACATCATTGAAAGTGTAGACACATAAGTATAAAAGAACGAGTACATAATACATAACTATACCACTAAAACAAAACCATACTAAGAAAATTAAACTATAATAATTGAATTTTCCATGTAGGATAATTAGAAGCGTGAAGTTAGGGTGCACAACTACTGGGTCCTCTCCCCTATATACAACTTCATCTAAAAATAAAACACTCTTTAAACAAATTTATGACCATAAAAATACTATTGATTTAATAAGAAATCTCTCATTTTAATAATTAATTAATCCTCTAACCTTCTCACTTTCAATATTTACAATCTCGAACTCAAAGACCATACAAATACTATTGATTTAATAAGAAATCTCTCATTTTTAATGATTAACTAATCCTTAACCTTCTCAATTTCAATATTTACAATCTCGAACTCTTCCTAAATTAATATAGAGTAATTTTTTCTCCACACTACCATAACTCCGTAATATTGGATTAATTAACCCAAACCCTTTTGAATGCGTCACACACCCTTCATAAAACAAGCTTGGGATTAAACGATAAAGAAATCCGTTTTGTGTCGGGGATTAAGAAAAACCGTAAAATGAAATTCACTTTTACCCACGGTGAAGAAAAAGGTTTACCATTTTGGGGGGCCCTGGGCCTCCTGCGAATTATTCAGTCTCCATCTTTCTTTAGATGAAGTTAAAAATAAATAGATGAGAAAGAAATGCGGAGTGTTCTTAAAAAAAACTCAAGTTTTTACATAGATTTCCAATCCCCTGTTTGCGTAAGCTGGATCTGCAAATCATAGATAAAAAAGAGAGAAAGAACAAGACTAGGAATGGTTTGTTATTCGCATATAATATAGCCAATTGGCTACCCTTTGTGAGGGTCGAAATGGTTTCCATATCACTCATCACGATTCATTTGGGTTTTTAATCTTTTTCTATAACTCCTCATCATTAAACCAGTTCATTGGAATCGATCTGAATTGGGTTTAATACGAGCAGGGCAGCCACGGATGAATCCCTGTATTGACAGAAGATCATAGGGTTGTGGCATTGGATGGCCATGTGCCTGGCGTTATATTATTAATTCAAATGGTGCACAGTTTGCAGGGCGATTGGTGGCGGAAGCATTAGATGGCGAAAGATATAAGAGGAGGGTTGCACAATAGCAATTAAAGATAAGATGCCTGGATTGAGCCAGAAGAGTGCCCATCACATTCACACTCACTCATCATCAACATCCACTTCCAGTTGTGGTGGATCGGCCACCAATGCAAAAGATGCCATATGGTCTTGTTCTCGAGATCATGTCACCTATGCCCAGCTTTACAAGGTATGATCATGATGCCCTTTTCAATTCCCTTTTTATTGCCAATGCCTGATCATGATTGTATTGATTTATCACTCTATTTTCAGAACTTATATCTGGAACTATCTCTGTTCTATCCACTTTTCATTGCCTGCGAAAACAATCTCATAAATCTAATTAAATTCCTTTATTATATCTGGAAACATCGGTGTTCTATCCACTTTCATTATACGAGAAGATAATCTTTAACATCCAATTAGTCATCCGTCGTTGATGGTGAAGGTTCGTTTGATTAGTTCACAACATGATTATCATTTTCTTCTGTCAATGATCTTTCTACTTTATGATTGCCCCTTGGATGGTTTGCCATCTTACATCTTTGTGATCTTAGACGAATTTCCAACATTTAACTTTATCATTTATTGCATCAATCAACGCCCGACATCTTCTTTTTTTTGTTGATGAAAAAACCTTGTGACCTTAGTAGTCAGAGTATTATTGTAGCCCGTGAACCTCCAAGTTTTGTAGTTGGATAACTATTGTGATAGGCAATGGGTAAGAAATTAAAAAACCTTCAAACAGTATTATCTATACAATCTGTAATTTGAAATGATTTTCGAAAGGCTATATATATTTTTCTATGTACTGAGAAATAATTGGCCACTCATGAGTAAAGTTTCTTTGAATTTTATTTGCTAAGATGTAAGCAATGTAGAAAAGGTCCCTTTAACTGGTACAGCAATCGTACCTGAAAATTGAAAGCCGGTTCGGAGAGGCTCTATCAAATGCTCCATGAAATGAGTAATGATTGGAAACTCATCAAGTTCATTGTTTTCTATTGGAGTTCAAAGATTTTCTTTCTGGTCATACTTATAAAATATTTGTTTGCAAAGATGAGTTTGATTGATTGTTAGTCTTGCTCTTGAGTCTTGGTTAATCCTTTTATGTTCCATTTGTATAACACATGCCATAACTTGTAAAATTTTCCTGTTCTTTAATGGTTTCCAGAACTCATAAGATGTAGCATTTTTTTGATTTAAGTTTTTAACATGAGTTTCAAATTATACATGAAGTAAATGATCTCATTGGTCGCAACCTCCTTTCGAACTTAAGTAAATTTCTCATGGACCATAGGGCAAGCTTATCACAAGCATTCCTGGTCTCATGCTGTTCAAAATAACCATAATGGTATATGTTATCTGAAGATAGAAAATGCAAGTTTAGAAATGGTATCATGCCAAAGCTCAATCATGAATGAATAGTGAAATTTATTGAATTGCACTGTCACAAAACTCAGCAATTGTCTTTAAGATTTTCATATGTTTGCTTTTCAAGATAAGGTATGGTGTAATCTTTATTCTATGTATACTCATTGATCTGATATTTAACATGTTGCAGTTTTTAGGAAATTTGTTAATTAATTTTTTTTGAAATGATCATATTTGCATGTGGATAGTTTTGGAGCGAACTCCCATCATCTTCTCGACAGGAACTTCTGCGCATTGATAAACAAACTCTGTTTGAACAAGTACGTAAGAATCTATATTGTTCACGCTGCAATGGACTGTTACTGGAAGTATTTTCCCAAATTGTCCTCTATGGGAAAAACATACACCAGGAAGCTGCATATGCTCATGCTGTATGCGGGCAACCACAAAATAGAAGCCATATTGAAAATGGATCAAAATTAATGGCTGCAAGCACTCAGGATGATGCAAGTGATCCATCAGTTCACCCATGGGGTGGGTTGGCTACAACCCGAGATAGTGTCCTGACCCTTTTGGACTGTTTCTTGATTGGAACATCACTTGAGGCGCTTCAAAATGTACATCTCTAATTGCTTCCCATCAATATTTGCATTTGTTATCAGGAATCTTCTGGTTTAGTAAGTTTTATGTGCACTTTATTAGTTTAGCTCTGTGATCATTGTAGGCTATGGTAAAGGCTATTGCTCTAAACTTTTCTCTTT